>CM021109.1:518622632-519050675 GCA_007115665.2 Sequoiadendron giganteum
GATAGAAGTAGGTAGAAGTAGGTACAGAGGGAGGGGGAGATATCGATAAGTAAAGAGGGAAGGAGAGAGGGAGGGGGAGGTAGGAAGGGAGAGAGAGGGGGTAGGGGGGATATATATGTAGAGAGTAGAGAGGGAGGGAAGGAGAGAGAAGTGAGAGAGATATAGAGGTGATAGAGAGATGTGATAGAGAGAAGTGGATGGGAGAGAGAGAGGGAAAGAGCGAGAGAGAAAGAGAGAGGAGGGATAGAGGGAGAGGTAGGGATAGAAATAAAGAGAGAGAGGGGAAGGAAAGGAGATAGAGAGAGGGGAGAGAGAGAAAGGGAGAGAGAGAGGAGGGAGAGAGTAGAGAGGGAAGGAGAGAGGGCCAGGAAGGGAGAAGTGAGAGAGAGGTGATAGAGATGTGATAGGGAGTATTAGAGAGGGAAGGAGGGAGTGAGGGAGAGAGAAAGATGTATAAAGGAATAGTTTATATAGAGAGAAGTAGATGAAAGGTGTGTGGGAGGAAGGAATAGAGATACAAAGACAGAGACATAGATAGAGAAAGATAGCGAGAGAGGGGGAGATAAAGAAAATTAGAGAGGGAAGGAGGGATGGAGGGGGAGAGAGGTGAGATAGAGAGAAGTAGAGAGGAAGAGATAGAATGGACAGATAGAGAGAAGTAGAGATGGTAGGAGAGATTGAGAGAGAAGAGGGGGAGGGAGGGGGAGAGAGAGAGGGGAGGAGAGAGTGAGAGATAAATAGGGGAGGGAGAGGGGAAGAGAGAGAATAGTGAGATAGAGAGTAGAGAGGGAAGGAGAGTGAGAGGGAGAGAGAGAGGGATAGGAATATAGGGAGAGAGATAGAGAGAGAGGGGGGGAAGGGGAGAGAGAGGCTGAGAGAAAGAGGTATAGAGGGAGAGAGGGAGAGAAGGAGAGAGAAAGAGGTAAAGAGGGATATATTAGGTAAAGATAAGTAGAGATGGAAGGTGGGTGGGAGGAAGGAAGATAGAGAAAAATAGAGAGGGAGGGATAGAGAGAGAGGTGAGATAGAGAGTAGAGAGAGAATAGTAAGATAGATAGAAATAGAGAGGAGAGAGAGGGAGGGAGAGAGAGAGAGGAGAGAGAGGGAGGAAGGATAAGTGAAAAGAGAAAGAGGAGATAGAGGGAGGGAGGAGGGAGAGTAGGGAGAGAGAGAAGAGGAAGGGAAGGTGAGTGAGAGAGGTGATATAAATATGTGATAAAAGAGAATTAGAGAGGAGGAGGGGGAGAGAGAGAGAGGTATAGAGGGATAGGTTAGATAAGAGAAGTAGAGAAGTAAGGTGGGTGGAGAGAGAGAGAGAGAAGAGAGATAGAGAGATGTAGAGAGGATAGGAGGGAGGGAGGGAGATAGAGAGTAGAGAGGGAAGGAGGAAGAAGCGAGAGAGAGAATGGAAAGGTAAAGAGAAGTACAAAGGGAATAAGAGAGTGAGACAAAAAGGGGGAGGGAGTGATCCAAAAAGATCTATGACAATAGTTGCTTCATAAATCTTAAATTAGGTGAATGGAAATTGTCTTAAAACATTAAATAAACTAAAAATATAAAATAGAGCACAAATAGAAAGAGCAAATAAAGGCTGCAATTTGATAATAGAGTTCACCCAAACTAGGCTACATCTCTGGGCCACTCTCCAATGAGTTGTTGATCCTTTATAATGCTCTAAATGCTTAAATACATAAAAAGGCACCTTTAATCTATAAGTTAAGCCTTTACCAAGTCTTCTCAACACTACGAAGTCTTCAAGTATTTTCCCCCTTTTGATTACAAGATTTAAGGCTTCAAAATCCTTTAAAAACCCCTAGCTATGAGAAAAAAATAACTTCGTATAAAAAAATTGTGCATTATATTTTCATCCTTTGGACTCTACCTCAATGGTAAAGTATTTTACATTATATAGAGGTCTCGGGTTTAAACCCGAGCCCCTTCTATTTCATCCCTCACGATTTTAACACATAACAAAATTTATCTTCCCTTATTCCATCTTAAAGAAATTGTGTATGGCGCAATAGCAAATGGGTGGTGGTTCAAATTTGGGGGATCGACGGTTCAAACCGTCGGCCCTCCACTTTGCTTATTATAGGCTTTGTTTTACTTTAAATAAAATATACCACCCATGGTTGTCATAAAGAAGGCATGGAACATTGGTGATAAGGCATAATGAAAGGTGGGAGGTTAGTGGTTTGAATCGACCGACCCCCATTATAGCATTACTTACACTTTGAATAATAGTGGGCGCCTTATTATTTTTGAGGAATCTGTGTGACCTAGCGGTGGGGATTGAAAATAGTATTGGGGAGGTTGTGTGTTTGAACCTCCCCAACAAACCTTTTAACTTCCCATCCTTCCAAAGAGTGGTGCCATGCGGCACCCAACCATTGGTCCATGTGGCATCATGTCATTCACCTGCATCTCGACATGTGGCACCTTGTCATTGGTCCACGACAGCTACCTGTGCCATGTCATCAAACTACCAGTTGTACTTACCATTTCATCATGTTGATGTCATCACCTACCACATCATCTCCAAGCTTTCCATGTCATCATGTTGATGTCAACATCCATATGGCCTAGTCAACATTTTCTTGGAAACTTTGACCAGCCATGACTTGCACATACGGACTTTGATTGACACAATTCAAGTGGTGTTGGAATCATCTTGACGAGATCTTCAACATGGTTCCATTTTATTCGACATTTAGAACTATCAATTTTTTAGTGAAAAACATATCCACCTAGATCAAGCCTCCCCACTAGAGAGATTTTGGACATCCAAAAGTCTGATTACACAAAAAGTAAGTGAGGCTAATACTCCCTCACTTTTCTAACCTCCGTCCATTTTTCTTTGCTAGGATTCATTCCTTAAGTCCAACTCTAAGGTACTCAACAACAACCCTTCGTGAAGTTTTGAAATTTTTGTCCATGATTACATCTTCTTGCAACTCAATCATGTACTTAGGTGATAGATCAACAATAGAAGGAATTTGAACATCATCCTCCTCATCTAGTATCATAGGAGGTTTGTAGAATTTTAAATTCTCTACATTAACAACTGAGTAAATATAAATATAAGGAGGTAGATTTAGGCGAAAGCATTTGTGTTGATCTTTCTTGAATCTCAAAGGGTCCATACTTGATCGACTTGAGATTCTTACCTTCAAATTACAATCTTTCCTTACTCATGTGTAACCAAAATCTATCACCAACCTAAAATTGATGATCAACACAATGCTTATCATGCCAAACTTTTTACTTTGCATGGCTCTTCTCTAGTTGTGCTTCAACTACCTAATGGATTTCTTAGATCTTTTGGATGAAATTCAAGGCCTTGTCTACATCATGATGTCCATCTTTAACATCTTCATTCTCAAAATAAAAATCCATAGGTTTCCTTGGCATATAATTGAAACAAGTTTCAAAAGGAGATCTTTGAGTAGAAGAGTGTGTTGCATGGTTGTAAACATGTTGCACATAATATAAAATTTCATCCCACAACTTAGGATATTTACTATAGTAACCTTTGAAAATATGAAATTCAATTGACTACTTATGTATGTCCATCAGTCTGTGGATGCAATGGTGTGCTCTTCTTCAGTCTTTTGTCCATAAGCTCCCATAATTCTGATCAAAATTCCCCCAAGAATCAAGAATCTCGATTCGATACAATAGAATTTGGAAGCCCAAAATGAAGCCATACAAAATGGAAGTACAAGTGTGTTGTTAGTTCAGCTATGACTTGTTTTTTACAAGACACCAAAATGCACATTTGTTGAACCTATCCACTACCACAAACAAATAGTCATACCCTTTCCTAGACATTGGTAGTCCCCTGAAAAAATTCATTGAGATACTCTCCCATGGACGGGATGGTACAAGTAGAGGTGTATACAATCCCAACTTCATATTGCTAGGCTTTCTTGTTGCACACATTACACATCCTCTAATGTACTTAGATACAATTTCTTGCATATGAGGCCAATAACAATATTTATGCAATTGTGACATTGTTTTTCTTACCCCAAAGTGTCCAAAAATTAATGACATATGTGCTTCTCAAATTACCTATACTCATTCATCTTGTGGAATACACAACTCCCCTAAGTGATATAGTAATTTTTCTTGCACATAGTAGTTTATCTCTTCTACATGTTTTCCTTGAATTAATGTTGCATATATATCCTTAAAGTCTTTGTCCTTAGCATATTGTTCTTGATAAATTTCATGTGCCATTGAACTACTTTGAAGAATAATTTTAGCATTTGTTATAGGATGCCTAGACAACATATCTGCTACTTTGTTCTAAACCCCTTTCTTATACCTTATAACCAAATAAAACGGTTGTAGAAAACCCATCCACCTAAAGTGGCTGCTTTGTTGCAATTCATATTGTGAGCGCAAATATTGAAGTGGTTGATGATCTATGTGTATTATTGTTTCCTTACCCATTAGGTAGTGTTTCCAATTCCTTACACTTTCTAATAATGCATGTAGTTCTTTATCATACGTGGGATAGTTACTTACCATAGTTGTGAATTTTTTAGAATGAAAGCAAATAGGTTTACCTCCTTGCATGAGTACTGCTCCCATGGCAAACCCACTAGCATTTGTCAAAATTTTGAATGGTTGTTGTAGATCTAATAGAGTCAGAACTGATGTAGTGCTTATTCTTTTTCTTTAAAGTATTGAAGGCCTTTATTTGTGGACCTCCCTACCGAAAAGATTTATTTACAGTTGTTAGTGTGTGCAATGGAGATGCTATGTAGGAGAAGTTATCTATGAACTTCCTCCAATACTATACTGCACCTAGAAAACTTCTGACTTTTGTAACTATACTCGGCTTTGGCTATTTTACAATGACTTTGACCTTTACAAGATCCACTTTCAGGTGACCTCCTCCTATAGTATAGCCTAAGTACACTAGTGATGTCTTAGAAAATTTTCATTTTGACATATTTACATATAATTTTTCTTTCCTCAATACATCTAGTACTTTTTTTACATGCTTTACATGCTCTTCCCAAGTTTGACTAAATACAAGTATATCATCCAAATAAACTATGATAAAATAATCTATGAATGATTGGAAGATATAATTCATGAATCTCATAAAGATAGTTGCTACATTAAAAATCCCAAAGGGCGTGACCAACCACTCATATAGTCCCTAATTTTTCTTAAACACAATTTTCTAAATATCATTATCTACAATTATTATTTGATGATATCCACTATGCAATTCCATTTCAATAAAATAAACTGCATGTTTAAATTGATCAAGTAAATCATCTATTCGAGGAAGAGGATACCTATTCTTTACCATTATCTTGCTCAAGGCTCTGTAGTCGATGCACATTCTCCATGACCCATCCTTCTTTGGCACCAAAATAATTGGAGAATCACAAGGAGAGGTACTTGGATGAATAACTCCTTTCTCAACCAACTCCTAAACCTACTTCTTGATTTCCTCATTCTACAAAACTGATAATTGGTACATGTTGATGTTTGGAAGAGGCGCATCTTGTTGTAACTAGATTTCATGTTGTATCTCTTTATTTGGTGGCAATCCCTTTGGCTCCTGAAATAAGTCATCATAGGCAGAAACTAATTTGACAATTTAGCTTTGTGCTTTGGATCACACCCTTTGAATGTCTCAAATTTGTCATCCTCTTTGGCTTTTACAATCATCAATACAAATTTTTTACTAGCATTAACTAACCTTTTCATTTGTCCAGTATTTACTAATGCTAGATTAGTCTTTATCTTATGTGTGCCACTTTGCAACTTTACACTGCTTGCATTTGATAACTTTTTCCTCAACTGAAAAGTCATCACCATGAGAAAAATGCCTCCAAGATAGAAAAAACAAAGAGAGTTTATTGTAGAGGGGCCCAAAGCAATCCCATAGCCTCAGATGAGAAGTTTCTAAGCGCCACGGTATCTGAGCAATAGCCCGTCAAAGATTGCAGTCATTTTGCACTTTGGACTCTTAATGGATTAAGTCATTTGAACATAGGTCGGAGTGATTCGATGTGTTTGGGTGTGAAAGAGGAGCATGCATACTATAAATGTACCCATTGATATGTTTTGGAACAATCTGTTTGATCACACGAGTTGTAGAACAAAAGTTGCATCACTTTGCAACTTTACACTGCTTGCATTTGACAACTTTTCTCTCAACTGAAAAGTCATCACCACAAGAAAATACCTCTGAGATAGAAAAAACAAAGAGGCATTATTATAGAGGGTCCCAACATGATTTGATAGCCTCATATGATAAGTTTCTAGTGTCACGGTATTTGAGTAGCAACCCGTCAAAGATTGCAGTCATTTTGCACTTTGGACTCTTAAGGGATTGAGCCAATTGAACGTAGCTTAGAGTGATTCAACATGTTTGGGTGTGAAAAAGGATAATTAATAGAATAAAAGTACCCATATAGATGCATTGAAATAGTCTATTTGGTCACACGAGTTGCAGAACAAAATTTTACCGCTTTGCAACTTCACACTACTTGCATTTGACAACTTTTTCCTCAACTGAAAAGTCATCACCACAAGAAAATGCCTTGGAGACAGAAAAAATTGAGAGAGGTTATTATAGAGGGCCCCAACACAATCCCATCACCTCAGACAAAAAATTTCTAAGCTTCATGATATCCGAGTAACAACCTATCAAAGATTGCAACCATTTTGTACTTTGAACTCTTAAGGGATTCAGCTAGTTGAACGTACATCGAAGTGATTTGGCATGTTTGGGTGTGAAAGAGGACCATTCCTAGTGTAAACATACCCATATAGATGCGTTGGAATAGTTTTATTGGTCACCCGAGTTCCAAAATGAAAGTTGCAAGTACCACTTTACAACTTTACACTGCTTGCATTGGACAATTTTTCCTCAACTGAAAAGTTCTCACCATGGGAAAAACCCTCCAAGATAGAAAAAATAGAGAGAGGTTATTATAGAGGGACCCAACATGATCCCATAGCCATAGACAAGAACTTTCTAAGCATCACAGTGTCTGAGTAACAACCCGTCAAAGATTGCAACCATTTTGCACTTTCGACTCTTAAGGGATTGAGCCAATTGAATGTAGCTCAGAGTGATTCAACATGTTTGGGTGCAAAAGAAAACCATACCTAGCATGAACGTACCCATTTGGATGCATTGGAATAGTCCGCTTGGTCACACAAGTTATAGAACAAAATTTGCACCACTTTGCAAGTTTACATTGCTTCCATTTGATAACTTTTTCCTCAACTAAAAATTCATCAACATGGGAAAACGCCACCAATATAGAAAAAAAATTGAGAGATTTTATTTTATAGGGGACCAATGCAATCCCATAGCTTCAGAAGAGAAGTTTCTAAGCATCACGGTATCCAAGTAACAACCTATCAAAGATTGCAGCCATTTTGCACTTTGGACTCTTAAGGGATTAAGTCGATTGAACGTAGCTCATAGTGATTTGACATGTTTGGGTTTGAAAGAGGACCATGCCTAGCTTAAAAATACCCATCTGGACATGTTGGAATAGTTTGTTTGGTCACATGAGTTGTAGAACAAAAGTTTCACCACTTTGCAGCTTTATACTGCTTGCATTTTATAACTTTTTCCTCAACTGAAATTTTTTCACCCAACACAATCCCATATCCTTAGATGATAAGTTTTTAAGTGTCACAGTAACATGAATAATGATTGTCATAACCTCAATCTTAAAACCCTAGACATCAAAACTATAATGTTTAGTTTTTAATGTTTATTAACAGTAGTTGAGAACTACCACAAAGGAATACCATATGACTAATTTTGAGTAAACCATTGTGAATGCAGATTGGCCAATGAAGTTCTTGAACATGCTGAAATTGTGTGACCAACCCAATGACTCACCTAAATAACCTAAAAATTACTGAAAAACTATTTATTACCACATGTGTAAATCCTTGGAAAATATAGAAATCTCTTTGCTTCAAATGAAGTGTCTTGGAAACATTCATTTGGAAGTCCTTTCCATTGACCTTTTGACTCTAATTGCAAAAGCACACACTTTTAATGACTCTACCACTTTTCCATCACTTAAGTTTGTTGTTTCAGATTCACTTTATCAAACAAATTTCCATGGAGAGCAATAAAAGGTTGTTAGTTGTAAGATAGTGCTAATAGGAAAGAGAGGACACCCTACAAAGAATAGAAATCCATGCCATTAGCAAAGTTGCAGGGACAAAAGGGTGTAAATGTCACTAGATGCATGGAATTTAAAAGAGTGAAATAAAATGTAGATGAATACACACATTTGAAGTTTCAATGGAAAACCTTCAAAAAGGACAACAAATTTGAAAGTTCCAATAACAATCAAAGAGACTATAATGTGAGGTCAAGACAATGAATGATGAAGAAAAAGATGCAACTAACATCAATATTCATGCAAAGGTAGAAGTGATAGTGATTAAGGAATTGAAGGCCATTATATTATGATCCCAATGGAGTCCAAAAACCTAAATAGACTCAACTAGACTCCTATCATCCAAATAAACCATAAAAAATCTTGAAATTGATGCTCCTGCATCAAGCGTGAAGACAAGGTACTAAGATCACTATGCAATGATGAATAAAATGCAGCCATATGCAATGACATGAAAAAAGGAGTAGCTTGAAGATCAAATGGTCAAAGGGGCAGAGTTTTTTTGTGAGAAGTAATATCAATAAGATAGTCATTATTTGATGGATGAAAGAATTTTCAAGCATAAAAAATGCATGATATCCAAGAACTCATCAAAGATAGTCTCATGCATAGAGATCATGATCATAAATAAATAAGAAGGATTTTCATATGCATGAAAAGGAAATGGTTTCACATGAATTTTGTGATGCAATAGACAAAGGACTGCCAATTCAAAATTTAGATGACCATGCAAAGGTAAAAAGAGAGTCATGATGACAGTCCAAGGGCAAGTCAAGAGATAGTATAAGACAACAACCCATTCACTTTGCAATAATAGTCAAAGGGGAAATGACTTCAATGAAGGCCTTCATATGAGAGGGGTAGAGTTTTGGCAATCTATAGATTTTTTTTAAGCACCAAATGCATGAATATTGATATTGAAGACAAGGGTCTCAAA
Source organism: Sequoiadendron giganteum (assembly GCA_007115665.2). Taxonomy (NCBI): domain Eukaryota; kingdom Viridiplantae; phylum Streptophyta; class Pinopsida; order Cupressales; family Cupressaceae; genus Sequoiadendron; species Sequoiadendron giganteum. The sequence continues at coordinate 518,631,759 of CM021109.1, forward strand.
GAAAACCACCTTAAAGTATGCAAAGGATCATCAAATTTTAGACAGAGGAAAAGGCAATTTTTAGACATGTAAATAACAGAAAATTCATTGACATTCATAGCAAAAAATTCTTTGTCATTCATAGCAGAAAATTCTTTAGACAGTCATACATTCATGGGTAGTTTTCAAACATAAGGAGCGGAAAATCAATTGACATAAATAGTAGCAAAAGGAGATATGAAATGTGAAGAAAATGAAGTCCCTTGAGCAGCAAATGAAGTCCCTTGAGCAACAAATGAAGTCCCTTGAGCAAAAAATGATGACATAAAAAATATAGCAATGATGATCACAGTCCTTTGACAATGTGAAGGTAATGCATGATATTTCATGAATAGACATTCATGTATAAGTGTCAATATAAATTATTTTCATAAACAAGTGTCATTATCACTCTTCTTACCATATATGGATCCATGTTTCTAATTTTCTAAATTGATAATACATGAATAAAAATGATACAATACAACTAACTTTAAATGTAAACCATAAACCATTATGCTTTAAGGAAACTCTATTGTGAGTTTATCCTTAATAAGATGCCAAATTGTTTCGACTATTTAAAATTTAAAGGTAGAGGTGAGGACTCCACACATGATAGATCCAGTGCAGGATGTAATCCATAGTTAGCACCGAGACCATTGGCAAAAATCATGGTGAAGCATGTCACCGTTCCTTCCATTGTGAAGGAAAATGTCGAGGTGGACATGTTGGACTCAATTAGCTTGCTTACTTTGAGCCTTGTATAGTGTGTGAGGCCTCTAGCAAAGCCTAGTGTGGGTGATTCTTCTAGGCCTAGAGTTCCAACCCACACTTGTCACTCTTGTGGTGCTATTTGCACGTACGATGGTGAGAGCACTCAATATGGAGCTACACAAGATACATCAGTTGCAGAGTTGATGGTCATGACAGATGCCTTTTTGAGTCAAACATTCAACATTAATACTTAGGTAAATTTCAACAAATTCATTTACTAAATTGTTTATTAAATTTTATTCTAAAATGTAAGAATAACTAAATTAGTAAAATGAATATGCTAAAAATTCAGGTTCAAAGCATTAATGTTACATGCACCCTTCCCATAGATCCCTATATGTTTATATTATTGAGGCCACATGTATGTAATCAATATTAAAGAAATAATTATTAAATGTGAATAATTTAACCTTATATGAATGATTGTCGCATAACACACTTTGGATGTCAAATAGTTTGTTGGTGGACCTTCAACATCGACACCTCACTATTCTTGTCCTTGAGAAAATTTCACTCATGTAACCTTTACTATTTAATGGTGTTGTAAAACAATGTTAGGCAGTTTTGGTAATTGAAAAAAACACTATTTCATATGATTGTTCTTTTTAGCACAATTTCATACGATTGTTCATCTTGAAAAATTATTTGAAACTTCATATTTCCTGTTTCATTTTCAAATGTTGATATCAAAAAGGCCTTTTGATGTTTGTAGCATGATGGGCCATGCAATTGGTGCAGCAGTAGTACGTTCTAATCCTTTGACAAAGGTATGCGAAAAATTAGTAAATTTCACATTATATTTGGTCATTTATTGGTCTATTATTAAAATATTTAATGATACTTGTATGTAGTTTAATTACTATATTGATACTTGCTACAGGTTCTTGTCATGCCAGATCATCAATGTGATATTGTTGTGAATGAGCATTATGATTATTTGTTTGCAATAAGTGATTTTTCTATTATATGTCATTCCACAATTCAATTTCTATATATTTATGTCTAAAATTCTTATTGTATTAGTTGAAACTCCATAGAAGTGAAGAGAGGAAGATGAGTGAACGCATTTGAAAGATAATAACATCACTTGCATCTCCATCTAGTCGATAATCAAAGGCAATGCAAGATCTATTTCCTTCCTCTAGTGGGAAATGGCTATGTATTAGGGTCATTTGTTGTATACCTATGTGAAATTTTTGAACATATGTTTTTTAATATTGATATATGACATTTTATGTCCATATGGCTCCTTTGTAGTAAGCCTATATTACGTTATTGGATATATTGTATAATTTTATCGACATATATTGTTGTATAGCCTTATGGCCTTTTGCTTAATGCAAATCTTATTTTACCACTCCTATCAAATTATATAGTTTTATCCTAAACTTTTTCAACATGAGGATTAAGTAAATCCTATTTTTGATAGCTATTTTTGAATTATGTTATCATGCGTATTGTGTAAATTGTATTCTTGAATTTTTTAGGCATGGGTGTTGTTTACATCTTGTTATTGATTGTTTTTATAACAAAAGCAGGGGAAAGGGCCCCTGAACCTGACCAAAAAATAGAACTAGGCCTACAAGCCAACAAAACTACTAGAACAAAATAGCAGGGATAAAACATAGAATAACACCCTACAATAAAACAACCAACTTAACCAGACCAAAATATGTTGACCAAAAAATAGACCCAAGGCGTGCAAGATCGAGGGCTTGCAGGCCCAGATAGTTCCATAGATGAGCAAACAAAAGACACCCAAATTACTCTTTTGGACTACAAATGAAGTTCCATTCCTTAATCAGTTGCTTCATTTCCTTGCTATAATGTTGCATCGCCCTTGTAGTTCTCTCATCCAGTTGCATCTCCTCATCCTAAGAGGAATTCATCTTCCTGTAGCCTTTCGTAACTTTAGTCACCTCATTCACAGTATCGAAGATGGCCTTTCGCATGATGCCTAGAGTAACAAATGTTAACTAGTTGAAAGCCATCTCCATGTTGTTAACTTTATCTTGCAAATTCTGAAATTGGGTGAGATAAAAATGCAAAGGCCTATCTTTCCCTTGCACATATTCTTCCATGTCTATCATGGCTTGGTCTCCCACATCCTCTGTAGATTTTATCACCACTTCCTCAATTTCCTTCTAAATTTCCTTAGCCTCAGATTCCTCAACCACCTGTTGGTTAACACCATCAAACTCATCATCCTCTACACTGGTAGTAGATTCCTTTGAAAGGTCTTCACCCAAGACCATAGACAACTCCTTCTTGCTCAAATTAATCATGATCAGAGCCTCTTCTTCAAGGTCATCACCTGGTTCTTCAAAGCTCATTTTTTTTCCTTTGGTTGATTGGCCCACGAGTCTTGTAAACCTTCTACCACCCTTCCCATTGCTAGAATCATCAGTTTTTCCATGTTCATCCTCATCTCTAATCTCAATAGTGACTTTTTTGGCAGTATTGGGTTCAACACTATCCAAACCCTTTCTTTTAGCTCCCAAAGGGATGCTCGGAGGGTTAGAGAAACTCTCCTCACCTTTCACATTCTGGGCAATAGGATCTCATTTGGTGAGGAGGCCTTTAATAAAGGATTGTTTCAACACAGAGGGCAATGCAGGGGGTTTTTTGGAAGGAGGTTTAGCAGAGGAAGTTCCCTTGCCATGAGAAATTTCCAGAGAAGGGAGGGGGAATGGTTGGTTCTCATGAGCAACATTAGCATTAGGGTTGCTACCAAAAGAGGGACTTGGGAAGGGAGTGATGTCTGAGGCATAATTATAGAGGCACAAAATTAGGCCTTAGTGAAGGGGAGGCGAGGCTCCCTTAGCTTTACATTGTTTAAGATAAGATAACAGAAAGAAAGGAATGCTCATCTTTTCATTCCTATGAATTTGGAAAATAAAGGGAAAGTGTTGCCCATGAATTGTAGTGTACCTTCCCTCCAAGGTAAAATAATTCATGATATGCACACAGGCCAACCCATAAGGGGTCAGGATTCGCTCCCTATCATAACCATTCTGGCACCTTTCAAGCTTCTTATCCCCTTCAAGAAAATTGTTGATAAACCTATTGTAGTTGCCATTGCTGATTTTGGACACCCTTAGACCACTATATTGTAACCTAGTTGATACAACAATCAGCCAGGGGGACACGTCGAACCCTATACTACCAATCCGGACCCTGTCACCACTCCATGAATTGTATAATTTAATATGTATGTCCTTGTTAAACCCTCTCATGGCCATGAAGAAAGGTGCGATGCCTACATCTTCGAAAAGCCTCCAAAGATCCACATTTTTCTTGAATGGAACACAAGAAAGAGGCTTAGATAGATTTTTGGGGCCCCCCATAGTGATATAGTAATAACACCAAAGGAATAAATTTTTACCCAACACCACAATAGTTACTGTTATCAAACAAATTGCACTCGAATACTTGAATGACTAAATGCAGAAATTTGTTGAAACATGGGAACTATCTTCAGGCTGTGGATATTCCTATGGCGAAGATATACCTCCAGATTCTAGGCTGGTTCGTTTTTGATAATCAATTAGATGCTTATAAAATTTTGACTTGAGAAAAGAGTAAGAGGGATAATCTAATGCAAAAATGCAAAAAAATTGAACTATGGTGATGCACCTATTTGATTTAAAGAAAACAGATTAATTCACAACTGATTCATTACAAGCCTATTTTCACAAATTAGATTGAACAATTTAATTGCATCAATGATTCACAGAAAGGATTGATAATTCATTCTTTATGAAGGAAACATTTACTTCCACAACTTAAAGATATGAATATATTATAAGCACAATTTATGACCTGCAACTAAGATCGTTTTTCCTGTGTACATGCATTCATGAATGTGACAAAAATTTAAAGGTTTTGATGTAAAACACATTAAATTTGCATCCAAAACATTCGTAAATCAAAACACCTGAATCTAAGAAGGCTGATATCTAACTTGCAATGACAACAGAAGGAAAATTCTACAAATGATACTCTAACATGACCTATAAAACCTGTTGAAATTTATTAAATTTTGAAAGTTGAGTTACTTGAAGTATCTTTGCTGAAGGCAAAGGCAAAAAATAAAAACTAGAGGAAAAATCTCTAAGTTTTTCCAATATATACAAAAGGCATGCACAAAGCAGCCACAAATAGAACTGAAAGCCAATTGAAGTGAAAAACTGCATCTCCAATGTGAAATCCAAGTAGAAGAGAAAATCCTAATAAAAATAGCCCAAAACTGAAGTAAAATGTACTCCATGCATAGAAAACTCCACCTCTCCATGTGCATGATCAAAACACCTCGTGAACTGATGTGGAACTGAAGGATAAGCCTCAATACTTGCATGATTTTGAATAACTGAAACTGAAGCTCCACCTTGTGAATGATTTTTTTAGTATTTTTAACTCCTCCATGCACAATCTAAAATAAGCATCTTACATGCATTCTCCAATTTGAGGCTATAGTCAAACTCCAAGGTCACTTTGCGCATGAGCGAATTTTTTTATTATAGTAATTTCCCCTTTTCTCAATAGTTTGTTTTAGAAATTATTAAAAACAATTAATAATATTATTTTTAACAATATTGAAAACAAGCTTTACAATATAATTGAAGGGGAAAATAATAAAAAAGTCTCCAAAAACAAATAAACTCCTTATCTCTCCCAAGCTCCATGCATATACCTTGCACGTCATGCAAATATTACACTTTATTCTTAGCATCCAAAGCATCATGCTTTACCAATATGAAATCACTTCACCCCTTATTAGCATATATTGCATCGACTAACACACTTAGCATATTAGGTTTATTGACCTTTCGAGTCTTGACCATGGTTGATAATGAAATGATTATTATCTTTAAATCTTAGTTAAAAATTCACTTTGAATTAGGGATCTCCACCAAAAGCCACCAAACTCTAAACCAATCTTTACTTTCACTTTGCTTGTTTTGAAACAAGCCTGTTGCGCGCCGCTATGAGATAGGGTTTGAACAAGAAATGCTTGAGGATTTGGTATTTTGACTTCTCTGTGGTTCAAAAACCCATTTGCAACCATGGTAAGCTGGTTTTAAACTATTTTGTGGCTTCTTTCCTTCGTGTTGAAGATAAAACTCGACCTCAAGGCCGCGGTTGTGCATGTAATTTATGCATTCTCTTGGTGAAAATTGATAAGTAGAAAATCCTCCAGGCCGCACCATACCATCCTTTTATGCATTTGTCTTTGGTTTTCCACTTTGTTCGCCATGTTTTATAGTCTCTAAAGCTTTACTGGCTGTGGGTTTGACTGTATCTCTAATGCATTTTTCTATGTTATCCTCTCTGTGGTTTTGAGGCCGCCATGAAATGGAGCTTGATTTTCATTTTTTGGAGAAAAAGTACGGAAGAAGCCATGGGTTTTCAATAGTATAAAAATCTGGTAAACATAAATCCCTACTTCCTCTTGTTTTTTGTTGAAATGGTGCTATATTCTGATTATTCCATGAAAACCCCATGTGAGTTACATTATTTATAAGATCATTTATGGATGCAGCTGTAGCATTTCTCCATATACTAGGCTCGACCCACCATGGTATTTTATGTTTATTTTGATTTCTTGTAAAAACCCCTACATGGGTAAATTCTTTAAAACACCATAGATTATGGTGTGTCTGCAAGAAATGTTGTTTTGTGTGTTCTCCATGTAATATAGTGGCTCAAAACGGTCCAAGTAATTTTGAATATGAAATCTCCTTTCTCCTTTATGAATCCCTTTCTTGACCGCCTTCTCTTGAATCTTTTGTTGGCTCCATGAATATGCTCCATATTTTATTGTCACTAAATATTGTTCAACTGTGGCATCTTTGCTACATACTATGACTACTGCAATTTTGACTGTTGTATATTTGTCACTAATGTAGATCTTTGTGACTGTGATCTCATATTTTTGTTCTTGACTACACTTGACTTTATATTCCAGTATACCCCTTCATGCAGTCACAACTGTCAAATTTGATTGTCCCTTGAAGCATTTGGTCACTTTATTCAATTCTAATTTGACATGTTATAGGTGACTAATCTCATACAAGTTGCTATCCTATTAGACAAGTCACTATCATTAGCCTTGAAATTTCTTGATCTCTGTGATTAGAGCTATGACTGTATTTATTACTTGAACACTATTGTATTTTTCGATCTGTGTTTCATAATGATATAATAGGATAAACACAATGCACTCCCTCCAAACATTTGGTTCTAGAATATTCACTATAGAAGTTCACCGTAGAAGTTTGTTGCTTTGACATAACTCCATAGAAATCACCTTAAATTTGGAATTCTCTTTAACAAGAAAGCACACTTACTATGAAGCTCAACTCTCTTGCTCACTATCACTGTGTATGGCCGTCATAGCATGATGATTGCTCCTTATTTCTATATCATGGTGAATTCACAACTCATTCATGCCATCTTTCCGTGGATTGCTTTTCTTGATTTGATGACTATCCACCCCTATATGGTTGTCCTTCACTTATGATCAAGCTTCTTATTGTTCTTCATTTTCATAGTGAGATCTTGTGTATCTGTATTTTTATAAATTACCATATGATGTGATTGTGCCTTATCATTTTCAATGCTCATTTTGATGGAATTATTCAGTTCAACATTGTCTCTTATTTTCATTTTGTTCAATGTTGAATAACTGATTTAGTAACTGTTCTTTATGGATTTGATTGTTACATTTTGTAGCTATTGTCCTGAAGTTTTCCTTTATGAAAACAATCTTATTCCATGACTTTTATTCATATGATGCTCTCATAAATGAATGTTGAATGAGAGGATGTTCTCCCGATATGTTGGGCTCAACCCTTGTGGGAGCCTGTTTTTCCCCACATATCTGATGAAAATTGATCTCAAACATAATGAACCTATTCCTGCAGAGTGAACAAACATGTTAGCAAAATAACTAAAGCTATAAGCTTCCTCTTTTCTTTATGACTTTTGAACAGTGAAATCATCTGATGAATGCCTGATTGATTGTGTGTTATATTTTTGTTGGTAACGTAGGCATGAGGTAGGGTATGATTTTTCATTGCTCTAACACCACCTGTTATCATACTTGCAGATGCTTCTGGAGCTTGAAGCTGGATCAATTCGGAGGCAGAACAACTGAAAACCTCAAGTGTAACGACAATTCGTCATTTCAGGCAATGGCAAATCACCTTATATCTTATGCCCATTTTATTTTCAGTTGTATGACACACACTTCTTTTCCTTGTATTCATTATTTGATTTGAAAATCAAATGAAGTTACTCCCATGGCTTGTGTGGGACTTTGGTTTATACATTATGTATTAAAATAGCAAACATTATGCAATCTTATGATTTAGTTGTTAGAACTAGTTGCATAAAGATACTGAAAATTCAGAATGTAATCAGATTTATTTCAGCAATGAATACTTTAGCAAACTTTTTTGTACCTTTCAGTGATAAATGCCACTCAGCTCTACCTATTTTGAGCTGATGAATGCCACTCAGCTCTGCTTGTTTTGATGGCTTGTGCTTGACCTATTCCAACATAATTTTTGGCAATAAACAAACATAAGTAAGGTGTCCATGTAGATCTTAGTATTTTCATCATTGCACATACCATAAGAATACTAATGAGTAATCAATATCATAATTTTTCCTACAGTAGGATGTCCTAATCATGATTAAAGAAAATTTGACAATATCATGGACTACTACAATAAGTTCCCTTTCATTTCCTGGATGGAAAATGACAAATTAATAATTGAGGGCAGTCATAAGTGGATGAAAAGACAGTCACAAATGCATCAATGGCAGTCCTAAATGCATATGACATCAAACACCAATAGAGAATACCAACTTAAAGGTAGTCAATAGAGAGCAACATATAATGTCATTTTGCATTAACAATAATGCAATATTGCAAACCCTTCTACAATCAAACTTACACTTGAAATAAAATAGTGATCAATAACATGACTTTACAAATTCAATGTGCGTACTTAAAAATCAATCCAAGGAACCATCCAAGTCTACTTTACTCTTTATTGTGTCAATTATTCCCTCATGGTTAGACTCACACACTTTCCACAAGTTCTTGTTCATGGGTCTACCCTTATTTTTTATCAAATGAACATTGGTTGCGCCAACAAGGTTGGAGTAGTGAAGAATCTTCCGATGTATGTCAAAGTCCTCAAACAACCAAACTGGAGCATTCTTAGCTGGGTACCTTCTAAGCCATGTTCTAGTAGCAACCACCAAACTTGTAGGATATTCTATGTTTTCTCCATCTATAATTGGGGCCTCCAATTTCTTTTTGGCCTCGATACAATGACACAGGTAATAATGTATTCCCTCTTCATTGTCTTCATCTACAATCACTACATAAACACTCCCTACATTGATATGTTCATCTACTTAGATGTATTTAATGAACATCACAATAAAACAACAAAGTAAGATATATTACCTAGTTCTAGTAGATCCAATACATGATAAAAATAAACAGATCATTGCATCTATGTGATTTGTAGAGCCATCAAGAGCTAATACGTGTCAAGTGGGGTTAGAATTCTTAGAGACCATTCGTCAACCCACTCTTTTGAGTTGCAATCATTCCATGCTTGAACTGTACATGCAAAACAAAAGCATGCCATCTTTTGTGTATGGATAGTCCATGTACCTGCATTGGAGCTTCTAAAAGAGTGTAGCTCACTCGATCTTGTTAGTGTACAACAATTCTCATATTTTGCAATGTTAGTATCATCTACCAACAAAAAAAACCTACAAACTAAAGAATTTCCTTCATTACCTAGACCCATTACATGATTGCACCACTGGACAATTGATTTTGCATATGTCAACTTTACATTATCTTTGTACTTTAACTCTTCTCATGCTAAGGATCTTTTGATACTTGCACCTGCTCTATCATACTCCCCCTTTCCATACCCGACCTCTGAGAAGTTCCACATTTGTTGAATACCGTTGATCCTATACATCCTACTCAAGCAATAAAACATTCTTGAGTTCTTGAATTGTGATGTACAACTATCTGACCATATGATATGTTGATTGAATGATATGCCCTTGCTAGCCAAATCAACATAGGAAATCTAAAAGCAACCTTGCACAAACTTTGTAGAATTTGTGCGATCATTATTGATGCAAAAGTGATGCTCCCTCAATACCTTCTTGTTATCCTCTATACTGTAATTTGCATGAATGAATGTTATATGCACAAGTATAGCAACCTATGTGGAGTTGTAGTATTGTGATTGCACCTCGTTTTGTGGCTATAGTGTGTAGTTCTTTGTCAATTTGATAATTTAAATGATGTTATGAAGTGGAAACGTGTTCTTATAGAGCTTGAACTATGAGTCCAACCATCGAGCTCTATGTGTATGCCTTGCATACTCATAGACCACCTGATCACAAAAAAATTCCCATGAACTAATACACTTGAATCTTATCACTGACCAATTCACACTTCTTTGCTTCTTTCCCATCTTTTAAATGTAGGCCATTTTCTTGTATTTTCCAAATTCCATAATTTCGTTTCCAATTGTATGTGTACTAGCCATGTGTTGGAAAATTGGAAAATGTTGCATGCCACCACAATGATCACATGTGCCATCCAAACATGAATTCTTGTAAAAAAACTTGACCATCAACTCTTTCACATAAAATTTTAGATAAGAAATCCCTTGAAGATTTAGGTAGAGGCCTTATGTTACATTCTTGCAAAACATTGTTAGTATGCATATCTACACATATACGTTGATAAACATCATAATGGTTAGAAAACTCAATATGTACTCTACAACAACAAGTAGTGCATGTGTGATTTAATTTGACATAAAAAAGCTTTAGAATTTCAAAATACCTTTGACATAATTTAACTCGAGGAAACTTCTCTACAAAATTAGCAAAAATTTGGATTTGAGTGGTATCCAAAAAATGCTTTGGATGTGACTCACGAATTTGACTACCAATTCTCCTTCTTACAACATATCTTTGATTGGGAGAGATCCTTGTGTTATCCTTCCAAAAATATTGTATTAGAGATCTCAAGGCTTGTGCGATTTCTTTATCTTTCCTTGGTACTCTAGCCAAGAATGCCCATAACTTATTTCTATTTGGATCCTCCACTCTTTTATGCCTTCTTTTGTCTCTCATTAGACATGATCTACTTCTTTTCAAAGATTTACCTATCTTTGTAAGGTTCATCTTATTCCTCATTTGATTGCTTAACAATGTTGTTGTCATCACTCGTCGTGTGGCACAACTATCTTTTGTGTGTGAGGTAGAACCCACACTCTCATATACACTCATCAAATTCTTTACAATGGATTTTTTACTTGAGTCATTTGATGTTCTTAGCCCAAGAGTCTTCATGGTGGCCCTAAAATTGAGTTGCTTCATCATTTCAACAAATAGTTGACATCTTCTAGCCTCACTTAGCCTCTCAAAAAATAAACTCCATATCCTCTTTGCATATCTTTGAAATGTACATTTTGGAATCTTATTAGGCATTGTTTACAAAACATTAGAATCAATATCAATCAAATATTTAGGTTTTCTATGCAAAACTCTAGGAGGAGTTCTCAAAGGTAAAATTAGGTCGACATTAGGAATGTGACAGGTTGTCATTAGGTCCTATCGCTTTAGTTGAAAAATGCATCAATTATATCGACTGGGTAGTGTTCAAAGGCTATATGCAATAGGGGACATCTTGGCTAACTCTCTTAGATTTTTTGAATTCTTGAAATGGTTGTAAATAGAAATTTAACTAGAAATCGTTTAAACTAAAAAGCATGAAGTTATTTAAACTAGAAAGCATGAGACAATTAAGATAAAAAGCATGAGATAGTTAAACTAGAAAGAATATAAATTACCTAAGAAGAAACACTTACAGTAAAACTATAAAATTCAAATGGAAACAACTATTGGCTAGTGACTAACTGTTAACAAAAAGTAAACTTAACAACTTATAACTGACAACCAGAGTGGGTGCTCTAGAATTTCAAATGAATAGAACTAAATGATTGTAAACTTGAATTACAACCTATAGGAATAACTGACAGAGCTCGACACACAAATAAAATTCATCCACATTTATCATATACAGAAGAAAAGTAACAAAATTGAAAATAAGAATACTTATCTATCTACTCTACAAGATTCCCTCAAGTGGCTAGCTCTCAGTTGTTCCTACACTTAACTCAAATCACATGTACTTTTGCATCTTCAAAATGAATCCATCCATGATACTTCTATTACTCAAAATAATTGACTCAGAATAGGATTTGACAATATTTGTTTATTCATTTAAAAATATAACAAAGACATAACTGAATAGTGTTCAAGGCATATCAAAGCATCATAATATTATCACCATATCATTGTTTTGGTGGTAACATATATATACTAAACTACTAACAAAATCCTACATTTCAAATGGTGGAAGATCACCATTGAAAAAGTCTTTTAACAAAATTCCAACTAACCAATGAACTGAGGTCCATAATATAAACATATTTAAGGCTTGGAGTGGATCCATAGATTTTCTATAAAAAAATTAAACATAAAGCATTAAAAGGACTAGTTCCACTATGCACGCCAGAAATTTTGGCGCCTAGACTTTTGACACTCTTTCTTCAACTATTGTGAAGTCTGCTTAAAGTCCACTTGGTCATGCATAATATCCTATACAAAACTTAAGGCTAGACCATTATATCAGTGTTAGCTAATTTCAATCGATTTAGGAAATAACAATTTATACATCTTTTACAAAAAGTAAGCAACTATTAATACTAAAAATAAATAATTGGCAGGGATAAAGTGATTGGTAAGAAAAACAAAGGGTTTTTGGCTTATTATAATTATGAGGTTATTTATACCTCATCACTTCTCCCCTTCCTAAGCTTCAGTAGGTCCTCCTGCTCTCTACTATGCTCTCTTCCTTTCCACATCCCTGTTCCTGTTTAGCTCATTGTATTTGGCATAGAGGTCATATGGATCCAATGCTTCTCTATCCCAATCACTAGGATTATTAATAAAACCCTTACTGTATCTAATCCTTAATTTTCATGAATGCAAGTTCTCCAGATTCGACTTTGTAGTGACAAGTACTGTAGGTGAAAGAAGTAATGGAGGTCTATACTTCATTCCTATCCATTTGGTCTTAAGTTGTTGAAGTATTTCTACTAATGCCTCAGCCCTCTTGTAGAACCACCTTATATTGGTAGGTTAGATCACCTCCCTCTTTTTAAGATACATTGGCAAAGGATTGTACCACTCCTTATAGGAACTCCACGCTTTTTCTATCAATCTTGGCCCCTGAACTCTAAAATTCCCAAATTTTTTTTGAAGATTATCATTGAATTTTCTTTTCATAGCTTCATAGTTCTTTATTCCTCTGAATTGAGCTTTTAAAACATAGGGTTTTCTACTGGGGTACCTCATTTGAATTGCCACACTCCTTTCTACATGCAAATACTCCTTGGTCCTTTCATGCCACTAAATCTAATTTTGTAAAGTGGACATGAATGCCCTGAGCTGAACTTCCCCAACAAATAGATTAACAAATAAATTAGTATGCCTTTCTAATAATAAATTATGCACAAAGTATTCACATAGTAGGTTATATTGAGTAGGCGTTGATTCTTTAAATTATTTTAAAAATTCCTCATCATCTACATCATGAGGTAGATTGCAAGAAATTCTCAATAATTTCCATCTTAACAGTTGCTCATTCAAAAACATAAAATATAGTATTGATGGTTTCCTATAAGCTAACAATAGTTTCCCAATTTGGCATGCATCTATTTTAGCCTAATAAAGCCTATCATATGATTCTTTTACCAAAACTATTTCCTTCTTTAGCTTGGCATTCTCTATCCCTGATTTTTTCAGGAAATAACATCTCTCCATCCATTTTGTCAACATCAAGGGTGAATATGGACTTGAAACCACTCCATCTTGGTTAGCTCTATTTGTATTTCCTTCAATTCCATTTGTGGCTTTGTCTTAATTTCTTGTAAATCTTGTTCCAATTCAACAGTCCTACTCAAAGATGCATTGAGTTCATTTTTTTGTTCTTATTATTTTTCTACAAATGTTTGGAGAGTTTGCATTAAATTATCAATTAAACTTTTAATTTATTTGTCTTTTTCAGAAAAAATTGTCAAATACCGTTTACCTTCCTCATTCCATTGTTACACATGAAATTGCAGCTCCCCAATAATTTTATCTTTTTGGCTCCAATTGAGCTTTCAACACTATGATTTCTTGATCTCTCTTCTTTAAAATTTTAGTTTGTACATCAATCTCCTCTTGTTGCTGATTCATTTGTTCTTCATTTTTCTACAGGTTAAATTTCAATTGAACAATTTATGTTTTCAACTCATCTAATTCTATTTTTATGTTATCAAAACTTTCAATTTGTATATTAGAACCAAAAGGAGAAATGAAAGGTTTTGCATTATCATCAATTACATTTTCTTTATCATGCACCTCAAGTGGGTTTGGCTCAATATCATTGGCAATTGGGAAAGGAAAATTTTCACTTAGGTGAGCCACATCACCTTCCCATGTTTCCATAGGCTAGCGAAAAGGATAAAATGATTCCAGAGGCTCATCCTCAATAATTACAACATTTGGTAGTTGCTCTCTTGTTTCTTCTTGTTGTCTTGTCTCAAATGACACATTTTCCTTTAAGGTTTCACCCAGCTGGGTAGTTTCCACACATGGTTGGGCCTCTTTTTCACATGATTATAGAATAGTTTCCTGGGGTTGCCTACTTTGTCATTTCTTTTTAGGGATATGTGGTTGATTAGAAGCCACAACATAAGTAATCTCAAAAGACAATCTCTTGCTTCTTCTCGAAGGGGAAGACTTATGTTCCTCTATTCTAGGTCCCCTTCCCTTTTTACGGGGATGAGCAGTCTTGTCTTTCGACTTTCCTTGGTCCACATCTTCTTGTTTTTTTTTAGCCTCAAACACATTTTTTGAACTTGGTCCTTCCTGAGGTCTGAAGGGTTTATTGAATTTTTTGGTGCCTCATTGTCAGGAGCCCCTTCAGAATTTTGAGGTTCAGAAGAAGGTTCTTCTAAATTTTGAGCCACCAAATTGGATGGCTCTCCTTCCTCTATATGTCTTGTGGGCACATGGTTCTCAAAAATTTGAAGAATTTTTGCCATTTTTGTTTCGTTCTTCCTTTCTTCAAGAAATAATATTTACAAATTAAATGTATGAGTCCATGATGTTTTAATGGACCCAACCCAAATTTAAACTTTTCAATCATATTAACAATAGAGTCACTAAGAAAAGCGAGAAGGTTGACTTTGAATTTAGGGTTTTTAGCACCATGTTGCAAATGATTCAATAATCCGAATGGGGGACCATGTAATGACCCTATCCTTCAATAAAACAAAAAAAATCCAATTTACATCAAAAGAGAAAATAAACGTGCTAACAAGTTATTGCAAAATAATTTTCTTTCCTTTATTGATACTATATGAACATGATATCATATTAAAATTACAATAAAGATTCCTTTTCATTACAAGAACTTCACAAGTATAAGAATGAGAAAACATACCTTAACTATCATAGATCCAATGAGTTTTAGCACAAATAGTAGTAAGATAGTCCAGGTTCCCTTACTTTCAAATCTTGGTGTATCTGTCACCTACTATGGAGGAGAAGCATCACTTGGGCGCTTTTTCGCCAACCACAAACTATTAATGCAGTCCCCTACACATCTATCATTCGATAGATGGCCCTCCCTTCGAACGAAGAGATTGGTATAGTATTCGGCTACGACAACCCAACTAAGCATAGTGTTGTGTCCTATTCACAACTAGAACCTCGCTATTTCAAAATCTCATACTAGTACAAGGATCACGATGAATTGACAGTGTAGTCTCAAGCATCACACAGTCTAAGTGGATGTCATACATTTCACTACTTTGATTTGACTTAAGGCTATCTTACACTACGTGTAGGCTAAGTCCTTTGATGGGTAGTCATTCACCTCAGACTCCCTACAACAACCTATCAATTTAGGAAATGAAACAGCCTACAAGTTTTCCTCAGGTAACTCCTATTCCGTAAATCTTTATCCACAGAGTACTTAGCTTATCTCAGTTAACCTAATAACTTAAGATTTAGACAATACTTGGTTCTGCTTTCATTTCAGTCATAATAGATATTAACTAATTTTCTCGTATTCTCCATATACGAAGATCATACAAAATAAGAAACATTCATAAAAAAATGTATTTCAATTCATTCCTATTCTTTCTTTCGCAATAATTAACTATACTTAAAATTCCCTTTTTAAGCAAAGTAAATAAACAGTTTCCCATTCCCTTATAATTACATTGTCTTCAACACACATCTTTCAGTCATGGAAAACTTATAAATAGAAAACATGAATCATCTTTCACTCAATCAAATAGCTATGCCTATTTTCAATCAATGCATAAAGAAAAGCACAAAGAACTCTTTTACTTTGATTGTTCAAAAACAGAGAATAAAGAATATTTTCCCCATGCCTGCTTTCTCAAGCTTTTCCTTCTAGAGATGCTCTTTTGAACATTCCATAATCCAACTGAAATTAGCTTCTTTGATGATGGAAATTCCCTCTTAAACGAATTCCTCTAGTTCTCCTCTCAAAGGTGATTTCTCTACTGAATTCCTACTCAGATATAAATTCCTAAGTTCTCCACTCTAAACTCAGAATAATAAAAACACAGTGACTGGTAATTCTGGTATGAACTTGTTGTATTTTCCATAATCAATAATACAAAAAATGCATCTACAGAATGTGATGAAAGTGAGAGCTCAGAAATTGGTAAACTTAAAATGCTCAAGTGCATTTCAGTGAAAGGCAGGGCGTCCTTTTATAAGCCCAAAGTGAAACGGATTCCTCAAATGGAGGCATGCGAATGGACAACAAAGTGCCCAGAACTAGTCAATATTATACATGGTGGGTTTTCAAGCCCCAAATCATCAAAAAAGAGTGTGAATCGACCTCATTAGAGCCAACAATTCAAGACTTGTTCAACTTAAAACCTGAAATTGCCAGTTACGGAAAAACATCCCTCTTTGGTGTATAATAGAGAATGACTCATGTTTGCTACGAATTTGTCAAGGTTAAGCTTGCAACAAAACATTCCATCTGGCTAGTGTTTCCTCTTCTCTAGCGTTTGAAACTTTCCTCCATTATTTTCCGCGTTTGAAGCTCTTGCCATTTCAAGGGAAAAGCTTCCTCAATATTTCGCTATTTTCAGATGTCAGCCATTATGTTTCAAAGAAATATTTCTATCTTATGAAGTTTAGCGGACTTTCCTTTGAGATATGTTGCACTTTAAAGTGCTGAAATATTTCAAACATTGCAAATCAATTTCCATAGTTTATTTCCCTTAAGAAATAAATCGATTAATTTCCAAAGACTTTATAAAGTAAAGTCTTTATTTAACCAAATCGATTCCTTCTTCATTTTATTTACCATATCGATTTCACTTTATTTCAATATATATAAAGTATATCTTATATTTTATTATATTAATACATATATCATTATAGTTTTATTTTACTTAAATATTTATATATGTATATATATTTAAACGTTATAATTTAAATATACTATATATACATATATATTTATTTCAGTAAAAACTATAATAATATATATATACTTATTTAATTACATTTATACATATATATACTTTTACATATTATTTGGTAAATACGTATATTGCGAGCCAGTCAACATACTTTCAATATACCTATCAATGTATATGTGTGCATATATGTGCATATGTAAATTCCAAGACAGTATTATAATAATATTATAATACTAATATTTCCACATTATGGAACGTATGCTTATATACATATGTATTGCAGTATAATCCTCTATGTACTCATATACATACGTATACCATATCGACACATCTCTATGGCAAGTCCATTAGCCACTTATGCTTGTATCGATATGTTTATACTTACAGATACGTATATACACTATGCATGTGTATATATTCTTACTTCTGACATTCACATCCAACATGATACCACCATGATGATCATAATCAAGCACAAGGATAAAATTCACACACAAAAGCAATCAATACCTCTACTTATAAGGCATACAAGCTATGGATGACTTACCTTATACTCATACAAAACTAACTTGGTTTACTCAGTCTAAGGTGAGTGTGTGTATGCTCAGATAGTTCACTTTACCGGTTACCCGACCAAGCCCCTCTCCCGAGTGATACTTCCCCTCCCCCTGGAGAATGATTCATGTCCTTGCATCCATTGCAACAAAACCATGTCAGTTACTTGTTCATAACATTTGCAGTACTTATACAAATATATCAAGTTTAAAAAGCAAGATTCATTATCCTCCTATTCACATATATGCAGTATTTCACCATGAATTACAACAATTGAAATAAAATCAAATGAAACAACATCAAATGAGATAACATACACATTGATAACAAGGTACAAGCATCTCCAGATTTCACATTACATTCATTTCTACCCTTTATATCACTAGTAAATAGTAACGTCACAATTTGGGATGTAACAAACCAACTATTATGGCACATTTCCCTTCACGAGTGAAATACCTAATTATCTAGGCCACTGTTGTTCTCCATGGTTGTAGAATGGACATCCTTTGAAACCCTTTGTTCTACCCTCAGGTATTTACAACTAATAAAGGCTGAGGTTCCCCTTCCCTACTGAAAAGCTCTACCATTTTATGATAGGAAATATTTGTAGTGGTTGATAAATTTACACCCTCATTTTGAATACCAGATAAATGAGAAATGACTCAAGGGCTTACCTTGAATTTCTTCCCGAGCACAATGGACTATCCATCTGAAAAAAATTCTGAAAATTCTTTAACCAACTGCTTATTGTGCCCTTGAAATTTCTTCATGAACTCCGGCCATCCAACCCTTTGAAACAGTTCTAAAATTTTACCTAGTGCTAGTAACTTGTCTACAAAAGCTGGTTCTGATTTTTGCTTGGCTCCTCCCATGTTGTCCCTTTCTTTTGATTCTACTCAGTTTCTATTGAATGTAGTGGCGTTCAAAATTTGTATAACTATTTAAATCAAAATAAGACACAGATTAAAGAAAATGTAAACTCTTCAACCACTCATACTTTGACATGAATTAATTCTAGTATTTGGCTTCGATGTACTGAAATCATTACCTTGCATGGAAAAGAGTGGATGAATTACCACATTTAAAGTGAGATTAGAGTTCACACAAGCTACTAAGTTTGGAAAGGGTGGCGGTACGTGCCAATTTATTTATTTTTATTCAAAATAATTACCTACTTAAAGTAAAAGCTCTACATACCTTTTGTCTCATCGTCGATTTGAAAATCGCTTATCTTTGCTGACATAATAGTATAATTGGATGAGATGGCAAGGGTGGTGATGAATTTATTATGAAGGGAGATGGGACATCTAATTAATGTTGTAATTATTATGACAGAAAATATTCATAATAAGAGCATTGTTGAAAGATGTAGCTGGAAGCAGTGATGAAAATTTTTGAGCATCGCTGAAAGATGCAGTCGGAAGCAGCAACAAATTTTTTGGAGCATCGCTGAAAGATGTAGCTAGAAGAAACAACAAATTTTTTGGAGCATTGTTGAAAGATGCAACCAAAGTCCACAACAAAATTTTTGGAGCATCACCGAGAGATGTCACCAGAGGAAGAAAGCACCAGAATTTTTGGAGCATCATCGAAAGATGCCACCAAAGGAAGAAATCTCAAAATTCTAGAGCATCACTAAAAGATGCAGCCAGAATGTAGCAAGAAAATTTCTAGAGCATCGTTGAGAGATGCCGCTGGAAAGAGGAAGAAAAATGAAAGACTTTGGACTTATACTTTTAGGAGAATCATTGAAAGATGTACCAAACTGCAGGAATAAAATAAGGAATGACACTAATTGGACGTGCAAGTTTCAGAGCATTGCAACAACCGAGCCAAAAAGTTTCGAATCATCACAACAAGATGCGTAAAAATTTGTGTTTGGAAAATAATGTCTTGCAAGATAGAAATGAAATTTAGCCGAGTCCAAAAGATGATGAATTCAAAAGAAATGATCTGAAATAAAGTAAATACATACACATGCAGAGTTTTTTTATCAAAATGAAAACTACATTGGCTTCGTTGTAATATAGTCAATGTGCATTGGATTTCTCCTTGCATTTCTACCATCTTCGTAAATTCCTCTTTATTGACAAGTGTGTGGTAGATGTGTAATCGATGATCATTGACTAAGAGGGTTCAAGTGTCACCATCAATAGGTTTGAGTTGCATTGCTCCATTTGGAAATACTTCAAAAAAATTATATGGACCCTGCCAATGAGTCCTCAATTTCCCCTGGTGGCTTTTAAATCAGGAATCAAACAACAGTGTCCAATCCCCATTATGGAACTCTCTTTACTTTATATGTTTATCATGCTAGGTCTTTTGTTGTTGTTGCACTAGTTCAGTTTGGTGGAGAATATCTAAACAAATTTCATCTAATTCACTAAGCTATAGGACTCATTCAACCTGGGCTTGTTTGAGATCTAAACCTAACTCCATTATTGTTCTCAGGGTTTGCAGTTCAAATTCAATAAGTAGAAGAGGTTTCTTCCCAAAACCTAACTCGTACAGAATGAAACCAATGGTTGATTTCCAAGTTGTGTTATAAGCCCAAATGAATTTAGGTATTTTTATGGCCCATAATTTTCTCCTTGATGAAAGTGTTTTTGTTAAAATATTCTCTAGCTCCCTATTAGTGACTTCTACTTGACCATTTTCCTGTGGGTGATAGGGCGATGACTTCTTATGGCTTACTTGGAAATGATCAATGAAGGCTAACAAAACTTTGGACATAAATTGGGGTTCTTGATCTATGAAAATTGTTCTATAGGCTCCAAATTTGAGAACAACCTTATTATATAGGAATTTAGCTACTTGTTCTTCCCTAGAGACTCTTAGAGCTTAAACTTCTACCCACTTGGTCAAATAGTCAGTACATACCAAAATGTACTCTTTCCCTTGTGAAGGGGGGTCTATAGGACTGATAAAATCCAATCCCCACTTTTCAAATGGTTCAAGAACTACCTAGGGTTGCAGAGGAATTTCATTAGATGTAGTGGGTCTCCCTACTCTTTGGCATTCATCACAGTGGTGAACATATTTTTTATGCATAGAGGGCCAATAATATCCTACGCCCAAAATCTTATGGGACATCTTCTTGGCAGAATAATGGCCTCCAAAGGGGTCATCATGGAAACCTCTGAGGATACTATATGTTTCATCTTCCCTCACACAACTTTGTAAAACTATATCAAGACTGCATTGAAATAATATCCCATTAATCCATTTAAACGGAGCGCTTTCTTGAACAAGGCATTTCTTTTATTTTGACGTAAAATTTGGTGGCAATTCTGAAGTGGCCAAGTAGTTGGAAATGTTAGCAAACCAAGGGGTTCTAATGGATATAGCAAATAGATTTTCATCTGGGAATTCATCTTGCATAAGAGTACAATATCCATTATGTTGTTTGATCCGAGATAAGAAATCTGCAACTACGTTGAACTTCCTACGTTTGTCAATAATGGTCATGTTGAATTATTGTAGAAGCAATAACCACCTAATTATTATTTCATTTACTATAATTTTATTCATTAGGTACTTGATGGTTGAATGGTCTGTGAACACAGTTACTTTGTACCCTGTAATGTAATGTTGAAATTTCTTGATTGCATGTACTACAACTAAAAATTCCTTCTCTTTGGTGGTGTAATTCCATTTAGTGGGAGTAAAATTATTACTAATGAAATAGATAGAATAATTTCCCCCATTCTCATCTTCCTGACCTAATACCACTCCAATAGCATCATCAGAAGCATTTTCATAAATATGGAATGGAAGGTTCTAATTAGGTCCACACAGGGAAGGAGTAGAGATGAGTTTCTCCTTAATGATCTCAAATGATGATTAACACTCTATTGTCTAGATAAAATCTACATTCTTTTGGAGGAGGGAAAACATAGGAACTACAATCTTGCTGAAATTCTCTATGAATTTCTGATAGTATCTAGCATGTCCTAAGAAACTTCTAACGTCAGTTTGATTTTTCGGAGTCTCAAGTTCTTGTATTACCTCAACTTTCTTAGGATCCACCTTTATCCCTTCAGCTGAAATGTAGTGTCCCAATACTATTCCATGTTCCACCATTATTAGACATTTTTTGTGACTTGGGGATAGCCGATGGTCCTCACATCGCTTCAATACTTTGTCCAAATTTTGTAGGCCTTCATCAAAATTTGACCCATACATAGTGAAGTCATCCATATAGACTTCCACACAGTTGTTCACTAACTCAGCGAATATTGCTAGGATAACTCTCTAAAATTTTGCAGGACTGTTGCATAGCCCAAATGGAAGGACATGATATGTGAACATTCCCCAAGGGCAAGTAAAATTTGTCATCTCGGTCTTCAACTGCAACTTGTATTTGGTTATATCTGATAAATCTATCCAGGAAGGAGAAATATTTCCTTCCAAATAAATTTTCCAAGACTTAGTTTATGAACAGTAGAGGAAAGTAACCTCTATGGGTAGCCTTGTTGAGTTCCCTATAATCGGCACACACTCTCCACTTCCCATTTTTCTGTTACCAAATTTTTACTACAACTCGATTGTTGGAGCTAGTTAAATTTTGTTATATCTTGAAGTAGAGGTTCAGTTAATTGCTACATGGTTTTAAGTTGTTGATTGCATCTATATCAGTTATGCATTATTGAGATAACAAAGTTTAAGAAGTATTCCTTAATTCTTATTGAACAAATGAAGTACAAGTTGATTATACAAATGATTAAGCATTTATTTCTTTCATTTATTTCATGACATTGTTACATTACAGATTTCATTTGATTGCAAGAATACAAATGACAGTACAACTTTGCACTTTTGATGCATTTTTTTTTCAAAATGAAAAGCAGAAGGAGAAATTAAAAGATCCACACAAGCCGTGGTTTTAGCTGATCCTATTCACTACAAGAAAGGAAATATACAGCTGAAAGAAAGTGACAAATAACATAGAACATATCTGTCATTTCCTGAGTTGATCTTTAGATTGATTCCTTGTTGCTCGCTCCATTCTGCTTCCGCTCCTGACTGTATCTACAAAAGATTGAGAAAGGTGTCAATTAAGAGATTGGGATATGACTATACTACATGCCCTACTGATAGAAATATGTTTCAATCCTTGGGATTCATAAAATCAACTAAAAGAAAACTGTGGAGACATGAGCTAAAGAGGGAAACAACATCATGATATTTATTGTTTTTTGCTAACATTGTTTGTTTCCTATGCAGGTATAGGAAAAGTCATGAAGCTAATTATTTTTTGAAGACATAAAAGCATGTGGGATAAAACAGCCTCCCACAAGGGTAGACCTCGACATGCTTCCCTCTAAAGTTGCAAGTGGGTTGAGAAGTAAACTGCAATTATCATGCTCATCTGAGCTATCCAACTAAAGGAGTAAAAAAAACTTGCAGTCATCAAAGCAATTAAATTTATTGTTCATTCATAACTTACAAGTCTAAGCAGTGAAATGGAAGCTACAGGTAAACAATGAACTTAATACATTCAATTAAACTGAAATGCAAGTATTTGTAACAGAAAATTAGACATTTGCATAACAAATTTTGTTTTATTCATATTGTAAAGATCAAGGTCCCTCAAAAACTGAGGGAGTAGCTGAATTTGATTTACGTAATCAAATGATAGGTGCAAAAACATATTGTAAACTATACATCTGTAGACAATATAAACATAGAAAGGAGGGTGGTTCATCATTGCTTGTAATGATGGAGCCAGTGATGCTTGATATCTTTGACTAGTGTTGTTAAAGCTTTCTAGGTTCCCTGACTCCAATCTATTTAAGTTCTCCTGTAGGATGAATCAAAATGACGTTAGACTTTGACTCTCAAAAATGACGAATCAAGATCAATCCTATGCCTACATTGCCAATAGTAATATAATCTACATCAATTCAAGCATACATTAGATGATCAAGTTCAAAGAGCACAAAGAAAGAGGAAGCTTTCATCTTCAATTATTTTGCTAACATGTTTGTTCACTGTGCAGGAACAGGTTCATTATGTTCATGATCATTTTTTATCAGATATGTGGAGAAAAATGGGCTCCTACAAGGGTTGAGCCCATAATATCAAAAAGGACACCTCTCATTCACATCATTATTTGAGAGTTATCAGATATTCAATTAAAGTCAAAAAAAGGACTGTTGTAACAAGGAGGATTCATAAAAGTAGCCTTCAATTTAATATGATTGAAAATAGCTAAGAGAACATCAATTGCATTTGTCGTATTTACAGTTCTACCTTGCATACACAGTTACACTTCATAAGGTATGGAGCCCCCTTACACTGAGGGGAAAATAGAGTGCCACAAAGGTTATTAAATTTTTTTGATAACCCTGTACATTCAATAGAAGTTATAGGTGGATATTATAAATCAAGATGACCTAAACAATCCATCTATCCAAGAGGGTATTATGCAGTCAGGAGGAGAAGACTGGTAAAGAGAGCATGAGCAGTGACATCCCATGAAGGCTTCACAAAAATAACATTACACAGTCACTATCATAAGGCCAATATTAGTAGTTGCTATAGAAAGTCATGCACGATAATTGAAGAAGTTGGAACTAGTGTCTCATGCAGTGTTTTCATTCAACTAAGTCAAATGAGCTTCATGAGAAATAACAAGAAGGGGAATGAATATCTCTCCAGCTAATTGATATTTAGAGGTTGTTGTTGTTCTCAATTTTGAGTGAAGGAAGTGTTGCCTCAGACAATATATGATAAGTATGATATACTACAAGATCATGATGACAGTACATTCTTCCTAGTGCAACTACCCACATAAGATACCATGCCTGAGTGTTGTTCATGGAATGGACATTTAAGCCATGTGTGATAATTATTATATCAAGACAGTCAAGGTTATACAAAAGATTACAAAGACTAAATGCAACTTTGCCAAAGGAAACAGATAAGATTACTACATTTGTTTGAAATAAAATTTTTATGCTTCAGAGCTATGTTTAAGGAAAAATACCAAGTGAATCTAAATTTGCATTAGTCCAATAAGCTTTTAAAACAAGTTTGGAAGCCACTACATAAATGTTGCATGCGGCCCAAGAGCATGAATGACTTCTTAGAACAGAGCCAAATGATTAAATGGCCACCTCACATTTCAACAGAAGGCATCAACTTCAGAAGGAACAACATGGAATACAATCTTATTTTTCTTTTCAAAGTAGCATGAATCATATGAGAAAGCAACGAAACAGACACCATGCAGATGTGGCCTTAATAGTTTTGAAAGAAACAAGGAGGGAGAATTTTTCAAGTACCCAAAGAAAACAAGAAGCCGTGCCCATTATAAGATTCATGGGGCCTCACAAGAAGAAGAATCTTAACACCCAGATGCATAAATACAATGAGCCGCAACTTATCAAGGGTTTTGAACATTGTTTTACAGAACAACTAAATCTTTAAAGATTTCATAAAATCTTTGGTTCACATACAGAAGATGATAAACCCACGACCTCTTATAGTGAGTTACTTTCCTTTATGCTTTTAGAGAAAAAATAAGCTACAAGAATATTCAGCCATGAAGCTCGTCCACATATCAAAGAGGGGAAAACAACATTCTATGCAAAATGCTTACCAGTAGTATGGGTTGCATATTAGAAATACAAAGGTAAAACCCAGAAGCTCAACATATTTGCACGGGAACCACAGTATAGGGTTTTCTTGTTCCTTGCACAGAGAAAAAATCAAATAAACACTCTCAAAAGGCTCGAATAGAGGAATTTTTGCAATATAGAAATATCCAAAAATCCATGGCGGCCATTATTGCAAAGATTGTTCAGAAAAATTGAATACCAAGACTTTTTGAATTTCTAGCTATAGATATAGAGAGGAAGCCCATGGCTTGGAAATCATAATGGAAAAACCCAAAATATAAAATAGTGTAAGCCGTGGCCTTTTCTTTTCCAGGATTACAGTTTAGAAAGAAGTCTTCAGATATTATTGTGCAAGAGTTCACTTACTTTCAATTTGAGCTTTATTGCATGAAAGACTTGGCTTCGAAGTCAAGAGAAAGCTCTAGTAATCTTTAGAAGGCTCCAACTCAAAACCCTACCACAACCCCTTGGTGGGGGCCATAGTAAACTCCAAAAGTTTCATCGACTAAATGAGTAGCCAAATGGCTGATTTCACATGTTTTTGTGTTAGGGTTGAAACCCTATTTCAATTGACAAAGGAAAAGTGACCTTTTTATCAAATATTTTAAAACAAAGGACATGTCAACTAATTGATGCCCGCAGGTGCAGGATAAGCCTTGTGTAATTTGATAAGTCCCCAAATCAAATATGTAAAGGGTGCGATGATAGATTATGGATTTAACTCAAATTTAATGTATATGTTGCATTATACATGTGTAAAAATCACATTAATTTAAATGATAATTTATAAATCATTTAATTAATGTGACTTCTTTTAAAATGTAAATTTAATCATCAAACATGAGTTAAGCCGACTATGCATGGAGAAGCTAGGCCTTCACCTCAAGTCAACGATGCCTATTAAAAGGTGCTTAATTTAGATTCACATGGAGGGAAATGTTGAAAATACTAAAAAAAAATCCGCTCATGCACAAGAGGAGCTTCAAGTTCAATTATTCAAATCATGTGAATAGTGAGGCTCTTCTTTCAGTTCTATATCAGTTGACACGGTATTTTGGTCATGCACATGGAGAGGTGGAGTTTTCTAGGCACAAAGTGCAATTACATGCAGTTTTGAGCTATTTTTATTAGGGTTTTCTCGTATGCTCGGATTTTCACATTGGGGATGATGTTTTCACTTCAGTTGGCTTTCAGTTCTATTTTTGGCTGCTTTGTGCATGCCATTTGTATATACTGGAAAAACTTAGTCATTTTTCCTCTAGTTCTTATTTCTCACACTTTGTGAAGCTTTTTGTCTTTCAGACTTTGCTTTCTGTAGAGAGAATCATTTTGTAACTTAGTTTTCGGTTTTCAGATTCATACAGTAGTAGGTTTACAGGTTCATTTTGTGTCATTTGCAAAGATTCCTTCAATTTCAGTGAAATCAAAAGTCTTCCTTGTCATTATGATGTTTTTTATGAATGATTTGATGAGTTTTTATTGTGTTTAATATCAAAAACCTTTAAAATTATTGTCTCATTTATATTTGCATGCATTCAAAATAGTGAAAATCACAGGTCTAGGGTTTTGTAACAGAATAATCTATTCTTCTTTGCTGAGAAAACTTTGTTTTCCTTTAAAAGTGGTTTATTCAAGCCTTCCTTAGAATCATTTTTGTGGTCAAACTATCGAATTGACTTGTGTGGATAGTTTTTCTGAAGTTCATTGTGAATCATAGTTGCAAGTCTTTATCAATTAGGTGTATCACCATCAATTTACAATTTTATGTGCATTTATTACAATCCTTTTATCCCTTTTCAAGCACAAGTTACCTAGTTATCAATTTGAAAATTTAATAGGAAGTTGACTTAGAACCTAGAGGTTTACTTTAGAATAGGGTACCCACAACCTGAAAGTATTCCAATGTTTCACAGGATTGCAGATTTTTGTAGCTTTGAATGCGGGCGCTAATCCTCATGAAAACAATACTCTCTCTAATGCTTAAAGCTCTCACTCACTGTATTTGACAGAATAATGCAGAAAGGAATGTAAATAGAATGCAAAAACTTTCTCAATAAAAAGTGTCCCAAACAAGTGATCAAGCTCCACTATTTATACAACGATTTGGTAACTACTCAGCCTATAGTTTAGGCATGAGTTCTAATAGCAACTAGCATGCACAACAACATGTATATCATAGCTAAAAGTTAGTGAACATGTAAGCACATACTCAACTAAAACAGTTATAGATCAACCTTGTTGATCGACAACAATTAGAGACTAATTCAAATCTCCACATAATTGAATTCGGTTTGCATTTCATAATGGACATCTATAGGTATAAGGATTCAAAGTTTGTGCCAAAGCATCATATTCACATATAGAGTTGGGACGGTTTCCTTTATATCTGAAACAATCAACATCAGATATGCGACACCAAGCTTGCATTAACTAAGTCTTGGTATGAGTTGATTCACATAATAAATCGGTTTGACAAAGTCGTCGATTTTTTTACATTCCTTTACAGATGTTGGTTTATGCTTAATAACATGGCAGTGAGAGTTTACTAAGTCAACAGGCTTCCCACAAAACGCGTCGAATTATTCTTTCACCTTTCATCAACTTAAAGGTTTCTCTTTGTTTGCATATTAAAAACTCTTCATGCACAAACAACAAGAGTATAATGTGGCTAAAGAATACAGTCACATCTTTATCATACTTCGGCCTTGATCTAGTTTAATAAATCAGCCTCTAAGTTATTTATAATAATCGACTTCAAAGACATATATAGCATTTAATATACATATATATATACATAACATATATGCACATATGCATATATATTGTTTTACACACACATATATATGTATATATATAGTATATATATCCATATTTATCATATGTCAATAAAGCATGTATATAATTGATATACAAACAGGTTCAATCAAGATAGCAATCACATTGTTGTATTAATTTATCAATTGTTTATACACACACATATATATATACATGTATATGTATGTATACATGTATCGATACATTCGTATGGGCATTTCCATTTGCCACCATATGCATATATTGATACACATATACATATGGATATATGTATATACTTTGTATATATATACACATTTGATTCTCACACCAAATCATACATGATTGCTATGGTATCGAGAAGAGAATACGAGCAATATAACTATACATATACATATACATGTCGTTAGACCCATCTGATAGCTCCATGCGCATAAGCAACTCATGCATGAGAGTGCATAGGTACGTCTACCTATGTACCCTCATGTACATGTTCCTTCTTATGAATGGTCTATCATCGACATGCATGTGTGTGCGTATACATATTCCTTGTATGTTCCACATATCAATACAGGCATAGTAACAAAGAAAGAACTCACAAGCTCAAACAGATAAACATCACCCAATAATGCACTCAAAAGTAAACAAGACTCTTACCAATGAAGACATATTGACTAAGGATGACTTACCAACTTCCCACTTAATAACCTGACTCAATTATTCTACTGCATTGTGTGTAAGCTCAGATAAGTTATGTTATTGGTTACCCAACCAAGACCTTCTCCTGAGTGATACTTCCCCTCTGCCTGGAGGAATTGAACATATACTTGCAACCACTAACACATGCACATGGCAGTCAGTTGTTCACAAAATATGTAGTATACATAATACATCTCCAAAGTTAGAATACCAATTCAATATTCATCCAATCACATAAATGAATTCCTTCATATAATATTAAATGAGATAACATTCATTCATAAAACAATGATAACAAAGTGCAAGTACAATTTACTCATCCACTAAATTCACATTTTACCCTACATAGTAATAGTAAATAGTAATTACACAATTGAGGTGTAACAATAACTTAAGGAAAATGGATTTCAAATCCCAAATAGATGCATGTTATGCGAGAATAATGGGAGTCAATTGGCCACCTATTACTCCACTGCCTGTTTGCTACCGAAGTTTGGGACTTGGCTTTTGGTAAATTGGGGATTCATTTGACCATGGATAGTGATATCAAGAGTTTGATTGAAATTTGGTCAAGCCCTCTCCACCATCCTCTCCCAAGTTAAATCTAGTGTCAAATTTCTCCGATCCTTTACTGGTGTTTATGAAAGGAGAGGAACAATCGGATCTTCACAGATATTGAGAAAATCTCTAAGGAGGTTTTTGGCATTGATTTCAAGATTGTGGATAAGAATGTCTCATCATATGAATGGAACCCCCATGACAAAGTGCCTATTGTGTGGGAGATCAACATGGAAAAATCATGGAACAGAAATTTAGAGTTCAACTCCTATGATAACTCTAAATCTCTGGAAAGACTGAACATGGTATGGAAACCCCCAGATACTGATTGGCATAAAATTAATTTTGATAAGGCAACAAAAGGGAACCTAGGGATGGCTAGCATTGGAGGTATTATTAGAGACTCTAAGGGAAATTTAGTGGTTGGATATGCTAGTGGTATTGGTATTTGACTTCCATGACAACGGAGGCTAGAGCGTTGCTCAAGGGCATTGAAATTGTTGTCACTCTGGGTATAAAGAAACTGCATATTGAAGGTGAATCCAAGATGGTGATTGACTCTATTAATCATGGTATTTTTTATGGGTGGAGTATCCATGACATTCTCCTAGACATAAATTATTTCATTTCTAAACTTGAAAGGAAGATTCTGACTCACATATTTTGTGAGGGCAACCAGGTGGCAGATGCTCTGGCCAACCTTGGTTCCTTGTGGACCCTATCCAAATGCTAGAGAAGATTTAGGGATCTCCCTATGAATATACAAGGTTTTATCCTTGATGAATAGAAAAATTATACCATTAATGATGGTAGCCAACTTTGTTGATCTAGGCAAGTACATGTGGCTCTATACCTTTGGGCCATTAATGATGTGGAACAAGAAGGATGATGTGGAGAGGAATAGGTGGGATTTTGGGTGGATGTTTGAAATGATGCCAGAGAAGGGGTGGGCTCTTCAAAATCTTTATGATCAGCCTTGTCAAAAGTACCATAACTCAAATCATGACATTAGAAACATGTATATGACCAAGCATATCTTCAAATATTTTTCCATTTATTATCTGATCATGGTTATCATTAATCTTAGTTTAAATTTGGTGTAATTTAAAATGATTTATTAAGGTTGTAATGCGCTAACCCTTCTTGTGGGATATCCAGCAATGGAAAGACTTGGATCTCTCTTATGAATATGCAAGGTTTTATCCTGATGAATATAAAATTATACCATTAATGATGGTAGCCAACTTTGCTTGATCTAGGCAAGTACATGTGGGCTCCTATACCTTTGGAGTCATTGATGATGTGGAACAAACATGACATGGAGAGAATAGGTAGGATTTTGGGTGGATTTTGAAATGATGAGAGGAGGATGGGATCTTCAAAATATTTATGATATTCTTGTCAAAAGTACATAATTCAAATCATGTCCTTAGAAACATGTATATGACCAAGATATCTTCAAAGTTTTGCCATTTATTATCCGATCAAGGTTATCATTAATCTTAGTTTAAATTTGATATACTTTAAAATGATTTATTAAGGCCCCATGGCCATAATCTTATTAGATCTTGGTTGGCATATA
Organism: Sequoiadendron giganteum; assembly: GCA_007115665.2. NCBI lineage: Eukaryota > Viridiplantae > Streptophyta > Pinopsida > Cupressales > Cupressaceae > Sequoiadendron > Sequoiadendron giganteum. The sequence continues at coordinate 518,663,018 of CM021109.1, forward strand.
AACTTAATTTTGATAAGGCAACAAAAGGGAACCTAGGGATGGCTAGCATTGGAGGTATTATTAGAGACTCTAAGGGAAATTTAGTGGTTGGATATGCTAGTGGTATTGGTATTTGACTTCCATGACAACGGAGGCTAGAGCGTTGCTCAAGGGCATTGAAATTGTTGTCACTCTGGGTATAAAGAAACTGCATATTGAAGGTGAATCCAAGATGGTGATTGACTCTATTAATCATGGTATTTTTTATGGGTGGAGTATCCATGACATTCTCCTAGACATAAATTATTTCATTTCTAAACTTGAAAGGAAGATTCTGACTCACATATTTTGTGAGGGCAACCAGGTGGCAGATGCTCTGGCCAACCTTGGTTCCTTGTGGACCCTATCCAAATGCTAGAGAAGATTTAGGGATCTCCCTATGAATATACAAGGTTTTATCCTTGATGAATAGAAAAATTATACCATTAATGATGGTAGCCAACTTTGTTGATCTAGGCAAGTACATGTGGCTCTATACCTTTGGGCCATTAATGATGTGGAACAAGAAGGATGATGTGGAGAGGAATAGGTGGGATTTTGGGTGGATGTTTGAAATGATGCCAGAGAAGGGGTGGGCTCTTCAAAATCTTTATGATCAGCCTTGTCAAAAGTACCATAACTCAAATCATGACATTAGAAACATGTATATGACCAAGCATATCTTCAAATATTTTTCCATTTATTATCTGATCATGGTTATCATTAATCTTAGTTTAAATTTGGTGTAATTTAAAATGATTTATTAAGGCCCCATGGCCATAATGTTTAGGAATGTGTGTATGGCCAAAGTTATCCCCAAACTCTTAGCAAATAATTACCCGATCAAAGTTACTATAGCTTTTAACTTAAGCCTTTTGTACTTCAGAAAGTTTTATTATGGCCCTGCGGCCTTAATTTTCTTAGAAATGACCACTAGCTCGTGTGATGCTTTGGCTGCCTTAATTAGGAATAGTTATCCTTATTGATTTGGTGACAGTGATAAATGGGTGATAAAGGTTACCCATTGCCAGTTTGATAATTTTCTAGCTTTGGTTTCTTGAAAGTTGCATTGTTTAGTGTGAAGAGATAGGAGGTGATAGGGTTTGGACGAAGTCAGGTTCCCCTGATGAATTCCATAGAGACCCTATATTTTGGCACATCTGCATGGAGGGAGGAATTTTTCCCCTTATGGAGAGCCTAATGGGTCATGATGTGATGCTATCCGCATATTACACTAGTTCTTGGAGTGACAGGAGAGTTACTATTGGAGGAATCTCCTTTGAATTTAATGAGGAGGCTATCGCCAAGGCGATGGGACTATCCTACACCAACTATAAACTCAAGAAGCACACCAAGGTGTGGGATTTAGAGAGCTTTAATGATTTCTTCAAGGGGAATGAGAAGCCTGTTAAAAAGAATTTTGGGTTCGAAAAAGGAGGAGCTTCCAAAGCTGTGGGATTAGGTTTTCATAGCTATCATGAAGTATGTTACTAAATAGAAGGAAGATTTAAAGACTTTTATTTCTACCATTTGTCATTACTTAACCATTTTAGGAACAAAATACATATAGGTTTTCCTTTTTATTTGCTTTCCTCTCTAAAAAGCTTTATTAAGGAAACCATTGATTCTATTTCTTTGGACCCTGAAATATCACCACCTTTGCCTTTACACCAGGGCCTCATACTTTGGCTCTACCATTTGCATTTAGCTCTCTGCCCCCCAAGCCTATATCCATGATCCATGTTGAAGAGTAGGAACCTTCTGATCACTATCCTAAAAAGCCTTCCCCTGCTGCTTTTGTTGGACCAAAAAGGAAGAACCCCTTTGTGCAAAATGAACCCAAAGATGTCCCTAAATCCAAACCCCCTACCAAAAAGAAGAAGGGGGGTGTGGTTTTAGCCTAGTCAAGGATGATTTTTGAGCTTTGTGAGTTAAAAAATTCCCCAACCAAGGACAAAAAATCGATGGACAAGACAAAGGGAAAAAAGGACACCCAATGTCATGTGGAGATGCCAAACATAGACAATGAGGGAGGGAGCCCTATGGACAAAGATTCTAAAGGTGATATTGTGGTGGTAGTGAGTGTGGATGTTGGGACGAAGCAAACCAGTGTTAGAAGGTCTCATAGATTGTAAAAAAATAAGAAAGAGATGCCTATTGACGAGATATCTAACAGCTTGGAGCAAACTGATGACAATAGGATGTGTAACTGGCAGGATACTATTAAGGAATTAGAAGAGTTTGTCGAAGGCCCCAACCACTTCTCAAAATTGAAAAAATTATAAAAGAGGACTCTACCACTGAGTCTTCAAACCACATGGCTAGGGAGGATAAATGGGTGATAAAGGTTACCCATTGCCAGTTTGATAATTTTCTAACTTTGGTTTCTTGAAAGTTGCATTGTTTAGTGTGAAGAGATAGGAGGTGATAGGGTTTGGACCAAGTCGGGTTCCCCTGATGAATTCCATAGAGACCCTATATTTTGGCACATCTGCATGGAGGGAGGAATTTTTCCCCTTATGGAGAGCCTAATGGGTCATGATGTGATGCTATCGGCATAGTACGCTAGTTCTTGGAGTGACAGGAGAGTTACTATTGGAGGAATCTCCTTTGAATTTAATGACGAGGCTATCACCAAGGCGATGGGACTATCCTACACCGACTATAAACTCAAGAAGCACACCAAGGTGTGGGATTTAGAGAGCTTTAATGATTTCTTCAAGGGGAATGAGAAGCCTGTTAAAAAGAATTTTGGGTTCAAAAAAGGAGGAGCTTCCAAAGCTGTGGGATTAGGTTTTCATAGCCATCATGAAGTATGTTACTAAATAGAGGGAAGATTTAAAGACTTTTATTTCTACCATTTGTCATTACTTAACCATTTTAGGAACAAAATACATATAAGTTTTCCTTTTTATTTGCTTTCCTCTCTAAAAAGCTTTATTAAGGAAACCATTGATTCTATTTCTTTGGACCCGGAAATATCACCACCTTTACCTTTACACCAGGGCCTCATACTTTGGCTCTACCATTTTCATTTAACTCTCTGCCCCCCAAGCCTATATCCATGATCCATGTTGAAGAGTAGGAACCTTCTGATCACTATCCTAAAAAGCCTTCCCCTGCTGCTTTTGTTGGACCAAAAAGGAAGAACCCCTTTGTGCAAAATGAACCCAAAGATGTCCCTAAATCCAAACCCCCTACCAAAAAGAAGAAGGGGGTGTGGGTTTAGCCTAGTCAAGGATGATTTTCGAGCTTTGTGAGTTAAAAAATTCCCCAACCAAGGACAAAAAATCAATGGACAAGACAAAGGGAAAAAAGGACACCCAGTGTCATGTGGAGATGCCAAACACAGACAATGAGGGAGGGAGCCCTATGGACAAAGATTCTAAAGGTGATATTGTGGTGGTAGTGAGTGTGGATGTTGGGACGAAGCAAACCAATGTTAGAAGGTCTCATAGATTGTAAAAAAATAATAAAGAGATGCCTATTGACGAGATATCTAGCAGCTTGGAGCAAACTGATGACAATAGGATGTGTAACTGGCAGGATACTATTAAGGAATTAGAAGAGTTTGTCGAAGGCCCCAACCACTTCTCAAAATTGAAAAAATGATAAAAGAGGACTCTACCACTGAGTCTTTAGACCACATGGCTAGGGAGGAGGAGGCAATTAAGAGGGCTAACGACAAGGATGAGGAGTTCCACAAACTATAGGCCCAAGTTGACAAACTTGAATAAAAGTTTACATGGCTGACGTGCTTCGCAATAAAAATCATCCATAGGTATGTTGTCACTCTCTCAAAGGTACTCAAAGAGGAAGTGCAGAAGAAGACTGGAGGAGAGGGACCTAAATGGGTGGGTGATGATGTCTTGAATCTTCTCATTGAGAAGTGGGAGGGACTAGTTGAGTAATGGTTGGAATTTTCTCTGTTGTCGGTCTATTGTGTCCGGGTGTTTTTTGGTTTCTTTTGCTTTCTGATTAGGACTTAATGGTGTTATTTTGGTCTTGGTCTCTTTTTGTCCCTTTGGGATCCTTGTATAAAGGGTACTACACCTTTAAAATGCAGCTTACTTTATCAAAAACATTCACCACCATTGTTAGATCTCAACACATTTATTTTCTTATCCAATTTCTTCTCTACACGTGCCTTAAATTCCTTAAACTTGGAGAAAGTTTGTATTTAGAGAAAATAAGATAAATCTAGGTGTATCTAGAATAATCATCAATAAAAGTGACATAATAGTTATATTTACCCATATAACTCACATACACTAGACCAAATCCATCCAAATGAATGATTTCTAATAATGTCTTATCTTTGTAGTTTTCAAAAGGAAAATGTGCTCTATATTATTTTCTAACATATTATTTTAACATAAATCAAAATGATCATTAGAGTATGTGGAAAAATTGTCAATCATATTAATAATGGCTTGAAGACCTTTTTCATCAATGTGCCCAAACATTGGTGCCATAACATATATACATTTTTGTAATTGTCAATTACATTGTTAGAGTTACAAAATGTGAAACCATTAAGCCTGAAAATAATCCCACACCATGAGCCTCTATCTAGCACCATATTTCTTCTCACCAACCTCGAACCAAATTATCAAATGTCACACTCCAAAATCATTCAACTAGGATACAAAAAGTAATTTTATTGAACACGTACTAGCATAGTAAAAAGTTATTGAGATTTTTCACACTCCTATCATTGAAACAAAACTCTAAATTTCCCTTACCAACATTATAATGTGTATTATTGTCATCTACCTGAAAATTATCCTCTATAAAAATTTGTATGATGAGAACCACTTTGCATGGGTTGTCATATGGTAGGAGTATCTTGGGTCAATGATCCAAGAATCATCACTAATAATATTAGAAAAAATAAATAATACACCATTATCATCACCATCAAAATATTCTTTGTGGAGGAATCATCATAAGAATTATTATTATTATTATTATTATATGTTCCCCCTTCACATGTTCTCTCTTTCCATAGTTTCAACATTTAATTATTCTCTTCCCAAGGGTTTTAGACTATCCTTTTAACTTATATCTATTTTTCAAATTATTTTGATCCCATATTCACCCATTTTTGTCCTCGGGCCTTCCCCAAACATGCAAGTCATCCTTTGAGCCCTCATCCATGTATTTTCTCCTCGTTTACTCTAAAATCAAGGTAGCAATAAGGGAGTTCAGTTTTGGCTCTACAACACAACCACTAATAGAAATAATTAATTTTTTCTAAGATTTGAGCAAAGAACAAAGAAAAAAGATACATTATCTTCTTCATCAAGCTTAATATATACCAAAGCAAGCTAACTCAAACAACATTTTTGAAGGATAAAAATATATTTTGAGATGTAATTTTTATCCATGGATTTTCTCCTCATTTACTCTAAAATGAAGGTAGCAATGAGGGAGTCCAATTTTGGCTCTACAACACAACCACAAATAGAAACAATTAATTTTGTCTAATATGTGAGCAAATTACAAAGAAAAAAGGATACATTTATCTTCTTCATCAAGCTTTATCTACCAAAGCTACCTAAATCAAACTACATTTTTAAAGAATAAAAATATATTTTGAGATGTAATTTATTTATTAGAATTCTCATTTGGTGAATATAACCCATCATATTCCATAGTAGAAATGAATTAGTCTTCCCTAAGACATACAAGAGGAAAGAATTTGTAAAACATAGTAAAATTCTTCCTTATGCCTCTTGTTTGAAATTTTTTAATTTTCTTTAAAAAGTACTTTTAGAATTCCTTTTTTTTATAATAACTTTCCACTAATCCCCTCTTCCAATACATCTTCCATCATAACTTCCATAACTCATACCTAATGTATTATTGAACTCACCAAAGTCTAAACAAGAGGTAGATGTCATGGTTTCAATAACTTTAAAATTATAAAACCACTCAATTAAAAAGATCTTGGTGAAACCAAATAACTCGTAGCACTTCAACTCAATAGAATCGAACTTATTTAATATTAGATATTATACAATAGGGTAAAATTTACTACAAATGAAATATTATCAATTAGTATACAAGTCTAGAATTTATGTTATATCATCGTTTGATTAGCCATAAATTAGATATGTAGAAGTTAAAATTAGAGAATAAGAAAGAAGAAAGTAATAAAATCCAAATACATGACACTGGATGTATATGGATAAACTATTTCAAGAAAAAATCCACCACCAAAGAGAGTGCTAATAATATATTGATCTAATTAATATGTTACACCAATACAATTTTTTCCTTAATCTAACAATATTTTGGCAACACTTGTGTACCTATAAAAAAACACAATACCTGGACACCAATTCATACAACTTATATACTTCTATATTCTTGAAATGAAGACCACTCAAAACAATGATATGGTAAGAACCCAATACCCCCATGAAAGATAAATCAATGTAACATAAATCATGTTAATAAACAAGATATCTTACCCAGATGAAGAGGGCACATGTTTATAATAGTAGTGTTCCATTTCATAGTCCACTACACACTATAGACCTCACTTGACAAGCAAAGATACTCCACTCTCTCTTAGCATCTAAAAATGGAAAAGTGGTGTGAATGAAGTCAAGTCAACTTGTAACCACCATGCTCATGCTCTACATCCCATCTTAATGCCACTACAACTAATATTCCAAGTTACAAGGAGAAATATTAAATATTAATATTTCGTAACCACTTAAATTAGCATCCAAGTACCCATTTCAACATGTTTGAAGATTTGACATTAGTAGAGTAGGATTGTAATTAAATATGGCATTATCCTGACATAATATCCTCATTTTATAACTAAGAAAATATACTTGATGTGTACAATGAACCTACCATATATATTCCTAGGTAAAAACCCTCTTTATTGCATGTATTGGAAATTTTCAGGTATTTACTCTTGATCCATAAAATCTTAGCATAATATTTTCTTCCATGACACACCAATTAACCAAATTTATTTACGATCCTAATTAAATAGAATCTCTACAAGTTATAAGCAATATATTATTTTTAATTTCTTTATAAATTGAAGCCAAAAGGTATTGCACAAAATGATTGTAGTTCCTCCTCTTATCATACATCCTTATCTTGTAGGTCCAATCAATTATTAGTTCCAACATTTTTTATTTGAACATAAAAATAGGGTTGAATCTAAAGATTCGTATTCACAAACCATCTAAATGGGAGTAGAGGTGCAAAAAACTCTTCTTACACTAACCCATGAGGAGAGGTATATGCAAAAAAATCCAATCTTTAAAATTATAGAAAAAATACATAAAAAATACCATAACACAAGGTTTATGTGGGGAAACCCATTTGGGAGAAAAACTTCACACTCCAAAAGAAATACCAATTGTATTATTTAGTAATAATAATTTTACTATATATCCAAGTTATGTCTACAAGAATATCACCAACATACAAATATGGAGTAGCTTTAGTAGCATATTGGTGCCTAAAAATCAGCTATACAACCATACAAAGCTCCATCTAAAAGCACCAAAAAATTGGTGATGAACAAACTAGAAACCATAAAATGGTTTTACAAAACCACCTACCAAATTTATGATCCCAAAATGGAAAAAGTACCAAAGCCCCATTCTAGGTTTTAGTCTTCATAAAATATGTAGTAAATTCCATAGACCTTACTATATTTTTATAATTTGTCATAGTTGACCACTTTAACATGGATGCCCTATTTAATCTTCTTCATCCATTAAAATATGATCTAACAACTGTCATAAAAAAACCATTATATTATTTAAGATTATAATGTAACCCCCTACAATCATGTTATTATGTCATAGGAATCTAACATAATCATCTCTCATTTTATAACATAATAATGATGTTTATATTCTCTTACAACTTCTTACACATATTTCAATATGGTCAACATTTGACAAAGAGTGCCTCCTTAGAGTTGGACACCCCACTCCTCATGTGAGAACAAAAATAATAAATAAATACAAATATTTGGAATGTGAGATTGAGACATCTTTTACCATTATTCTCTCAGTGAGCACCTTTCAAGAGTAAAAGGGGATCATTAATACTTTCATCTAACTATGATGGGATAAAAAGCTTAAAGACTCATGAAACCACTATAACTTATTTATGCTCATTGGCCTCGTTAATGCATTTGTACCATTTTGTGAAGTGTCAAAATTTTTCAACCTCGCCCTCCTATCCTCTACCATGTCTCAAAAAATGGTACTAGACATCAATATGCTTTGTCCTCACATAATAGGTAAAGCTCTTTGCTAGAAATATGACACTCTAACTATCACATCTAATATTAATCACCCTTTAGTCAAAACCACCTTTGGATTATAGTCTAAATCTTAGTCCCACTTGGAGTTCTCTCCAAATTGGAACCTTATTCCTACTCCATATCTCTCTAGGGGACACTCTAAAGCTCACTCTCACTCTAAAACATACTTTATAACAAATTTTAGAGCTCACTCTAGAGCATAATATTTGTAACTAGATAACCTTCTTACATGCATGATTGGCTACCATGCACTTTTTCCATGTAGTGGAAAAGTGACTATAGCATGCCACTTACTCATCCAACTAATAGAACCATTGAATAAATTGAAAACATAACCACTAGTGAATCTCTTGTTGTCAACATCCCTTACACAGTTTAAATCGACGAATCTATGAATATCCACTAGGTTTTGGTCTATTGTCTAATCACCATGATAACAAATAGAGCACTCAAAGGCACCTCATAAATATCTAAAGACCCTTTTAGTTGTATCCTAATGAAATTATCTAATATTGACCATGAAATAACTTAAGAATACCCTACTTTGGGAATGCTTTTTTTTTATAGACAATGGAACACATCAAAATCCCAATAGCACTATCGTAACACAGATGAGTCATATCCTCCATATAACTAGGTGAAATTAGACACTACTCTACAAATAATTATACCCATCAAAATAGGTGTTGATTATCTAAGTTGTAGATCCCAAATCCCTAAAGTCTTATAATCTCCCAAGTGCCAAGGGTGTCAGACCTAGGAAGATTACCACAAGCTTGTCTTTAGGTTGGGTAGCTTAGAACCAATTGTTAAGATGCCTAGTATTTTCTTCACTTTTGTCTCTACAAGACCAAGCGGATTTTCCTGAGGTGCCAAATAGATATCACCACATGAGCACAATACTTACCTTGACACAAACCATGCACATTTTCATAGTGCATGCCCATTTTGGTTTTCACTTCATGCCTATATGCTGGTTTTAAGGATTCAAGATTAAGAATATTAATAAAAAAAATAATATTAGATATAAGTGTTTGATAATGTGTTTTAATATAACCCCTTATAATATTATACACATTCAGATAGGACAATTGGAATACATAAATGAACAAAACTGAAAATATGTTTATATTTATATATTTAGAGTGCATTGAGGATGATGGGGAGATATAACCAATAATAGACCGATGCCTTAATCTAGTTGGAAAACAAAGTTTTTGAACTCAAATAAAACATGTAATAACTGAAACCAAGGTGATTTATAAATCAAAACGCCACAAAAGACTAGGTTTTCCTGAGGTACAAGCAAGATGGGCTCTACACATACATTCAAAAAACCACGGATAGTTGACAAGTATTATTTATGAGTCTACTTTGTAATCCATGAAAATACCCATGTATTTCCTTTATTTCTCTAAGAAGATATCTTGCAAAATATTTACAAGAATTTTATAGTCATATGGTTGGCCAAATAATCACAAACACATCAAGAAATGGACACTATGGACATGCAGACACTCAATCAAGGTCAAAACTACATTTGATCATTTGATCTAAATTTTTTACAAATGTTATTACAATTTTTGGGATAAAACGAGAATATTACAATAAAAAATAGCTACACTTCAAAATATTTGTTGTGATCCATATGATATTTTGGCATCATGGAAAGGATTATAATGATTCTCTTGGAAAGGAATCATGAATTTACGAGGTAAAAATGTATAGAAATTATGGAAGCTTAGACAAGGCACATGATTTTATTGGACAAAATGAGCCACAAAAATGGGACCTCTTGGAGAGCATTGGTAGTCAAGTAAGTTACAAAATTGGTATTTTATATTGTAGCTTACATCATGTGTATAGGTTGAAGTTCCCTATAGTTTCATAACACCTCACATGAGTGTGAAATTGGGGCTCTAGTAACTTATTAAGATCTATTTAGTTTCATATTCATTCATCATCAATAAAATTCATGTACATAGTTGTACATGGTCATTTATATTCATGAGATTCATATACATTGGGTTATACTATTGTAGTGATTTATCAAGATTCTATTACATGGCTATTGATTAGTAGTATAATTGTTATATTTGATTTAAACCACTTGAAATCATTAACTAGAGTACCATATGTACTTTATAACTATGGTAACTAAAATTGAGGAGCTCACTTTGGGCCTTGTAGGATAGTATAGCCAATCCATTAATACACTTTGGTTTATTATTGACTATACTCCCTTTTATCTTGCAAGGTGTTTGACAAGTGGGATATAATGTTATGAAATGTGTCTCAACCTTGCTTATAATGTTGAGTATATGAATAATGCAAATTTTGGACTATAAAACATAAAAACTCAAATTTTGGGCTATAGACTTTACTTTTGGGAAAAAAAATAGGTTGTTCAACATCGCTTCTAACAATGTGTATTGAATACAATTTTTTTAACTCTATTATTATTTTTAAATGGACCTATGGACTCTTAGATCAAAATTCATGACCTCTAAAATTTGAGCCTCCTAGATTGGAAATGTAAAACCATATAAAACATACAAAAGAGTTGTAAGAGGGTGAACTACACATGTTTACTAACTTATAATTTATGTTACAACACATCATAAGGAATATTTGAATGGAGATAATGAATCCAAAATGAAATGATTGGTTTGGTGAGTGGTTTATGATGTGATTATTACAAATAGAAGGAATATGTTATTTTTATCCTATGAACTCATCTTGGGATTTTGGTGCTGGTTTTCTAACTAAGCTTTTAGGTTCCATAAGTTTTCGTGGTTTTAGCTCATGGTTTTGTATTCACCATTTTATGGTTTTATGTATTACTTCTCCTATTTATAAGGTGCTTGAGATGGAGGTATAGTATAGTGAGCTTGTAAGTATTGTTATGCCACTAGAATTTCTCTAGATCTTTAGTTGGTGATACTATTACAAAGGCTTGCTTTGTTTTCTCCATGTACACCTATGTTGACGATATGATTTAATTTATTTTTAATATGTTTTTCTCCTTCCTATAATTGTAAATATCTAAAATTTGCATAATAATCTCATCTACAATTAGTGTGGGAAGTGTTTTCATGTACCTTGCTTCCTTTTGCATGTAGTGATTAGCTCATACATACATTACATATACATAGTGTGACTAGCTCATACACACACCACAAGTACATATAGTGAATAGCTCATGCATAAATCAAATATACATAGTATGACTAGCTCATACACACATCATTGGTACACATAGTGACTAACTCATGCTTACATCACATATACATAGTGTGACTAGCTCATATACATCATAATTACATATAGTATATATTTCATGCATAAATCATATATACATAATGTGACTATATCTTACATATATCATAGGCACACATAGTGATTGACTCATACATAAATCATGTATACATAGTGTGACTATCTCTTACACACATCATAGGTACATATCTAGTGAATAACTCATGCATAGGTCACATATATACATAACATAACTAGCTCATACACACATCAAATGTACACACAATGATTAACTTGTGCATGTCCCATATATGCAATGTAACTAACTTATACACACATCACATGTAAACATGGTGATTAAGTAGAAAAAATTAAGTAGCTACAACCTTAATACAATCATCTTCTACTTTACCTATTTCACTAACACATAAGCCCTTAAGTACATCCCAACTAGAAAGTGGAACGTTGATTCAACCCATAATAAACTAAGGGTTCCATCAACTTTCCTAACCCATTTCCAACTATGATGAAAAGACAAGCATATCATACTACTTGTTGTCATAACTAACAAGGATATAAATATAACAATACATAACAAATGAGGCCATTATTACACATGTACACATAGTGATTGACTCACACATACATAATGGGAATAGAAAGTGAATGAAACATCATTGCATGCATCATTTGTTAGTTAGTTCACTAAGACTTACCCTTCAAATACATCCCAATGAGAAAGAGGAATGTCAATGCATCCCATACTACATTGTGGGTCTCATTCTTCATTGTTGACAAGACAATAATATCATACTACTACTTTTTATCACCAAGGTGTAAGTCTTACACAATATAACACATGGATATTAATAAGATTTCCACATCCCACTAAACATTTAATTTAATTGATCCCAAATTCTATCACCTCTATGCCACCAATAAAGGTTGGTCTAAAGTAGTACAAGGTATCTCATACACAAGTCATAGGTTCACATAGCAACTAACTCATGCATACATCCCATATACATTATGTGACTAACTCACAAACACATCACATGTACATATAATGATATGCTACAAAGCCCATAGGGAAACGATATGTTAAGACGTCCTTACAAGAAAAACATGTTTTATGTTATTGGTGTGTCATTTTTAGTGCTTGGAGATAAGGTACTTACCCTAATTTACATTTCATTATGTCTCTTAATACTAGTACTGATAGTGGATGGATGGCTAATGGAAATAAAAAAGGGAACATGAGTGATGATAGGTTGATAAATATTAGAGGACGGTGGAATAATGGTATGGGATGTATTCAAGAGAGAATATTGGGGTTATGTTGGATATGAGAATTAGCAACTAGAGGTATTAGAAGGAAACAATATAATGAAGTTCAAAGGTCAATATGGGTGAGGTAGCATGGGAAATAGAAAATGTAGGAGATGGAGTTTAAAAGTGAATGATAGGAAATGAAGCTTGAGATTGTGGGGGATGGGTATTTTATGAAGAAACCTTGATGAGCTTATGTTTAAACAAAATGTCTAAGCACCTCCATTCCATAAGATTTTACAGTGGAAGTGTTGAACTAGATCCAAAGAATTAGAATTATTATCAAGATTATCAAAATATGAACTATAAAACTTTAGAATATTTTTTTCCCTTTAAAGAGGCTTTAAAAGAAAATTACAAATCATAAAGGAAATTATTATAAGTAAAAATATAATGAATAATTAAAATTGATTTTTTAATTCACCTTTGCAATCGCAATTTTCTTTAATTTGAGAATTTTAACATGCATGTAATATGAACCATCTTAGATTTATAAAATATTGTTTATTTTAACTAGAAAAATTTATACATAAACTTGTCTTAGGTTCAAGAATATTTATCCAAACACTCTACTACAAGGTCAACCATGAAAAGATGGAAGCTTGCATGACCTCCCTTAATTGACATAACATATCCAAAAGATAAAACAACACAACACAAAAAAAAAATATACAACAGCACACAGAACAACACGTGTTGTATTTTATTTATAAAATAATTTATTTACATAGCTTTAAATATGATGATTATAAGAACTAATACATGTAAGTTGTCATATTTTATGATTTTTTATGATATCCGTTGATAGAAACTAAAAACTTTTTGATTTAAAATTATAATGAATAATTAAAATATAATTTTTAATTCACCTTTGCAATCACAATTTTCTTTAATTTGAGAATTTCAACATGCATATAATATTAACTACCTTAAATTTAAAAAATATTATTTATTTTATATAAAAATATTTACACATAAGCTTCTCTTAGCTTCAAGAATATTTATTGAAACATTCTCTACTAACAAGGCCAACCACGTGAAGGTGTAAGCTTGCATGGCCTCCCCTAATTGACCTAAAACAACACAACACAACACAACCACAACACAACACAATATAGAAAATGAGAGTATGTTACAACTATACAAAGAGCCATTGCTTTATATAGAGCAAGGCAATGCATGAGGTAACCCAGGATTTCACATAAAGCAGGGAGTTTAACTGGAGTTAGCCTACACAATATAGTAGGAAAGCTTATCCAATAAATCAAGAAAGCTTATGGGTCTATGCAGGATCATGGGGGGGCCAAACAGTGGCAATGTTACAAAAATTCATGACATGAGAAAAGAAAAATCGTAAAAATCACATTTGACTTTTTACTTGGGTTGGTAAAAATTGCATTTGCTATGGTAAACACCAAAGCAAAACATATATCCATTTTAACAGATATCCACTTTTTAAAAAGAGAATATCCATTAATAACAAATATCTAATATTAAGCGGAAAAAATGGATATCTGATTTGTAAAAATTGGATATCTATTACTTAGCCTATTAAACAAATATCCATTATTGAGACACTTATAATTTTGGTTTGAATCTTATCTGCAACCCTATTGAAGTCTATTTAGTTTGACATAAAATTGCATCCGCTTGATTAATCACCCTCATAGATTGTTGGTTCTTTCCCTTGATGCCCTCAACCAGGGTTAAGTTTAGTGGCGAATCTTCGCCAATTGGCGAATTCTAGGAATCTGGCAATTCGAATTTGGCAAATCTACCATATCTACAGGGTGTTCAAATTGCCAGGAATTTACGAACTATCGGTCCAATGCATGTCCATTCGCCAACAATTTTTTTTTACAAGGCATGTTTAGGCAATAAATTTTCCATAACAGAATACGCGTTTCCAATGCACCGATCAATATTTTCACTTGGAATCTCGGGGAGCATGTCAAAGTCGCCTACATATTCGCTAATACTATTAAAACAACATTATATGAAGACCCATTTCACCAATTAAAATTTACAAATAGTTGCTTGTGAAGACCCATTTCACCAATTAAAATTTATAAATAGTTGCTTATGAGGACCTATTTCACCTTGAAAATTTCAAGGTATCATTGTATAAGCATGCGAGATTCGCCAAATTTTTAACATACCATTTCAAAATCCCGCGGAATTCACCAAATATGGATTGATATAAATACAATTGAAACTGTTATTTATTCTTACACATTTTGTTTGGTTTTACACATTTTGTTTGGTTCTGAGGTTCTACTTCTCAATTCAGAAGTCAGCGAAAGCCGAAAACGTAGACTCAAAGGTGAGTGATCATTTCTTCATACTGTTATTAGTTATTAGACTATTAGTTATAATAATAAGATTTCTTTATCTATTTTCCATTCTTGCTTCAGTCTTAAACATAATTTTAAGTAGGGAATGGGATCTATATTCTCTGTCGGTGTGTCCTTCTTAAACAAGAAGAAATTTTTTTCCAGCTTTTATTCGAAGTGAGATCAATATGTCGAGCAGCATGGGTAAGACTCCTGAGCAGGTGGGTAATGAAGAGACTAGGAGGCCATCAGGAGGTACCATACAGTCTTACTTTGGAATTGGCAAAGCTTCTAATCCATCAGATCAAGGTGGAGCTACACCATCAACTCTTCCACCAAATATTATTCAAGATGGAGATACATCATCAACTCTTCTGCCACAGGAAGGTCAAGGTGAGATTGTCATTGTGTTAAATCAAAATGTATCAAATGAGGATGGAAATACCACAGAAGATGTTCCAAGGGATACCCTGAATAGCCAAAATGAGATAATCGACTTGGATGAGGATGATGTTGGTAGCAAGAAAAGAAAAGGCAAAGAAAAATCGGGGCGTGAGTGGGAAATGACAAGGAATTTTCAAATTGGTTGGTTGTCGAAGTACCCATTCCTTGAACTAGTGGGGGTATCAAATGAAAATGATATTGAAAGGGAAACAAAGGTCAGATGTAAGATTTGTAGTTGGAAAAGTGGAAGAGACAAGATGATGCAACTAAAGCTTGACACTATAGAAAAGCATATCGGCAAAGTTTACGAAAAACAAATCATAGACGGAAAGAAACAATCAGTCTTACGATGGAAATCAAAGGAAGAATGTCTTCATGTTAAGTATGTCATAGATTATGGAGAGCATAACCATAGAATGTCAAAGATTAAAAAATGTGAAGGTACACTTGAGGCTCATTTTGGAAAAGCCATGGCAGCAGCAAATCTATCAAAAATTGTTCAGATGAGTGTTGTTTTTCATATTTTGTCCAGGGGGTGTCCTATGATAGACTACCCAGAATATTTTGATTTATTATCTTATTTGAGTGTTCCCCACTTTCCCTTCTCACATTGGTCAGTAAACTTTGGATGGGAATGGGCGAACTGTCTTGCTGCAGTGGAAAAGCAAGATTTAAAGGAGAAATTAAAAGAGTCAAATTTCATTGCATTATCTTTAGATGAAGTTACTGCGGTAGACAATACTTCTTGGGT
This sequence comes from Sequoiadendron giganteum, assembly GCA_007115665.2. NCBI lineage: Eukaryota > Viridiplantae > Streptophyta > Pinopsida > Cupressales > Cupressaceae > Sequoiadendron > Sequoiadendron giganteum. The sequence continues at coordinate 518,679,465 of CM021109.1, forward strand.
TTATATGCATTTGTATGCTGTAGAACAACATGTTCACCAAGCTCATCTTCTTTGTGTTCATAAAATGAAGGACAGTTCAACATCGCAAAATCTATTTCAACTAGTCAAGAAATCTTTGAATGAAATTGCAAGTATGGATGAGTTGACAATTGCCAAAAAGTTGGTGTGTGTAGGAGCTGATGGAGCTACAGTGATGCAAGGTCAAAGGAGCAGTCTTTGCACAAAGTTACAAACTACTTGTGCACCATACATGCTTGGATTTCACTGCATGGCCCACAGAATGAATTTAGCATTCAAAATTGTAAGCAAGTTTCCTACAGTATCAAAAGTTGAAAATCTAGTTCATGAGATCTACGCATACTCTGCCGAAGTCCCAAACGTTTCCTTGAATTTCAACATTTTGCTGAGGCAATAACACCTAGAAATAAGCTTCTCAAGGATGTCAATACTAGATGGATCTCCCTGCATGGACCAACACAACGAGTTCTTTCAGAATATCAATCCTTGATTGGAGTGATGTACGAGCATCGCAGCATAGTAGACAAAGCTCCTGACCTCTTACATAGGTTAAGTGATATAGAGACACTCTTGACTTTAGCTAGTCTTCTCCCCATGCTGGATGAGATGAACAATCTTGTGAAGAAAGCCCAAGACAGAACTATGTATATTAATGAATATGCCAATCTACGTAAACTTACATGCTTGGCCCTCGATCATCTATATCTAGATCTAACACAAGAAGGCGCAAATTATTTGATGTGGCAAAAAATTACTGATTTGAATAATCCTGATAATTATTTACAGTTTAATGCAAGCTGGCACTTATGTATTTGTGTACGTGGACATGAGATACCAATGTACCATTGTAAGACAGGCACTGGCAAGCGCTCTAGAAAAGAAGTACTTGTTAACGAGGAAGATTTTAACGGCATTGTTAAATCTTTTAGTGATAATTTGAAGGAAATTGCAAAATCTCTTTCCTCAGAGATTCGTGAAAGATTCCCTCGACGAAATACTTGAAGCCATGGGTATTGTGTATCCTCAATTTTGGGTAAACTGAGATAACCCAAAATATTTTCATGATCAAGTAAAAATCTTGATCGAACAGTTTTCAGAAAAGGTAACATACAATGAACAAATAATAGAAGGAATTTTAGATGAAAATAAGCTTAGAAAGCAATGTCGGAGTTTTTCAACAGCTATGAGGGAGCAGTATAAATCCATGGGAAAGGAGAAGGCCTTTGAACTGGGATCAATAAAAAAGGTTTGGAGAAGTTTAGGTCAAAGTGAACTATTGCGTGGTTCGATGTCAGAATATTTCAAACTTGTTGATTTATGTCAAACAATGATATTGGGGTCGATGGAGGATGAGATAGTTTTCAGTACATTGGGGTTTTTGAAATCAAAGTTAAGAAATAAACTAGACAAGAATTTGGAAAATTTCTTGAGGATGAAAGGAACTACGTATAATGTCAAAAAATTTCCTTTTGAGAGGATGCTCGCAATCTGGAGGTCCACATGTGAAAGAAGAGGGACTGGGTTGTGCAACACAGGCTCTCCAATTCCAATAGCCATCGATACTAGTGGTAGTGGCAGTGGGACTGGGCCTGAGACATATGACAATGATATTGAAATTGACACAAATCAAACAATGAATGTTGAATTTGAGACACAGGCCGAAGAAACTATAGAGAAGTCTCAGAATCAAGATGACTCTTTTACTTTATCTGAAGATGAGGATCGGTTTGAGGACCCTGACTCCGTTTGGGAAATGGGAGATTAATTAGCAGGTTTTAGGTATTTTTTTTGCACTTCATGAATCAGTTTCCATTGTTCGAAAGTCCAAACTGTAGTTGATGTCTGATGATATTTTATATTGTATTCAATGAACATTGAAATTGTGAATCATTGCACTTCATGATATCTTATTTTATATTGCACTCAAGCACTGCATGTCAGCTTGAATCATATTCCAAACTATAGTTGATGATTTTGTATATTGTATTCAAATAAATTGTGTATCATTGCACTCCAAGTTCAGAATATTTTATTTTATATTGCAGTCCAAGTCTCCATGATATTTTATATTATATTGCACTTCATGAATCATAATACATATGCCAAAGTCAAACTGTAGTAACGTAGTTGATGATATTTTATAAATTATATAAGATTCAATACCATCGGGCATCGGCCTAACAATGCTTCATCGGCAGAACCCCCATCACAATCCCACCGATGGCCTGATAAAAATAGCTCACAACCTAGTATCGGTGTAACAATAATACTCTATCGGGCTGACTCCTAAGGTGCTCTCCCGATATACCGATAGAGTCAAGTTGTCAACAAAAGTAACCATGAATTATAATTTATGACCATGGGCATGAATTATCTTATTTTATCAATAATCACAAAAATATACCACACTTTGATTTTATGAACAATGCAAATTGTAGAAATTTGTGTGACAAGATCCATATTATAGCCTACATTCACATTGCATCCATAAATACTAGTATACATATATTAATTAATAATATATATAAAGAATGTTGAAAGTTATCAATACTTAACATTGTTTATTATAATATTAATTAATAAAATATATGAAAAACTAATAATATATATAAAAAGCTATTTCTACTATTTATATATATATTAATTAATAATATATATAAAAAACTATTTAAGCATACATATCTTAGTTTGTAATTTTAATCCAAAAGTATTTAAATTAACAACTATTTATTGGGAAGCTTTTAATTTAAAAAATTTTGAAAAATAGAAAAAAAAAACATTTTATGTGCTTGTTATTTTTAAGGAGCACATACTTCCACTTGCCTGTCATTTTCAATGAAGCTTCAAAAAGTTTACGAATATTCCTTTGTTGCTTTCACTGTATAACGCTTTTAGCGTAATTAAACAAAATTTGAAATTCCGTAGTGACATAGTCCTTCCCCCATTCCTAACAAAATTCAATACCATCGGCCTAACAATGCTTCATCGGCAGAACCCCATCACAATCCCGCCGATGGCCGATAAAAATAGCTCACAACCTAGTATCGGTGTAACAATACTCTATCGGGCTGACTCCTAAGGTGCTCTCCCGATATACCGATAGAGTCAAGTTGTCAACAAAAGTAACCATGAATTATAACCATGGCCCATGGCCATGGGCATGAATTATCGAATGCATAAAGTATATTGGGGGAACTATGGTGCATCGGGGAAACATTATCTGGCATCCCACTGATAGAATGAAGGATAGGTGTCCATCGGTGGAGAGGGTGGCTATCGGTGAAAGACTGATGTGACATCCCGTGGCATCGTGCTGCGGTGCATTTATGAACCAGAATTGAAGTGAATTATATCACAAGTTGATCTGCATAGTTGTTACAAAATCCTGGAAGATTTCGCTTAGGGCAGAAGCAGAAAGGCAAAAACTTGGAGTTCTGACGCAGAAAAGACCGGTGGACTGTGGAGGCGACTCGGCGAGACTCATGTAAGTACTTCACTTTCAGACCCAGCTGAGAAGCTATTTTACTCAAAAGCTTAAGATTTAAATAATGGAAGAGAGTACAGACAAACCTAAAGCTAAAAAATAGAAAACCAAAAAGCCTAAGAGACTCCTAAATGAAGACCTGATAGATCAATGTCCTGGGTTGGGGCTGAGACCGAAGAGGAGTGCTCAAATGAATCCTTCCATGGATCGATTATGGGACAAACATAATGGATTAGGGGATATTTGGACACCATAACAAGGGTACGACCTCTTCATTTACCATTACAAAATACAATTTAGGTTCCAACCAGTCTACAATCCATGGAGGTTGAACCTGGGAAGACTTGTGGTGCCCAATGTGTTTGTGAACGTAGAGCTAATTAAAGCTCTTACTATCAGATATGACCCCAAGAAAAGAACTATTCAGTCACATGGTGGGGGTGACATGCTTGTTATTTCTAAGGATCTCATTTCTAATGTCTTTCAGTTAGAGTGTTCACTGAATTTATCATTCACGCTCAAAGATCTCTTAACAGAGTATCGCCACATGGATACCAGCTATAAGAGATGGAAATTACCTTTGCATAGGCCCAAGGATGAAGGATGCCAACTCAGGAGGTTCTCTAGCAGTGAAAACCCTCCTTTCCATGAAGATTTGTTCAAAGAGTATTTCTAATATACCTATTATTCAGCTGGTCAGGTTTTGGGAGTAGAGGTTCCGCCTCTCATGTTGATTTCCCCAATGGTCTTAGCTACAGACATACAGAGCAAGGATGATAGGCCATTTGATTATGCTAGCTACTTGGCCAATACCCTACATCAAGGGCTCGGAAATATTAAAAATAATAGTGATAATATTAATTTCGAACACTATTCTTTGCTTATGCATTTGCTATTGTATGAGGGACAAGTCAGAGGGGTCTGGAGTGAAGAATTAAGGATAAAAGATACAGATGAAAATGGAGATTTTAAACCTATACAAATGTGGACTTCATTGTGGGATAGTCGATTTGGTAGGTCTCATTACCTTTATTTTGAAGAATTTTTTGTAAAACCATTGATGAAGTTGATGGGGTATCCGTACAACTATAACCTATCCCCAGAAGTACAAAGATTTCTAAGACCAAAGGAAAATTACCAGAGAAATAAAGTGAATCATAATTGGGGAGACTGGTATGCTTTCCCTGATTGTACAGTGATAAGGGTTTATGGGTTCGAAGGGGCTCCATACTTGATGCCACGAGTAGTTCCTGACCGAATTGCTTTTTTAGAAATTGTGAGGCAATTGGAAAAATCTGATTCCAAACACCTCAAAGGATATAGCAAACAATCAATTATGCCCAGCACCTTATGTTTTGGAGACTTTACAGTGGTTGCCAATGAAGGATATGGAGAAATTGATGGTAAATTAGCACAGTACAACCTACCTCTAGGTGATGTAAGGAAACAATTTGATGCAGAAGGGTTTATTCACAAGGCGAGATTATCGCAGGGGCTATCAGGTTATGAACATTTGTTCTCAATCGAAGATGTCATAAGAAACCATGATGAGGCTTCCACCAAGGAAAGAATAGCCGCCTATAACAAGATTATGCTTGCAGAGGAATGGAAGAAGAAAAATGTCCCATCTTATTCAAAGGCATTTGGTGAGATACAAGATCCTTCAACAAGAATTGAGCAACTCATCGCTCATGTCAATGAACTGGTAAAGGATGTTCCCCAAGTTGTTTTTGATGCACCTCATCTAACCTATTCAGGAGTACAAGCTGAAGACATAGAGCCCTTGGATTACATAACTTCACAACCTACTCCTGAGGTATGTTTTTCTGTAGATACTGATATAAGTGAAGAAGAGCAGAGTGATGAAGAGGGTGAGCAGGTCAAACAAATCAGTGCTCCTGTGATTGCACAGTACGATCCCCCTCAAGAGTAGAATATTGTAAGATTTGAGGCATCAAATGAACTATCTGATGATGTGAGGGTCATGGCTAGACAACAATTTATTTCTGATTGTGATTTTGTTAAATCTTCTGAATTTAAATCATTTGTTTATGAATATAAAGGTAGAAAAATGAGACAACAGATATAGGATATCACTCCTAAACATGAGGCAACTGCTTTGGAGGAATTGAAAAGGGAGGTAGAAAAGGAAATGGAATCCATCACTCCTGAAAGAGGTAGGGAATTGCTTCAAGAAGCTGGAGTGTTGCTCTTGCTAGGGTGGGATATTAGCTCTTCAATTTTATTTGATAGCTTCAGAAAAAGAGGGGATATGACAATGAACTTAACAAAAGAAGCAAGTGACAAAATGTATTCAGGATCTAGGTATAACCCAGACAAAGCCACCTTGCTTATTTGGTCATTGTATCCCCATGATAAAAGACCTACTATAATTAGTAATCCAAACCAAGTGTTTGGTCATCTCTTGGTTCAATGAGTAGTGGATACCAACCCTATGGAGACAACATAATTGAACATAAATGTGGAAAAATTTACCAAAGCACAGATCGATAAACTGATTAAGGAAAATGACAAACTGAAGAAGGAGCTAGCAAATCATCAAGAAAAAACATCTTCCTCCTCCACATAAGAGTTGTACTCCCCATGGATTGAAAAAGATAAGAGAGTGTTTGATGCATTGGCTGATGTAGCCTACTGGAAGAATTGCCATCTGAAATCCTTAGGGGAAATGCAAAGAATTGGAGAAAGAAGTGAAAACCATCAAATATAACATTGTATTTGAAATGATAAAAGAAAGGTTCAATAAAATGATGAAATGTGGTATTGAATATTGGGAAGTATTCAATCAGACATGCATTGCATTGGTGGAGAATGAACAATTGCAGCCTAGAATGATGGAGAAAAAAAAGGAGCTCGTAGATAAGAATGCCATGAAAGGGCAAATATTGCTGACATATAACAAGTTGGTAGAATCACATAACGGATATAATAACAGGCTTAGGGAAGATTTCAATTGCTTTGATTCAGTCCCACTCCCGACACTTCATTTTGGCATTAGAAACCCGCGAGAATATGATGATTGGAAGGAAGAGCTTGATGGGCTTCTGACTGCTGCATTGCAAGAAATAAATGACAAGGATATGGTTTTACAAAATAGTCATAAGCAACTCGAAAAAATAATGTCTCTGAAATATGATATGAAAGAGGCGATCTCTAACATGGACACCTATGCTAAACAAGAGTACATCCATCACCTCTCTGCAATCAATATGTTTATTAGCCAAACTGTAGATTTGTCAGAATCATATCCAACGGGACAACCATCAGATTCAAAGGAAGAACGCCAACCAACAGCATGATGAGCACCCTATCATGGAGTAGAAGCCTTGAACAGATCTTAGGTGGTTAGTGGTCACGGGCTTCTGCTTGGAGATTAACAGATCGGTGCATTCACCCGCAACATTGTTTTATTTATAATTTGAGTTATGTTTAGTTGTCAAAACGTCATGAATTTTTGCAAGGGGTTTGTAGCTTGTTGCCTCTCATATATAAGAGAGATCAAGGCCCCAATAGGAGATCAATGGATCATCACATCATTTTTAATTAGACTTTAGAGTAGAAAATAGTAAGAAGATAGATAATAGATTGCACCAATTCGCCCATCCATCTCATATCATAAACTATTTTTATAATGCGTATCATTTGAACTTTGAAGATCAATACAATGGAGAAGGTTACACATATTTATTGATTTTCTTTTGAGTTTTCAACTGTTGTGGATTCATATGCTTATAAGTTATTAACTTATTTGGTTGTCTCCAAAGTGGTTGTTTATGTTATTCAAATTTTTTATGTCATTCAATTTGTCAGTACATTGAATTTAAATTCTTCAGGAATAGGGGCTATGACCATGGGGTTTTAGATTTATTTATGGACATGATCATTGATCAAGTAGTAATGCGGGCCACAAAATGGATCTTGTCACACAAATTTCTGCAATTTTTGCTAATCATAAAATCAAATGTAGTGTATTTTTGCAGTATGTGGGATGTGGGTGAGGTGTAAGTTGGTGGATACTGATTAGGATTTTTATTTAAAACATAACATAAGCTAAAAATTCAACATGCATAACTTATAAGCTTTAGCTCTACCAAGAATTTAATATAATGAGCTAACAGTTCAACATCCATAACTTGGAAATGGAAGCTCTACCAAGAAGTAAATATAATGAGCTAACAGTTCATCACTAGTTCAAATGATAAAATAAATAATACAGAATCCAAATAATTGAACATCATCACATTACTGAAGTCTGAATTTGAGCTTTTTAATTGAATTTCACATGAAGGAGTACATATTGGCATTGGCAATGCAAAATCTTGCCAATGCCCAAAGACAAGTCTGCACAAAGCTGAGTTGGAACTTTGAAACTCATATTATCAAAGATTGAAAATAATAAATCAAGTCACTGTATCAACTTTTCTAGCAACTTCCACTCTTCAGGTGGTGGAATTTCCATTTGCTCTAACTGATGTTGTTTGACTTGAAGTTTTGTTAACATTTCTTGATTGTAATTGGAAATGGAACCTGTCTTGAATTCTTCAGTCAATTTTTCATTCAAGGTTATCAGTGTTTTGATGGAATCCAAATAGTTCACATCTTGGTTCTGAGGAAACTAGTCCAAATCAATCTTCCTTGCACCTTCCATCTTCTTTCTAAAATCATCCTTTCTAATGAATCGCTCATTTGTGTCAAAAGCCTCTTGAAAACCAAGCTCTATGAAGTTCCTTACCTTTTCATCCACCACCTTCATCTTGTCTGCAACCAAATGCAAATATTCCTTTGTTCCAGTCATTCTCGAACACTTTTCAATGATAGATGACAACTCCATTGAGGTTTCAATCCAATTAGTAATCCGATTTGATTTCAGATCATTGTCACTGGCTTTGTAGACTGTTTGTAGAACTTCATTTGAAAATTTCTCTAATTCCAACACCTTTTTGTTGTCCACTAAATATTTGTTGAGCTTCTTATAATGTTGTCTGGTAGCATCAATCAATTGAAACATGTCACATAAATGATCAAACCTCTGCATTATTTCATCCCAGATCTTTTGTTTCATATGCCTCACTGTATCTCTACAAAATGCAGATAACTTATTTTGAGAAGACTTAATTTCTTCTTTTTCTTCCGCAAGCTCTGTCTCCAATCTTTCATTTGTTTTTCTTTGTTTCTGCAATTTTTGTTCCCACTGTGCATTTCCATTCGTAATGCTTAATCTTAATTTTTCTGAAGTGGATTTTTCCTTAGCATATTTCTTGTTGCTCTCATCTAGCCTTCACTTCAGGTCATTCACTTCTCTCTCATTTGATTTATCCTCATTGCTTGTTGATGTAGAGGCGGATTTTATTATTCTTTTTTCTAATTCATTGCTCTCATTATCTGTTGCTTTCCTCTTTGCTTTCTCACTTGCTAGGTCTGCTTGTAACTTTTCTATTTGGTTTTGCAACCTTTTCTTCTCTCCATCTTGCTTTAGCAATGATGTGTACACCAATTCATTGTTCTTTTTTGATGCATTAATTTTGTCAGTATTTTTCAGGTCAAAAAAATCCAATTGAAATTGGTTACCTAGTATTCAGATCGATCCATCTGATTTGTTGGTTTGTTTTAAACTATGGCAACAACAATTGTGTACTCCATGATTTCTTTATTTGTGTCAAATGTGGGTAATACCATGGTTGTTGCAGTCTCTGAAGTTACAGCAGATGCACTCTCCATCAGTTGCTTCTTTTCTTTTTTATTCAAGTCTGATTTCTTTTTAAACTCTTCAATGAAATCATAACTTGGGGAGGTAGGAACAATGGAATGCTTGAATGGCAGAGGAATAGGAGTACTTGTAGTTGCTAATGATGTCACACCCACACTAACTTAATTTGTGGGATTTTCTTGAAATAACTCCTTTGTGGTACTGGTGGATCCACTGATAGTGTGACTTTGACCTGTCAAAATCCTTTGCCTCTTTTGATTGCCTTGATCACTTGGTGTTTCTGTGGTATCTTTTTTTGTTTTCCTCTTAGTATTGTGTGTAATTTGTTGTTGTTGCACATGTTGACCACTAATAGTAGTACTACCCATACCATCGCCACCAATGGCACTCCCAGTTGCACTAAGCTATCCACCAAGGGCATGTCCTAGTTGTGATTATATCTAACCATGAGGATGAGGACTAGAAGCTCTAACAAATTGATTTTGTCCTATATCCCCTTGGTCTACTTTTTCACCTCCAAGCCCAAGGCCAGATTTATCAACTATTTTTCTATGCTCAACACTTTGTATTGTCCAAGGGCCTTCGTCTTGTCCTTTGGACCCCAAAGGACCACCTTCATAACCAATTTTTCCAAGTATGGTTGTTCCTGAAGTATATGTTGAAGCATATTCTTCTTTTGTGGCCTCACTTAAACCAGGTTTGTAATTAGCATGGCTTTGTTCTTCTTCTTCCATATCAATATCATCATCAGATTCATCACGTCCATGAGGATGCCGATGCTCTATATTCCACAATTTGCTAAATTATTCATCTTCTTCATTATTATCATACTCTTCAAGAGCTCTTGGATCACCTAAGTCCTTCCTCATAGACCAAAAGGCAGTAATTTTTGATCGTGACCATTTTTTATCTATAAGTTCTGTCTCTAGAGAACTTGGAATTTTTACTCTACTAGATGGTTTATCACTTTTTACATAATTTTTTTTGTATGTCCTGATTGTCTTTTGGTGCAATGCCATAATTTCTGCTGACAATTGTTCAAAAGAAATACCATTCTCAACAACACTTTTCTCCATTTCTATTTTGACCTCATCCCAAGAATCCTTGTTTCTCAAGTTTTCAAGCGAGGGTTTAATTTGATGTTGAATTCTATTTGCAGCATTCCTATTGGCCACAATCATTGATTTAATGATGTCACATGGATCATACTGCCAGTGACATATAGGATCAAAGTCAAAAAAATTCAAAAGATTATGTGCCACACTAAATTCTTTTCTCTCGAATGTGAACCCTCCACATGAAAAAGGTAAAGAAGGAAATAAGGTCTTCTTTTGTTGACTGAGAAAGTGTAGTTCATCAGCACTTTGCACCTGCCTTACATATTCCAATGCAAAAACCCTTTCTATCACATGTATTGGAAGTTTGTATGGCTGTACTCCCGATCCATAAAATCTTAGCACAATGTACTCTTCCATTAAGTACCAATCATCCAATTGTATTTATTTTCCTAGTTGCATGCAGTTTCTACATAACATAGGCAATCTAGGCATTGGATTATTTGTAATTACTTGATGCAATGGAGCAAAAATGTAGTCTACAAAATGACTGTAGTTCCTTCGAGAATCATGCATCCTTATCTCATTGGTCCATTCATATACTAGAGCCATTTTTTTTCCTCTGCATTACTGTAGGGCTGAATCTAAAGCTTGTTGGTCTGAAACATTCCTCTAAATTTGAATAGAAAAAGATAGCACAAATAGGTTGTGAACTTAAATGTCTTCATGGAACCTGCTTTAATCATTACAAATTGTTTATGCATGGATTCTACAATGTGTTGTGTATAATTATATTTGACATGTTCTTTAGTATAATGGATATTATATACCATTTCAAGGAGGCTTGCACCCACTTCCAAATTGCTATCTAGACCGAGGAAAAATGCAAGCATGGAAATAGTATCCTAAACCCATGGTTTAAAAAAATCCAAATTATAAGGAGGCTTATGATCACCTTTCAATTTTTTTCTATCCTTAACTATTTGATTTAAGAAATCATTTTTCAGCCTTTCTTGCACTGCTTCATAATCACTAGCAAGCTTTTCTAGGTCAATGTGGTGGTTTCCAAATTCTTCAGTTGTAAACCCCAACACTTTTCCAAGTTCTTCTGAATTAATGGATAACAATTATTCTTGGTTATCTTTATTAACAATTTCTCTTTTCTTATCATCATAATTTTCGGCACAGACCATGATAAATTCTGGGCAAGGGAAAGCTTCATGTAACATCATGCGCCCTAATCCAGTTACCCATGGTGCACTGATACTATCAACTTCTATTTGCTTTGCAACCTTATTCTGAGATGAAAATCTAAGTTTAGAGGTATGCCTACCATAGATTTCAGGATCATAAATATCATGGTACCCATCGGTGAAACCTGGGGTTTTAAGCAATTCTGCATAATGCATTTTTTTATCTGATATTGCTGTAGTGGTACTAGTGGTAGACATGCTTATACAAATGTGAAGTTGTGTAATTTGAATTCCCTAATAAGTAATACCTATTAGTCCTCCTTAATTTAAATGAATTCTTGAGTCTCTAAAGTCTAAAACCAAACTTCAAACTTTGACAAAATAAGATTTTAAGAAATGTCAAATGATGAAAGTTGAAATGTAGCTGCAAGAATTCTTTCACTTACCTAGATTATGAGTCCCGACTCTTGAAAACTAGAATGGTGTTGTTGGAAGTGGAACTGTGGAATCCAAAATAGGGTGGTGCACTGCAATGAGCAATCTGAAGATTGAAGACTTTAAAAATCACTGTACAATTTCAAAGTGCAAAGTGTTTTAAATGTTTTTTTTCTCATAATTGGAATGTAAAAGTGAATGGCACGTCTTAGGAGTTAGGTCTACAAGACTACAAGTTGAAAATTCTTCACCGTTGATCTTTTTAAATCTAACGGTTATAGGGTGATTCCAAAGGTTTAGGTTGGGAAGCTCATCGCTTTGTGCATGTCATTACAGAATGCAACTACAACCATACATCAAATGTTCATCCAACCTTTGAAACTTAAGTAGTTAATGATATTAACTTTAAAAATAAATATTAATCACTTGACAGTTGACACTTAACAGTAAAAACTACAAAGTGCTTTAAATGCTTTGTTTCTCGAAATTGGAACATTAAAGTGAATGACACGTCTTAGGTCTACAAGCTACAAATTCTTCACTGTTGATCTTTTTAAATCTAACGGTTATAGGGTGATTCCGTTGGTTTAAGTTGGGAAGCCCATAGCTCTGTGCATGTCATTACGGAATTTGATGGTCTATTAAATATTTGACCATTTTTTAAATTTTAGACCGTATATTATAGCTATAAAATTTATTAGACCGTATAGTTTGACTTGCTATATTTTTATTAAACCATAAAAACTTATTATATAGTATTTTAATTTATAATATACATCATTTTATAATTTTTATTATAAAAAGAAAATAGAATATAACTTTTTTAAATATTTTTAATATGAATTTAGAAACTTTTGACTTTTTTATAATAGCTATGATTTTTTATATTAATATATATGATTTATAATATTATTATAAAAATATGTATTAATTTAGAACCTTTTCAAAATAAAACATAATTATTTTTAATTTTTAGAATATATTTAACAAGATTTATTTTTAATACGATTTTAGAAACTTTTGTTAATTGTTAATTATAACAGTAGATTTTTATATTTATCACTAATAATTATCATTGTTTTCTAATTTTTCAAGATAATCCATTTATTGATTGTTTTCTATTGTCATAATCTTAACCGTTGATCTTTCTGAATCTAACGGATATAGGGTAATTTCGAAGGTTTAAGTTGGGAAGCCCATCGCTCTATTCATTTCATTACGGAATGTAACTACAACCATACATCAAATGTTCATCCAACGGTTGAACTTGAAACTTGAGTAATTTACTAATTTATGATATTAACTTAAAAAAATTAACATGACATGTGTTTTAAAGGCAATACCATAGGCATCGGCCTAACAATGCTTTATCGGTGGAACCCCCATCATAGCCCCACCGATGGCCCGAAGGCGAAGACTCATAACTCATAAGGTGGGCTCCCAGTCCTCGATACACCGATAGAATCAACAAAAGTAAGCACATCGTTGTAACACATAAACATTGGTGGAACGAATGATTGCATTCCCCCGATGGCCCAATATAACCATGAATTCTCAAGTGCATATTGTATAGAGTATATTACTTAATTTCTCAAAAGAAAAAAAATTGATTTGAATATATTAAATTATTAATAGACAGTGACACTGAAGTTCCGAACTCAAAAAACAACTCTTTACTCTTAAACGTAAATGAATAACGAAGATTCAAGGAATCAAGATTCAAGAATAGCACAACACAACCATTTATTTTATTGCAACTGAATTTCAATGTCACATTATTACATATCTTTTTACAGACGAGTAGCACTGTAGCTCCTATTTTGTATAAATAACATATGTCAGTGTGTCACTTTAGTACTTTACATAGACAAAATTTAATAATTTATTCCAAATTGTTGCTCGTTACAATGGATTACAAATTGATTCCAATTTCCAAGCTTTGTTGTTGAAAACCTAATACACATCTATCTCTAAAATTAAATGTGGCTCTGAAAATAAATTCATGATTCCAAGCTTTTACTGGTGGATTTGCCAACCATGCTAGGTAAAAGGGGTTCCAATCACTCCTGGGGAAATGGGAGCCTTGAAGATACAAAATGTACTCATCCCCTTCGAGAACCAGAGTCGTACAAAAGATGAAAAACAAATGTTTCTTTGAAAATAAATGCATGGGGCTTGCCTGGCCAACCATGCTAGGGAAATGGGAGCTGTTAGAATACAGAAGGAGAAACAAATCTACTCCCAACTTTTACCTGTAGCCTCTTCGCATTCGGATAGCACTTATCTCCATCAGAGCTCCTCATCCTGGTTCAAAACCCATCTAAAAATTCAAGTTAACCAAATCAACTTCTTTCCAATTCCACCCATTCTGAACTTGAAGGAAATTCATCTTTTACTGATTACTCTATAACTACATAATTGTAGGTAGGAGAATTTACAGTATCCCCAATACTACATCATCTTCTTTGTGAATCCTTATTAACCCTAGAAAATAAAAACCCTTATGGCACTATCTACTAATCACTGAATTAGTATCCCTATTTATGCGCCACTAGTGTTGCTACCAGCCTATGTAATTAAAATTTCTAATTTGATTAACATCTTGCTATGTGCCAACTTGAAATCTACCTCAAGCTGACAAGCTATCAAAATCACTCATTCAAACGATATGAAATCATTACAAATCTTGTTTCATTAAAGCTATGAGTTGTCCAATAAATTGCTTCGGATGTTCATATCACATATGGCATTAATCGCCGCCACTACCACTACCAACCACACTTTCTTCAAAAAGATTGAGAATTTCAATGAAATGAAATGTACAACATCAAGATTCGAGGCATTGAAAAGAGTGAATGAGCGATGAATTAATCTGAACACAAAGTCTCAGAGATGAAAAAATAAGCATTCTGAATTTGACCTAACACTAACAGATAAACATTGAACAATTATCATGAAGAAATACAATTCATTCATAATTAAAAGGAAGCATTGATAAATACATAGCTTTAGAAATATATTATTTTATCTCTCTAATGCCAAAAATGTGGTTTCACAGACCTGTCACCCCACACCCTGTACAATCAAAATTCAAAAAGTGCTCAAAAGCTGAAACTACGCCCCCTTATCATTATGTGTCACAAATTCACAATTCACTAAAGGATTCATGTATGTTGTTAAACTGCTAAGGGTGTCAGGACTCTGTATAGTTCCAACTGCATTTCCATAACAAAATTATGAAATTCAACGCGTTCTTCTACTTTTTCTAAAACAAAAATTACCCTGTTGTACTCGGCATAGCTGGTTTTCTCTTTCCACGCCATTGAACGTAACTGGGAAATGATGTCGAGTTGCTCTTCTTCAGGCCAATTCAAATTTGGTTGCATGAAGGCCACAATTTCATCTTCCCATACCCTAATATCGGCTGGAAGTACCATTTTGAGGAAACTCTGAGTATGGAGTTCAAAATGTTGCCACCTTTCCTCGTATGCAGGCTCACTTAACTTTACTAGCAAGAAGTGACAATCTGCTACTAAATCCATTTCTCCAAACTCCTCAATACCTTATTTAAGATCTATCCTTTCAAAGGATTTAAAAGATTATGTTAAATCTATCTAGTTGGTGTTTGAGAAGACATCCCTTAATGGCATTGTACAATTCATTAAATGAGTTGTCACTTCGAAAGTTGTGCATCCCGCTGAGGTCACCCAATCGCTGAGAAACAGAAATTTATAACCATTTGTACGGTAATAAAATCTCAACCATTGATTTCTAGAAATCTAATGGTTCTAGTGATATTCCGGAGGTTTCAAATTGTAAGTCCAGTGCTTTAGAGATTTACTTCCAGAATGCAAATACAGTCGTCCATCGAACGACCCATATGATTTTTATTTCGCCACTGGATTTTTTTATTATTTTGAGATTCATTTTAATTCGCCAATGAAAATATATTTTTTGCTTTGGAAAAAGGTTTTAATCGCCAATGGAAAGAAAATTTTGGTTTGAAAAACAGTTTTATTCGCCAATGAAAAATATTTTATTCGATTTTAAAAAATTGCAATTCGCCACGATTTTCCATAGAATTCCAGGGATTATAAAACATTCGCCAATGGGGATTTTTTTTTCTCGAAAAACGAAAAAAATCGCCAATAAAATTAATATTTTTCATCGAGAAGTATACAGGATTCGCCAGGATTTTACACTTGCGCCGAGGGGGGGGGTTCTTAAAGTTATCCCTGAATGGAGCAATAGGTGATAGGTAGACAATGGTGTGTGCTAAACAAACAAAAAATGACGACCGAGTAAGGTGATGAAACATGTTCCAATCTATTGATTTCACATCTTAGTTGTGAATCAACACGATTTTGGTTAGCGATTAGTGTCAGCCTAATGATGAAGAAAAAATTTGAAGGCAGTTTTCATGGCATGATTTTCATTGGATGACCATGGTGGTACTACGAAAACATGGGGGGAAAGAATTCCTATAAGATAAGCCAACTAGAAGGAGTACAACAAAGAGGAAGGCAAAGATATAGATAGATAGCTAGAGATAGAGAGCAGATAGAGAGGAGGTGGCAGAATAGGTTATGAGATATGAGATCATGGAGCTAAGTTTGAAGGTCGATCTACATGTTTGATTGATGCTTCTATAATCAAAGCCCATATGATGGCATGTAATGTTGTAATGTCATTTCAGTAATAAAAGAGAGCTTTTCTCTTCTCTTGTATTTTTTTTGTGCAAACATGTGTTGTTGTGGCGAGTTTGAGTTTGTAAGGGGAGTAACCTTCATCAATTAGATATGTTTGGCTCTACAAGATTTCTAATAGTATTATAGTGAAATTCAATAAAATCTAGGGAATAATGAAAGTTGAAGCATTAGGTTTCTTAAAGATTTAGATACAAATATGTGGTGTAGAAATATAAATTTTCATTCTTCCATTTATGGATTGACTATTACATCACACTTCTTGGAGTTATAGTTATACCAGATTGTGAGCACTAGGCAAATTCAACTATGCCATTGTCTATATACACATCATTAGAAAATGAGTCACTGACTAGTTGTAATGGTTGAAGAAGAGATGAAACATACATATGTGCAAATTTTAAGGTAAGGGTGAGAATAAAATGGTTCTTAAGCATATATAGGCTTGTACAAAGGGGATAGATTATACCATAGAGATTCTTTATGAGTAGGATGAATATACTCATTGTGGAGTACCAATTTTTTGTTGAATGTCATTCATTTTATAGTAGACCATAGGATGTGCCTTTCTTCAATAATAATATATTGAGCATTTTTCCTTATGAGTGAGAGTTGTCTGATCTTCATATCAAAGTGTATTTGTGCATGTGTCACATTTCAAGTGGACTAGTGGATCTATGGCCCACAAAGGAATAAGAGGAGTGGAAAATAGTATAGGTGGGAGAGCACCAAGTGTGGAAAACCTTGCTTACATGTTAAGCACCTTTAGACAAGGCTTAATTTTTTATTTTTTTGAGAAGAAGAGTGGTAGTGATGAAGGAAATTATCAAGGACAAGAGGAAGATGCTACTATAGTTGGACTAGAGGAACTCAACTTTGAGGAGGAAGTCACCATGAAGGATAGGTTTGCAAGAGCCATATTTGAAGCCGGATCTGCCAACCTATTCAAAGATCTTGAATCCAAAGGAGTTGATAAATTAGATCATAAAACTTGAAATTTAGTTTGAATTTGAGTCAATCTAAGACCCCCAAAGTGTCATATGGTTTCTTTCTATGCTGTGCACATTCATATGGTAACTCATTTTACAATATTTCTCGAAGGAACCAAAATAAAATAATAGGATGGAGTATTTTTTTAGTACCCCTCATCCTCTTAAACAAACCATGTCACATCCAATTTTAGGCAATCAAACCTCTACTGTGTGGGGGTTTAAAAAATTATTGTTACATGTAAAAATCAAGTTCTAAAGTAGGTCATTTCACTTATTCTTATGTGTTGAATGCATGTTCTTCTTTTGTAGGTCTGAAAGACAGGGTAAACGATTCATCATAATATGCAGACCAATGTTTAACAAAAGTCCATAAATTTTTTAATGATGGCAATCAAAGATGTAAATCCATTTTAGTTACTACATTATTGTGCTTTTCACATATGTTGAGATGGGAGATGTCAAACATTTCTATTATTCTTTTATTTAATAAAAAACTCACACCCCTTTGACTATCATTTGTATGATTTTATTTATGTCAATTTGACATTCATTTGCCCGTCTATTGTTAATTTTGAGAAATGTAAATTTGACGTTCATTTAACTGTCATTACCATATGTATGTAATGAATTTGGTATTTATTTGACCATCATCTCGACAACAAAATTTTTTAATTTGGTGTCCATTTTACTTCCATCTATAAAATAAACTGTTTAAATTTCATGTCCATTTGGCTATCATATATATACTTATAGTTTAAATTTGATGTATGTTGGACTGTCATCTCCAACATTTCAAGTTTAAACTTGATGTCCATTCAACTGACATTTTTGAACATATGTTTTGTACTATTGATATGTATGACATTTTATGTTCATGTGGCTCTTTTGTAGTAAGCCTGTATGACTTTATTGGATATATTTTATACTTTTATCGACATATATCACTATATAGCCTTATGTCTTTTTGATTAAAGAAAATCTTATTTTACCACTCCTATCAAATTATATAGTTTTATGCTAAACTTTGTCAACATGAGGATTTATTCTTGAATGATGCTATCACGTGTATTGTGTAAATTGTATTCTTGAATGTTGTATGCATGGGTGTTGTTTACATCTTGTTCTTGATTTTTATTATTGAATATTCACTTTTTATACATCTGATGCTTAAATAATTACTGATGGTTTTTATTACATTCAATTTTTCACATGTGTCTATAGCTTTCTAACATTTATGAAATTTGTTTACTGAGTAGACATTTAATTATCTAAAGATTCTTGCAGTTAAGGCTAATAAACCTACTAATTTTTTTAAAAAACTATACATCCTTCTTCTTAAGTAGGCCAATAATGCATTTCTATATGAATGTGCCTTTCATGTGTATACTAGTGACTTACGTGTATTCACACTTTGTGACTTACATGTATTTGTATGTATACTTCATAACTTGTGACTTATGACTTACATGTATTCAAGCGTATACAACTTAAATACATATAATTTTTGACTTACATGTATTCATTTTTATACTTTGCTTTCATGCATATACTTCATGACTTACATGTATTTGAGTACATGCTTCACGTATTCACGTGTATGCTTCTTGCTTCGTGTCTCATGTGTATTTATGTGTATACTTCATGTATTGTGTGAATCCATGTGTATGCTTCATGCTTCTTGTATATATTTCATGTATTCACGCGTATTATTCATGCTTCATGCATATACTTCATGTGTTCACATGAATTTTTCATGCTTCCTATGTATACCTCATGCATTCACATGTATGCTTCATGCTTCCTATGCATAGTTCATGTATTGCGTGTATTTACATGTATGCTTCATGCTTCCTATGTATAATTCATGCGTTCATGTGTATTCTTCATGCTTCCTATGTATACTTCATGTATTACATGTATTCACGTGTATTCTTCATGCTTCTTGTGTATACTTTGTTACACAAGCGGTTTTCATCGCACCAAAAGATCGGTCTGTTAATGTCTGATACAACTGCTAGATTTATACAACATCCAAGATCCATAGGAGGTGGTTAATCCATGTCATGAACCCAAGCACCATGCTGAACAACACAAGGATACCATGGTAAAAACTCTTGTAACAAACCCCCCTCAACACAAGCAAGGGGTTTGAACCTATGGCCTTGGCTTTGATACCAATTGTTGTACAGGTGAATGTCATTGCACCAAAAGATCGACCTATCAATACTCAATACAACCACAAGATTTATACAAGATATAAGATCTACAATAGATGTTTATGCCATGTCATGAACCCAAGCACCACACTACATAACACAAGGAGACCAAGAGCGAAACTCTTGCAACATATTTTGTTGTGTTAACTAAAATGTAAAACCCAGAAAACTAGTAGAAAGAAAAGAATGTTCATCTTTTCATTCCTATGAATATGAAAAATAAAGGGAAATTGGTACCCATGAATTTTAGTGTGCCTACCCTCCAAGGTGAAATACTACTTGATATGTATGCAGGCCAACCCATAAGGGGTCAGGAGTCATTCCTTGTCGTAACCATTTTGGCACCTTTTAAGCTTATCGTCCCCTTCAAGAAAACTATCGATAAACCTCTAGTAGTTGTTATTGCTGATTTTGGACACCCTTAGACCACTATACTGTAACCCAGTTTCCACAACAATCAGCCGAGGGGACATCTCAAACCCTGTCACCACTCCGTGAATTTTATAATTTAGTAGTTATGTCATTGTTAAACCCTCTCATGACCACGAAGAATGGCGGCATGTCTACATATTTGAAAATACTCCAAAGATCCACATTCTTCCTCAATGGCACACAAGAAAGTGGCTCAGATCACTTTTTGGGGACCCCCATAGTGATACAATAACAACACCAAAGGAGTAATTTTTTATCGAACACCACAATGGTTATAGCGGGAAAAAAAAAAATAGAAGTCACAATAATATAGTCGTGTCCAGAGTTTAGTGGAAAACTAGTGGCCCAAACATCCTTTAGAAAGATGTTGAAGTCGCTAAACTTCTAGAAAAGTTTATAGATGACTTTTGTATGTCATTTCAAAAATGAGAGTTTGATAAATCCTCCTCTAGATTTCACCAAACTTGTTCTAGTACCCAATATCTATGTGGATACAACCACCACCTTTGGTAATAATGGATAGTGAAATCCATTTGCAGCCCAAGAATCCATTGAAAAGACAACTAACCATCTAAAGCATAGGAAATATGTGAGTATTTATTAAAAATGAGTTTTGAAGCTTAGAAATCAATATTAAAATAACCTGCAGATCCTTAGCATCAAGAGGAGAAGGAACCTCGATCATTTCAATAAAATACCCATCCTGATAATCCATAAGGGTTAAATGATTTACCTCAAGGTGTATAAAGACAAAATCATAAGTCTAGATGACTCTCACCTTTTCATTATTATTAAAATCATCCCATGTCATGGGATAATTTCCCTTAAGATCTCTTATCAACATCAATAGATGATTAGATCCCTGCCAACGCATAAAAATGCATATGGTGGAAATACTAGGGAAATCTTACATCATACTATCCACCTTGTACTCCACATCACCATTAAAATCGATACACATCCTCGTCTGAGTTGTATATTGTCTTTTATGGCATGTCATCAAATGAACATTGCAGTTCAAATTCAAATTCAAAAACGGGTGGGAGACAACCAACCCATTCCTCCAACAAATACACAACCTAAAAACTAAAGAGAAAGAGAACATGATCATATCATAGGGTAGGTCACTCTAAACCGGTCGTTAGCCAACCACTCCTTAATTTGGGTTGGAATATGCTCAAATTCCCATAACTGCCACAAGGGAAAAGAAAGTCCTATATTAGAGATCATGTTTGTAGAATTGTTTCCTTCATGAAAAAAATATGAGACACATAAAAACATTCCATAGAGGACAACACATGTTTGGATTCTTAAATAAGGTTGTTGGTTTTCCAAGGGGGCTCAACCAGGATGTTAAGGCAATCCACAATCAATTTAGAATCTCCTTCAATTAACACTCTGTGATAGCCAAGTTCTCTTAACCTCTTGATACCCCTCCAGGAAGGTGAGGCCTTCGCCTCCACACTGGTAGGAAGACCAATGCATTTAGTATAGAATTTGATGCACCTCCCATTATGATCTCTTATTAGACCTCTAGAAGCCACCACCCTCGAGTTTCCTTTAAAGCAACCATCAAAATTTAGTTTAACCCAATCTTCAAGGGGGACCTCCAAAGAGTTAGTTTCTTGCTGATGATGTTGAACTAGTTGACCTTGGTCAAGTCCGGGTTGACACCCCAAATCTATTTTAATTTGATGTCAAAATATTTGGGCATAGATTTTGAGAGACTAAAGTTTTTTCGAATTCAAGTTCTCAACAATTTTCTACTTAGCACAATAGAACACCTCACCACTACTCCTTTTTTTTTCCTTGAAGATTTTATTGTTTCGTTCCTTCAAAAGATGCCAAAAAATTGAGGGGGGGCCTATTTCTAGATCTCCTTAGTTATAGGATGAGAAAAAGAGCACAAGATCCATTGATTCACCAACTGTTTCAAATAATCGGGAAACACCTAATCAAAAAGGAGATTATTCAGGGCCAAAGACCAAACATCCCTAGCGAAAGCATAGTGAATTAGAAGATGGTTGATAGTCTCGTTAGCCAAGAGAAAAAGAATGGATATATTCACAAGTTGAAAACCCCTCCGATTTAGAATATAAATGGTGAGAATTCTCCCATGGATCATGGCCCACCAAAAGCAGTTGACTTTTGGGATGAGTTTTTCATTCTAGATTAGGTTCCAATTGAAATTTTGGTCAGTTGAGGGGGATCCCTCCAATTTTTTATAAGCATATTTCACCAAGCAGGCCTCGAGGTGGAATCACACCATATCCAATCATCAATGCCACCTTGTACAGCCAAACAAAATTCTCCCAAGAGGGAGTTAATGGTAGAAAATAGATCTAAATGGGGCATCACATTACTTCCTCTACTTAGTCTTAGATTGATAAGATCTTGTTCAAAATATCTCCATTTAGAAGTCTCCTTAGACTAGTTAATATACCCATGGATTGAATTACCATAAAGACAAGAGAGGTCATTTTTAAAGGGAAACAATTCAACCATTGAAGATAGCTTAGGACTCTTTCCCCACTCTTCCTAGAAATTGATAGTTCTCCCATTACCCGCCTTTCTTTTGGAACCTTGGTACAATTTTTTTCTAGTTTTAAGGATATTATTCCATAAGCCTAATCCTCTTGGTAGGTATTGGGGGAACAACAAGCTACTAGGGGGATCATTCCCCATATATTTTTCACTGAAGATGCTTGACCAATCTTTCTTTCCTTGGACCATGAGCCATCCCATCTTTCTCATAAAGGCCTTATTGAACTCCTTTAATCTCCTAATTCTGAGCCCTCCCAACTATTTTATGGAGAGCGCACTTTCTCCCAACTAACAAGAGAAATCCTTGTTTTTTCTTCCATCCCCAACCAAAGAAAGGTTTTTTGAATTTGTTCAATCTTCCTTATGATAAAATCAGGCATTTTAAAAAGAGATAAATAATAGACATGAAAATTCTAGAGAGAAGATTTTAGGATTTGAAGCTTACCAGCTTGGCTAAGTAATTTCCCCTTCCATCTGGATAAATTTCACTTCATGTATTCACATATATGATTCATGCTTCCTTCCTATACTTCATATGTTCACGTGGATGCCTCATGCTTCCTGTGTATACTTCATTTTTTCACGTATATGCTTCATTCTTCTTGTGTATATTTCATGTATTCATGTGTATGCTTCAGGATTCCTATGTATACTTCATGTATTATATGTATTCATGTGCATGCTTCATGATTCTTGTGTATACTTCATGTATTACATGTATTCATGTGTATGCTTCATGCTTCTTGTATATACTTCATGTGTTCACATGTATGCTTCATGCTTCTTGTGTATACTTCATGTATTAGGTGTATTCATGTGTATGCTTCATTCTCCATTTGTATATACTTCATGTATTACATGTATTCACGTGTATGTTTCATGCTTCATGTATATACTTCATGCCATAGCAGCAAAATATTTTGGGGAAAAAACCAGTAAAGAAAAAGTATATGATATTTTGACAAAATTGGGAAAAAATTGGATTTAAAAGAAAATGTAAAAAATTGTAGAACAAGAGATTAAAACTATTATTTTTTGAAATTGAAAGGAATCTATATATCATAGAGATATAGATTTTAACTAAAATAAAGATTTTAACTAATGAATTGTAGAAAATATAATTTTTTAGTTTATATTCATATTGTTGATTACATTGCATTGCACATCTTTCAAACTCAAAGCATTACTTCACATTGCATAACTAATAACTAAATGCTGATAGATGACAAATTTTCAATTATAATATAGTTTTTTACAAATTCAACATAAGCAGTTATGCAATTACTTCACATTGCATAACTAATAACTAAGAGCAACTATGAATTGCATTTTCCTATCATGGAATTCCATGAGACCACATTTATTTGAGATATTTTTTTAAACAACTCATTGCCTTATCTATGCTACCATATTTTTCATACATGTCTACCAAAGCATTTTATCAAATAGTTGACTACCTTGTTGCTATAGGTAAAATCCTAAAAGAGGTGCTTTCAAATAAGCTATGGATGCTTGGAAAAAATCTAGCAAAGCATAATAGTAAGCAACAACATAGACAAGGCATTGAACTGTTTGAAAATATTCCTCAAAGAAATTTTCTTGTTCATGCATTATGGTTGAGTGACATTGATGCTTGTACACGAGTGTATGAAATTTTCTTGAAGGAATTGATGATATATATCATTTTTTTGTATGCTAGATTTTGTTGAAAGGTTGCATTATATTTGTATGGCATGCTTGGTTTTCTTGTTTATACATCATAGTTGAGTGCAATTGATTCCTACATGATTGTAAGGATTTTTGTATGAAGGATCTAGTGGCATAGATAGAGTTGTATGATAGGCTTGATTTGAGAAAGAAATCTGCTCATTTATCCCCCAACCATCATGTTTCTAAGGATGAATGAGCACACTAAACACATCATAGGATTAAAATATGCCTTTTTGCAACAATGAATTTATTGTCAATGGTTGTCTTCTTCACAGTCATGTTTTCAATATTTGCTTATGTGGACACCTTTGAGTTTCATAAACTGCTGACCTCTTTGAGGTTGCTGCTCCTTTTTCATTTTTTGCTGAACATCTATGACTTTAGTCAAGCACATTTATGACTTCATTTTCTGCTCATATATAAATTCATTTTCTACACATAAGACTGTCATACACTGCTCTTTTCGTCTTTATTGTTGGTGCTCTTTTATGAATTTATTTTTTTCTCATTTATGACTTCATTTGCTGCACATTTATGACTTCATTTGCAGCACATTTCATGAATTTATTTGCTACTCATGTATGACTTCATATCTTGTTCAAAAGCACTTGTTTTAGGATTTTAGCCATAGCATCAAGGCAATGAATTGTTTGATAAAATGCTTTGGTATACATTTATGAAAAAAGCAGTAGCATAGACAAGGCAGTGAACTGTTTGAAAAAATTCCTCAAGGAAATGTGGTCTCATGGAATACCATGACAAACAAATACATATTGTAATTGAAATTTGTCATCTATCAACATTTAGTTATTAGATATGCAATTTGAAGTAATGCTTTGAGTTTGAAACATGTGCAATGCAATGTAATCAACGATATGAATATAAAATACAAAAATCTATTTTCTACAATTCATTAGTTAAACTCTTTATTCTATTTTCTCTCTATATCTCTATTTAATCAACCATAGCAGTAAGGTGGTGAACTATTTGATAAAATTCTTTGGTAGACATGAATGAAAAATATGGTAGCATAGACAAGACAATGAACTGTTGGAAAAAATACCTCAATGAAATGTGGTCTTTGTTGGATGTTATGGTTGTCTTGCTGATATGTGGTTGTCATTGATGTCAATACTATTAGCATTTGATTTATTAAGGTTGTATATGTCAAGGATATTGAGAAAATAATAATAAATATGTTGTAGGTTGTCTATGAATTTCGGTGTGGTGTAAAACTCAGTATGTTTTTATTCAGAAGTTGCCCTTTAAAGGGTTTTTTTTTAAGCCTATCTAGTGTATACTCTGAAAGTTTCAAAGGTGTGCATCAAGATTTGTGCAAGTTGTGAGTTTCTATGTTCCTACAGTTATTCTATTACTATAGCTGATGTTTCTGGAAGAAGAGAACGTGATTTTGGTAATTTTAGTTGTTGTGTATACTCGTGCGATATTCCTTGATGTTTCTAGACCATGCTCTATCCTTTTTGCATGCCCGCATTGATTGGTGTGATCGTGACAGGAGATTTTTCCTTTGTGTGTCCGGGTTTTCATGTTCTTGGTCGACATGATGGTTATAGCGTGTTGTGAATCCTTGTGGATTAATATTTTTATGTTTTGCATGTTTGAGGAAGCTATTTTAGGTCTTCATTATGTTGTGACCAACTTTGGTTGGTGTGCTTTGAGATTTGTTCATGAATCGGGCTGATATTTTGTAATTTATTACTGTATCTTTGCCCGAAAAATTTGTTAATGTAATTCCATGTAGCGGATATATAAGAGTGATTTTTTCTTCATTTTGAAGTGTGCGAAGATGTGAGTATGAAGTGTTTTTGCGAAATGTGCAAATAAATATCAGATCATTTGATTGCACAGCAGAGTGTGAAGAACTATTTTTGTGCCTAACTGAAACTGTCATCAAACTTTTGAAGAATCTAATTTATCAGTTCATATTCTTCAGATGGATTTAATTTGAATATCTCTGTAAGGCAGTGAGCCTTCCCATTTGAGAAGTGAGCCCTAGGCAATGTTCCTGAATGCATGTACATTCCTTATTCATTCTCATTATACTTTTAACAGGGTATAATCTTGCGGACTAACATCCACCATGGTTTTTCCCCTAATAGGGTTTCCACGTATAAAATCTTGGTGTTATGTATGTTTTTGATGTGTTGTTGATTCATGCTTTCACTGTTAATTATCAGATCTGAGATTAAAGGTTAATAAGGTTGAATAAGTTTTAAACTATGTGACAACTGATTAACCCCCCTCTCAGTTGTATGATCTTGTTTTTCCAACAATTGGTATTAGAGAAGGTTACTCTGAAGAAGCTTAAAAACTTAAGGTGATCCGAGATGGCATCATACAAGAAGGATAGTCCTAGATTTGATGAAACAAACTACTCTCTATGCAAGGTTAGAATGGAATTTCATTTGAAGTGCATTGGTGATCCCTTTTGGAAGATAAAAAAGAAAATATATAATATTCCTCAAAATGGTCCCTCTACTCCTGATGAGATCAAATAAGCTGAAATAAATACTAGGACTATAGAAGCATTATTGTGTTCCTTGACAAATTCATAAATGAAAAATGTGATAGGTCTGAGAATAACATATGAGATCTAGAAGAAGTTGGAAACTTTGTTAGAAGGAGATGCTCAAGTGAAGGTTGCTAAGCTACAAAGTCTAAAAGGCAAGTGGAAAAACTTGAAGATGAGTGAAGATGAAAACAAAATTATTTGCATGCATAAAGTGAATGAACTAGTGAATGAATGAATTGATTCATATATAATATTCCTTAGGAGTAGAATGGTCCCTCTACTCCTAACGAGATCAAAGAAGCTGAAACAAATACCAGGGCTATAGAAGCATTATTGAGTTCCTTGACAAATTCAGAAATGAAAAATGTGATAGGTTTGAGAACAACATATGAGATCTGGAAGAAGCTAGAAACTTTGTATGAAGGAGATGCTCGAGTGAAGGTTGCTAAGCTACAAAGTCTGAAAGTCAAGTGGGAAAACTTGAAGATGAGTGAAGATGAAAACATTATTTATTTCATGGAGAAAGTGAATGAACTAGTGATGGGTATTACATGTGTCAGTGGAGTCATGGATGAAGAATAGATTGTGGCTAAAGTGCTCAGATCATTGCCTACTTCTTACAAAGCAAAAGATCATTCTATTGAAGAACTCAAAATAGTAACAAATGTGACATGAGATATGCTGATTGGAAAACTTACTACTTTTGAATTGAGCGAATTTGTTGAGTCTACTCCTAAGATAGAATTTGCATTTAAGGCTACTGTATCCAGAAGAAACCAACATAGATATGATGTTGGAGAAAGTTATGAAATACATTCAAGTATGAAGATGAGATGAAACACATTGAAGATGAAGAAAGAGAATTAGAAGAGTTGGAAGCATTGATTGTGAAAAGAAAAGCCAAAGGACAAGGTAAGTATAAAGGAAATTTGCCTATTAAATGTTTCTCTTGCAATAAGATAGGTCATTTTGCATCAAGGTGTCCTATAAGAGTTCCTAGGTTCAAACCTGATAAGCCTAAATTTCAAAAGAAGTATTATTATGTTGAAGAAAGTGTTACTGATGAAGAATCTGATAAGGAAAATGGGAATGAAGATGGATAGGTATTTATTTCTATCAAGGAAAATGGTCAAGTGTCCACTGAATTTTCTAGTGATAAGAATGTTGAGAAAGCTCTTGCAGCCAAATTTGAAGAAAAGGATGAATGGGTGATTGACAGTGGATGCTCACATCATATGACTAGTGACAAAAGAAAGTTTACAAGCTTGGAGAAATATGATGGTGGTGTTGTAAGATTTGGAGATAACAATGCTGGTGTGATTTGTGGCAGAGGCACTATTTCTCTTGGTGGTAAATATGATATTGATGATGTCCTTTAAGTTAAAGGATTGAAGTATAAACTATTGAGTGTTGGACAAATGGTTGATAAGGGATACAATCTTCAGTTCAAAGATGGTAAGTGCAAGATACAAGGGAGTTTCAAAAATTTAATTGCTTCAGGTACAAAGTAGTTATGGCATAGGAGGTTGTGTCATGTGAATTTTGATAACATTGTCAAAGTAAGATCCACTCAAGCAGTTAGAGATCTTCCTAAGCTGGTGAAGCCTACTAACACTATATGCAAGGAATGTCAAATGGTAAAGCAAACTAGAATTTATTTTCAGAGCAAACAACATCATTTTAATGGAGTACTGGAGCTAGTGCATATTGATCTATGTGGTCCCTCCAGAATCATAAGTCTACAAGGAGAAAGGTACTTTATTTTGCTTATTGATGATTAATCTAAGATGATATGGGTTGCTTTCTTGAGAGAAAAACATGAAGCATTAGAAAAGCTCAAAATTTTCAAAGCCATGGCAGAGAATGAGATAGGTTTAAAGATTAAATACTTAAGGTAAGATAGAGGTGGTGAATTCACTTCCTGGGAGTTCAATTCTTTCTATGAAGAGCATGGAATCAAAAGACAATTATCTGGTCCTCAGAACCCTCAACAAAACGAAGTTGTTGAGAGAAATAACATTACAATTTTAGATGTTTCTAGAACTATGATGTTGGAAGGTAATTTTCCTCATATCTATTGGAGAGAAGCAGTAAGTATTGTTGTATATACTATCAATCGGGTAAATATCAATGGTAATTCTGGTAAGACTCCTTTTGAGCTTGGTTTGATTATAAGCCTACTATTAAATATTTCAAAATCTTTGGTAGTAGATGTTATATCAATAGAGATGAAGATATTGGCAAGTTTGATGCTAGGAGTGATGCAGGAATCTTTGTGGGTTAGTCTACTAAGAGAAAGGCCTACTAGTGCTACATTAATAGAAGATTGAGGAAAATGGTTGAAAGTGCAAATGTCAGAGTTGATGAAGACACTGCTCGATCATCCAGATGCTATGGATATGATTCAGATGACCAACATGATAGTATTGATAATGGGAAGAATGTTGAGACAAAAGATCAAGTTCAAATTGTTCTGGTGAATCAAGAGAATCAAGAAGGAGAAGCTAGTGGAAGTGTAGAGGAAAGAACAGAAAAACCAAAAGTTCGAGAGAATCCTAAAGTTCCAAGGTACGTAAAGCTAAATCATTCTGAAAGTCAGATTATAGGAGATAAGAACAAAGATGTGCAGACTAGAAGAAGAATTGCAAAAGAGTATTGTTTGATTTCCAGGACTAAGACCAACAATATCAATGAAGCATGTAAAGATGAATATTGGATGGAAGCAATGAAGGAAGAACTAATGCAGATAGAGAAAAATGATACATGGATTCTTGTTCCTAGACCTCAGAATAAAAATGTGATTGGAATAAAATGGGTCTTTCGAAATAAGCTAAATGAACAAGGTTAAGTGGTCAGGAATAAAGCAAGACTGGTATGTAAAGGGTACTCACAAATGGAAGGTATTGATTTTGAAGAAACCTTTGCCCCTATTGCTAAAATTGAAGTTGTAATATTGTTTCTTGTTTATGCTACTTTTAAGAATTACAAAGTCTATCAAATGGATGTAAAATCAACATTTCTAAAGGGTGAGCCAGAAGAAGAAGTATATGTTGAGAAACCGAATGGATTTCAAATGATCGGTAAGGAATATATGGTTTTCCAATTGAAGAAAGCATTGTATGGACTCAAGCAAGCCCCTAGAGCCTGGTATGTTAGACTGGATAAATACTTGTTGAATCTTGGATTCAATAAGGTACTGCTGACAATAATCTGTATTTCAAGATGGAGTAGGATAAAGATTTGATTATTGAAGTCTTTGTTGATGACATCATTTTTGAAGGTGATGATGACTTATGTATGAAGTTTGTTGATGAAATGAAAAGTGAATTTGAAATGTCTATGATTGGAGAGCTGAAATTATTTTTAGGATTGCAAATTACTTAGCTAGATGATGTAATTTTTATATCTCAGTCCAAATATGTAAGAGAGTTACTGAAATTTTTTGGTATGGAAGACTCAAAGTCAGTTGGTACATCTATGGTAACCAAATATAAGTTCACAAAAAATGATGATTCTCCTAAAGAAAACCAAACAAGATACAATTCAATGATCGGTGGATTACATTATTTGACTCACACCAGACTAGACATCATGAATTTTGTATGCATGGTTGCTAGATATCAAGTTGATCCAAAGGAATCTCATGTGACTATTGTGAAGAGAATTTTCAGATACCTGAAAGGGACAATTGATTTTGGTCTTTCGTATCCCAAATATGATGATATTACCTTGAGCACCTTTATTGATGAAGATTGGCTTGGAGATGTGGATGACATAAAAATTACTAGTGGTGGTGCATTCTTCTTGGGGAAGAATTTGGTGTCTTGGTTAAGTAAAAAGCAGAATTTTATTTATTTATCTACTGCTGAGGTAGAATATACTGCTGCTGCAAAAAATTGCACTCAAGTAATATGGATGAAGTAGATGCTAAGAGATATCAGAATTGACTATGATGATCCAATTGCTATAATTTGTGATAATTCAAGTTCCATAAAAATTTCTAAGAATCTGGTGTTTCAATCAAATACAAAGAATATATCTATCAAATATCACTTTTTGAGAGACAAAGTAAGTGATAAAGAATTGAGACTGGAGTATGTGCCTACCAAGGAATATATTGCAGAAATTTTTACTAAGCCATTTCCTAAGGATACTTTTGAGTATCTCAAAGGAAAGTCAGGGGTGATTTCTCCTCCTAATTTGAACTAAGATGCAATTCTTTGCATCAATCTGTGCACTCATAGTCATATCTTGTTCTGGGTTGATGTGGTGGTTGCTATTCAGGAGGAGTAGTCAGATGATTCAGATATGTGGTTCAGACCTATGTACCTTTTCCA
Source organism: Sequoiadendron giganteum (assembly GCA_007115665.2). Classification (NCBI taxonomy): domain Eukaryota; kingdom Viridiplantae; phylum Streptophyta; class Pinopsida; order Cupressales; family Cupressaceae; genus Sequoiadendron; species Sequoiadendron giganteum. The sequence continues at coordinate 518,710,848 of CM021109.1, forward strand.
TTGATGTCAAAGGGGGAGAAGTGTAATGTGAAAAATCTTGTAAAAACCATGGGAGAGAAGAGTAGAATAAAAAGAGGAGAAGAGTATTGTAAGGGGGAAAAGAACAATATGAGAAGAAGAGCTAGTTGTATTGATGGTATTTTTCACATCATGTGTTCCATCAATGCCAAAGGGGGATATTGTTGGATTTTGTGGTTGTGTTGTTGATATGTGGTTTTCATTGATGAAAACACTATTATCATTTGATGTATTGAAGGTTGTATATGTCGGGGATATTGAGAAAATTATAATAAATATGTTGCAGGTTGTTTGTGAAGCTGTGAAGTTTAGTGTGGTGTAAAAATTAGTATGTTTGTATTCAGAAGTTGAACTTTAAAGGGTTTTTTGTTAAGCCTATCTAGTCTATATTCTAAAATTTTCAAAGGTGTGCATCAAAATTTGTGAAAGTTGTGAGTTTTTGTGTTCCTATAGTTATTTTGTTACTATAGTTGATGTTTTTCAAAGAAGAGAACATGATTCTAGTAATTTTAGTTGTTGTGTATGCTCGTGCGATGTTCATTGATGTTTCTATATCATTCTCTATCCTTGTTGCACATCCATGTTGATTGGTGTGATCGTGACCAAAGATTTTTCCTCTGTGTGTTTGAGTTTTCGTGTTCTTGGCCAACATGATGGTTGTAGTGTGTTGTGGATCCTCGTGGATTAATATTTTTATGTTTGGCATGTTCGAGGAAGATATTTTAGGTCTTAATTATGTTGTGACTGACTTCGGTTGGTGCACATTTAGATTTTGTTCATGAATTGGGCCGATAGTTTATAATTTATTCTTTTATCTTTGGCTGATAGAGTTGTTAATGTAATTCCATGTACCAAATATATAAGAGTGATTTTTTCTTCATTTTTAAGCATGTGAAGATGTGAGTATGAAGTGTGTATGTGAAATGTGTGAATAAATATTAGATCATCCGATTGCAGAGCAAAGTGTGAAGGGTATTGAGAAAAGTGTGAAGAAGTATTTATGTGCCTAACCGGAACTGTCATCAAGCTTTTGAAGAAGCTAGTTTATCAGTTCATATTCTTCAAGTGGTTTTAATCTAAATTTATTTGTAAGGCAGTGAGCCTTCCCATTTAAGCAGTGAGCTCTAGGTAGTGTGCCCAAATGCATGTGCATTCCTTATTCATTCTTATCATACTTTTAATAGGGTATAATCTTGTGGACTAACATCCACCATGGTTTTTCTCCTAATAGGGTTTCCACATATAAAAGCTTGGTGTTATGTGTGTTTCTAATGTGTTGTTGATTCATGTTTTCTTTGTTAATTATCAGATCTAATATTAAAGGTTAATAAGGTTGAATAATTTTTAAACTTTGTGACAACTGATTCACCCCCCCTCTAAGTTGTCTAATATTTTTTTTCCAATAGTCTCATGGTGATGGTATGCCATGACAAACCATAAATAAGTTAGTGAACTATTTACAAAAAAATCTCAAAGAAATGTGGTCTCATGGTGATGGAATGCCATGGCAAACGAATTGCTATGTATTGTCATGGCATTCCATCACCATGAGACCACATTTCTTTGAGGAATTTTTTCAAATAGTTCACTTCCTTGTCTATGTTATTGCTTACTATTATGCTTTGATAGTTTTTTTCCAAGCATCTATCAACATCTAGTCATTAGCTATGCAATATTAAGTAATGATTTTAGTTTTAAAGATGTGCAATGCAATGTAATCAATGAGATGAATATAAACAACAAAATCCTCTTTTTTTTATAATTCATTAGTTAAACTCTTTATTTTATTTTCTCTCTATATCTCTATGCTTATGATCAAATGGGTATTAAATGGGATCTATTTTATTTGAATTGGGTGTCAAATTGGATCATGATGAGCCAAAAAACCATGAGGTTATGATCTACTTCATGAATTCTCATTTGATGATAACTACTCTTGAGATTAATTTTAAAATTTAAGTAAAATGCTCTACTTAAACACTTCATCAAATAATCCATGTGTAGTAATTGAAACATGTGCATTAAATGGTGATCTTCTTTATAACATGCGTTTGTACACATCTTCCATTCTCCTCCCTTTTTGGTGTAACTATTGTAGGTATAATGAAAGGGATTATAGTTTCTTTTATCTTACCTCTTATTACCAGGTCTTCAACTTTTATGTTCAACTCAAGACTCGTATGAGGACCCATCATGTGCAACAACACCTTATTAGGTACACCAAAACCATAGGATGAAAAGAAATTGAAGAAGAAAAACAAATAAATAGAATCTAGTCATCAGGTTAAATGAACAATGTGCCTCCCTTGGTGAGTAGTGCCAAGGAGGATTGCCCTTCTTTGGCTAGAATTAATTCTAATGAAATTATTAATATTCTTTCTTAGAAAAGGTCTCATCTAGATGCGATAATTTTAGAGAAGGTACGTAGCAAGAAGGAAATTGTCAATAAGGGCTTGGTTAGTGCAATCTAGAAAGCCTTTAGCCCAACTCAAGGGATTCAATATTTTCCCATCTTACCTTCCACAATTAAGGAAAAAAGAAAGGTGGTTTCAACCCTATACCCTTAACCTTTTACCCTCAACCCTTTATCCTCAACCTTATACCGTCAACCATCAACCCTTAAACCCTCAAACCCTTAACCCCTCTGATGGGACTTTCAAAAAATTGTTACAATTTAACCTGGTTCAGGCATGTTTGTTTTATCTTTTGTGGCTGGGGTCTAATGCTTAGGGTTTAGAATTTTTGTTACCCGTGATGAAATTGATTTGTACCTTTTAAACCCTCACGTTATATTTTAGTATTGAACTATTATTGGAGGTTACTGGTTTCTGAAGTTATATGGATGAGCCTTATCTTTCATGTTGTTACCGGCCCCTTCACTCAACCTATCGGTCTTTCTTTTCCATTGGGGTGTTATTAAATTTTGTGCCCCTGAGGGTTTTCTTTGTCCTTTTCTCCCGGTTGGTCCCACTGTTATTAAATTTTCCCTATGCAGTTTGGTGGGCCATCTAATCATGGGAAATGAGTTGGACCGTTCCTCATAGACCTCACAGGGTTTCCTATTGATGTCACTAAAGTGGTGCGAAGTGTGCGAGATGCCGCCATCTGTCAAGTACGGTAGAGTGGGGCCCTGTCCTGATGCACCAACAATGACAAGTGGATGTCTTTTCAACGGTGGGTATTAAATGATAGAGATTAATGATGACCATCCCCCACAAGCCTCACATGATCAGATTAATATTCCTGGAGGTACCGTGAGGTTTGCGAGTTGGTGACACGTGGCTTGGCTCCACAAAACAAAGGGGTTGGGTGGGGCCTGTTGCTCGATCATGGGTTCCCAATTGTGAGGGGTGTGATTGGCTGTTGGTTTTCCTAGGTAGTGATGTGGATTTTTCAATGATCATTGACTCAATCTGAGTTGTCCAACTTTCCAGGTTTTTTCACATCGATGGTTTGAATTCAAAAGGTTATTGTTCATCTGTGTGATGTTTTTTGCGCTCTGCAAGTTATTTTCAATAATTGCACGGGTTTTTTAGTGGATTTCCTCTTGATCTCCTTGTGTGCAAGAGATATCTGCCTGATAATGCAATGATGTGTTGTATGCCATTTTCCATGAGCTTGGAATTATTTTTTGGTGGCAACCTTAGCCACTAATCGCTCGCATGCTCGTACTACAATTTGGGCAATTAATATTCCCTGCACCAGTTTTCTCTATAAATGCCTGCTAATTTTCTCATTAGTATCATCGCATTTTGAGTTTGTTTCTTTGTAGGTGATTAATTTTCTTGTTGAATTTGAGCTAGTGTTTTCAATGGATAAGACTGTAGTACGATGAAGTGCTAGAGTGGGTGCAATAAATTTTCAACGAAAGGAGGAACAAATTGTTCCTGATACTCCTGGAATAGTATCCCAAGGAGTGCATAAGCGGTCTAGACATTGTACATCCCCTATTGTGCTCTCTTTGGGCTCTAGTGGCGATGGGTCTAAAACTGATTCGGACTATCCTTTCTTCCTCACGGCCATGACTGAGCTCGTGTGGGTGGATGAGGAGGTCCTTGCAGTTTCTCCAATTACTGCAATGGCACCATGTAATGTTTTTGGGTCTAGTGTTGGTATTGGCAAGAGCAAGGTAGTGGTTTCACTTCACACTGAAGCGAGAACCAGGAGCGTTCACCTGTACCGGGGTCATGTATCTTCTCATGATGCAAGAAAGTGGTGTGGGTTGTTGCGGTGGTGCTTTTTTTTTTTATGTTATTTTGGTGGTTCGGGTTTGATATGGACGTGCACATGGTTAGTGAGGTGTTTTTTGTCTTTCTCTGATTGGTTATAGGGGTGTAACTGTTTTGATTCCTTGGTTCGCTTTATTGTTATTTTTGATGATGAGAAATTTTTGGGAAGTGAATCTGAATTTCATTTCGTTAGGATGAAATTCATTTTGAGATGAACAATCGAGCCCAATAATTGTTGCTCTCCTATTCTATAAAGGAGATTTCACGGCTCATTGTTGGGGTCATATTTCTTTTGTGTCTTGAGGCTTAGAGTATGTATAGTTAGAATTATATTATGGAATTTTAAAGGTTTTAACTAGGAAATCATTCTAGGTCGGGAATAGTATAAGATAAGCACGCTATGATTTTGTAATTATTGATATTGAAACAAATCTAAAAACATTTAAGACAATTACTCTCCTATGTATATGTCATGGATTATGAATGGATTTATCAATGGTTTACTCATTCAGTTTCAATGGTATATTTGAATGTGTAATTCTTTTTCCTTCTTTAACTTAATGAGTTAATCAAATGCTTGAAAATGAGTTATAGGTTTTTGATAATATGCTCAGGATTCATTAAGAAGTATTGTTTTAAAAACTAAAAGATCTCATAATGTAAAACATTAGGGTGATAAGTTCACGATGTTTGGGTTATGTTTTATATGACTCCTGCCTAATGGATGAGGCACTAGATATTTTGTTCAAGATTCTTTTGGAAGTGCAAGACTGTGGCTCTAAGTGTGGTGATTCAAGATTTCAAAAAAAAAAAAAAATTCAATTCATGTCTCTTTCGAAATAAAAATCTTACATTAAATTTTTTTTCCTTGCTCTAGATAGTTCTTATTGTTCTTTGGTGCCAAAACCAGGGTAATTGCTATCTAGTTGCATTGGTGGGGAATGTATCTGTATGTAGAAGTGTTCTTAAAGGCAGAAAAAAAAATTATGAACACACTTAGGAAAACCCTCCTTGGTTTCACAGAGCCAAAAGTGTAGGAGATCTTAGTCGTTGACTGAATCTCATCAGTTGGCCACTAACTTTGTTAGTTCTTAAGTATAGGGATTGGCAACCCCTTAGAGAATTACAAAGCCTTAGCTGGAAAATACACCAACACCCTCAACCCTCTAACCTATACATTAAACCAGGTCAACCCTCAATTCTCATACCTCTTCCCTATACATTGGACCCTAAACCCTATACCATCAACCTTATACCCTCAAACCTAATCACTCAACCCTTAAAGCCTTAATCCCTCAACCCTTAAACCCTTAATCCCTCAAACCTTAAAAACCCTAAACCTAATCCCTCAACCCTATATTTTCAACCCTATTTCTTTGAGGTATTTTTTCATACAATGAGCACTACCTTATCAATGTGTCTGCATTGACACATTGACAAGGTAGTGCTCATTGTATGAAAAAATAGTTCAAAGAAATGGGGTCTTAGAGTGATGTACATCACCGTGAGACCCCATTTCTTTGAGGAATTTTTTCATACAATGAGCACTACCTTGTCAATGCTACCATATTGATGCATTGACAAGGTAGTGATCATTGTATGAAAAATGCCTCAAAGAAATGGGTTTTGACGGTGATGTACATCACCGTGAGACCCCATTTCTTTGAGACACTTTTTGATACAATGAGCACTACCCTATCAATGCTACAACATTGATGCATTGACAAGGTATTGCTCATTGTATAAAAAATGCCTCAAATAAATGGGGTGTCATAGTGATCTACATCACTGTGAGACCCCATTTCTTTGAGGCATTTTTTCATCTAATGAGCACTAAGCTCACTACATTTTCAATGTGGCTGCATTCACAAGGTAGTGGGCTTAGTGCTCGTTGTATGAAAAAATGTCTTCATAGAAATGGGGTCTAAACAATGAGCACTAAGCTCACTACCTTGTTAATGTGTCAATGTGGTAACATTGACAAGGTAGTGTTTGTTGTATGAAAAAATGCCTCAAAGAAATGGGGTCTCACAGTGATGTACATTATTGTGATACCCCATTTCTTTGAGGAATTTTTTCATACAATGAGGGTTTAGCGTACAAGATTGAATACAGGGTTTAGGGTTTATTATTATGGTTAAGGGATAATGTTCAGGGTATAGGTTATAAGGTTGAGGGTATAGGGATGAGGTTTGAGGGTGTAGTGTTTAGGGTATAGGGATTATGATTTATGATATCCAATATAGGGTTTGAGAGATTAAGAGAAAGGGTGATATGGAGAGAGAGATATAGGGGAGATGTAAAGAGAGAAGGAGAGAGAAATATAGGGGAGATGTAAAGAGGGAAGGAGAGAGAGAGAGAAGTAGAGAGAAAAGGAGGAAGGTGGGGAGATTGAGAGAGAGAGGAGGGAGGGAGAGAGAGAGGTAGATAGGGATAGGTTGAATAGAGAGTAGAGAGGGAAAGTGGGTGGTAGGAAGGAAGGGAGAGAAAGGGGGAGATAGATAATATTAGAGAGGGAAGGAGGGATGGAGGGAGAGAGAGAAATATGATATAGAGAGAGGAGGGAGGGAGAGAGGGAGAGAGAATGGTTCTTGATAGAGACTAGAGAGGGAAGGAGAGAGTGAGAGAGAAAGATAGGAGAGAGAGAGGAGGAAGGTGGGGAGATTGAGAGAAAGGGAAGAGGGGAGGAGGGAGGGAGAGGTAGAGATGGAGATGGATATAGAGATGTATATAGGGAAGGAGAGATAGTGAGGGATAAGTAGATAGAGAGAATGGTGAGATAAATAGTTGAGAGGAAAGAAGAGTGAGAGAAAGATGAAGAGAGAGAGGAGGACGGTTAGGAGATTGAGAGAGAGGGAGAGAGAGGGAAGGAGGGAGGGAGTTGTAGATATTTAGAGAAAGAGATAGAGATAAGTATATATTATTGGACTCAGGGAACACTAAGAGGGGGGGTGAATTAGTGTTCTGCAAGATTTAACTTTAATAATCTTATCTTTAAACCACTTACAACATTGAACTGAAAGAAATATGTAACCACATAAAGAAATCATCGAAAACACCATAGCACAAGGATATTTACATGGAAACCATGTTAGGGGAAAAACCATGTTGGGGGTTAATCCATAATTTGAGTACTCAAATATAAGTGTTTTATAAATGGGAATGCACATGCATTCAAGCATACTACCTAGAGCTCACTGCTCAAAACAGAAAGGTTCACTACCTTAAAAAAAGATTAGATTAAATCCATTTGAGGAATTGAACTAAAGAGATAGCATCTACCAATGTCTGATTACAATTTTGATTAAGCACATTAATCGATTTCTTGATCTTCTATCTAATTATGCTCTTTTTCTCTACTCTGCTTTAATTCAAATTAAAAATCCTTTCTATCCTTCTGATATTCGCATCATACTTCACACACTTGAATTCACATCAGGAAAAAACATCACATATATATCAAAATGATATAATAATCGATCTTATATATCCGCAATAAAGGATAATATCATCTACATGTCGGCTTTAATGAAACATAGAATATTTTCCAATCATCGGCTCAAACCACAAATGATTTTCAATGTGCACCATCCAAAGTTGGCACAACATAGTGAGAAACCAAAACAAAATCCTCAAACCCGAAAATACTTAGAATTTTTTTACCTTGAACATCCGCAACACGCCACATTCACTTAGTCGGCCTTCTATCACTATTAAATATAAAATCAACCAATCAGATCTCCTAACTCATATACGGATTGATGCACTGACACATAACTCAAGAATAATATATTCCAAATACTCAAAGACCTTCCCTAAGATCTGCAACATGAACTGATAAACTGGTAATGCAAATAGATTGACAAACTCAACTTCAGTCGGATGCCCTATTCTTTACTTTGTCTTCTGATATGAACAAATACTGAAGTGTGCACCAAATCAATGACTTAGGTTTCCATCAATGACAACACAAAAATCCATATGCCAACAATCTCCCCCTTTGGAATCGATGGCAACACTTAGTGAAAAATGACTAAGTGTCAGAACCAACATACTGCAATCCTTCAAGACTTCAAAAAGTCATGGCTAACACAACTCCCCCTGAAGTTGATAAGGCATTTTTCACTTCTCTCTCTCTCCCTTTGACATCAATGACAAACCAAAAATTTGTTACAGTAATCCCTTTTGGAAAGTAACCAAAAAATTACTTTTTAAAAAACTGATTCAAAATTTTGAAGAGATGCAACCACTACTTGTAGTAGAAGATTATTTGTTATTTCTCCTTCATCTTTGGAAGAAACTTCTTCCATGCTTCTACTAAAATCCTAATGATTATGATCATGCTATTGTTTTCAGATATCTAATTGATAATCTTGATGAGGGATTCCAGAATGGTGATGTCTTCTTCTAATATTTCTCCTTTCCTTAGTATCTCAATCAACTATTCCAGTCTTCATTATGTTATGTTCTCCACTTTCCAAAAGGTGTCAACAATCCTGTTTCTAGTGTTTTGAACATTTGTATTCTTTGATTGTAATTCTTGAATCTTTTTCTTGATTTCACCACCTTGATCCCAAAACATGTGAAAGTCTTGTCCAATATTGTTCATCTATGTTTCAATGTGTTCCAACTTGTCTTTGTGCTTGTTGATTGCATGAGGCCATCAAAGACAATAGTTGTAGATGCTATTTGTTGTATTTATGCATTGCCTTAGATGATTCATGTGTCTTTTTAGCTTAGTGAGAGATAATATGTACTACTTCTTTAGGTGTAAAATTACTTCTTCTTCTTCCTTGTTCTAAGACTCAGAGTCCATGATTTCCTTGATGCAATCTATCATCTCTTTTGGTAACGTATTTTGTAATCTCTCTAGATTGATATGGTTGTGCACACGATGAGCACTTAGTATGTTTAAAATCATTTCCTTCTCATATGAAGGTCTGATACACCATATCTTTGCGATTTTATGCATTCCATTTTCCTCATGAATAATATGCAATAGCTTTTCTTTGGTTAGATCACCTTCTTCACTTTCTTCTAACATTGGCTTTTCTTGTTCTGATTCGGCTGTTTCTAGCTCTTCTCTTTGGGTGTCCTCAATTTCCTTATCAGATTCCTCATCTGGTATATCTACAATCACTTTTTCTTTTCCTTTCCCTTCAACTCTTGGATTTTTGAATGTTGGAGGAGTACAGACAACAATTTATTTTTCTCTTTTCTTCTTTCTCTCCATCTCACAAGAAGAGGAGCCAACTTCAAGTGCCCTTACTAGAAGAGGAATACCAACTGAGCCAAACTTTCCTAGCAAAATTTTAAAGAAACTTTCATATTATTTTGCCCTAGGTTTTTTGGATGCCCTATTTTCTTAGTCAATGAGATAAAAATTCTTCTGTGAACCTTTAGTTTTTTGAATTTCTTCATGAGTGCTTTCAAATGCATCTTTAAATCACTAATACAATTGTTGAAAATTATTTTTCATTCTGGAACCAACTACAGACAAGGGAAAAAGGATTTTCTTAAAAAAAAACCCCCTAGGCAAATGACCTGAAATCAATTCCTGGGGGAATTACCAGAAGCAGGTTCTGGTGCTAGCTCATTTTCTACAATAGAAGAACTCTTCTTCACCCATGTTTTCTTCATCTGATCTATTATTTTATTAATAGTCACTTTTCCTTTTCCTTTATCATCTTTTTGCATATTTTTGCCTTTGTATACCAGACCCCTTTTATCCATATTTTTGTTTCTATAGAATCTTGCAATGTGAGCGTATTTATTGCAATTGTAACACACAAAATTTCCTTGTCTAGACCAGTCATTCCATTGATTTCTTCTTGATCTGCATTGTTTAGCAATATGCCCAAATCTTCCACAAGTATAACATTTAACATTCCTTCTATTGACAAAGTTGTTCGACATATTTATGCATTCAATTGACCTATGACCAAACTTGTTTCAATTGAAACATTGACCAAAGAATGATGGATCACTCGATTTCATTTTACTTCTACATTGAGCAACCATATGACAAAATTTATTGAAAGAAAAACAATATCCATTAAACCTTTGAGTATTAGGTTGTCTTACTGGATACCTTTTTTCTTTGTTTATCTGTTTTCCTTGTCTAAAATTCCTTTGTACAGATTCATAACTTTCTCCTTTCTCATATCCAAGACCTCAGTTATCATTTCCAATCTTCTAGCCTTGAGTCAACTCATCAAGCTTAACTAGGATAATCTTGAACTTCTCCTTGTATTCATTTGCAGTAGCAAGTTCATCCCTAAGAATAATAATTTGTCTTTCAAGCTCTTCTTCATTGTTTTTGGATTGTTGTAGTTCAATCTCCAACTGAATGAATCCTCTAGTAAATCCATTGCATTCATCATATTTTTATTTTAAGGATTGAGAAAGATTCTCCTCATTCTTATTTATTTCTTCAATCTCCTTAGTCAGCTCATCATCATAGATTCCATCTCATTTTTTAGGGTAGCATTGTCACTGGCAAGCTTTTCACATTCTTCAGTTATTTCCTTCAAGGTTTGATTTAGGTGTACATCATCCATGCTTTTTTATCTTTTTTATTAATCTGATCACACAGATCCTTTCTCTTCTCCTTGGACTTAGCAATCTGATCCTTCAGTGACTGAATGAATTTCTCAACATCCTTAAGATTTTCTTTCATTTCTCGAACTTCTACTTTGGGCTGATCAAGATCATCAAGTTCCACCAAAAGCTATTGTTGAAGACTAACAGAGTCCATTACATTCCAAGACCCACCTCAAGCTATCAAACTTCTTCTGAGGACCTAGGCTTTGATACTAATTTTTATACTTAGGAAAAACTGAGAGGGGGGTGAATCAATGTTCTACAAGATTTAACTTTAATAATATGATCTTTAAACCACTTACAACATCGAACTGAAAGAAAGATGCAACCACATAAAGCAATCATCCACAACACCATAACACAAGGATTTTTACATGGAAACCCTATTAGGGGAAAAACCATAGTGGAGGTTAATCCACAATATGAGTACTCAAATATAAGTGTTTTATAAATGGGAATGTGCATGCATTTAGGCACACTGCCTAGAGCTCACTGCTCAAAACAAAAAGGCTCACTACCTTACAAAATGTTTAGATTAAATCCATCTGAGGAATTGAACTGAAGAGATAGCATCTACCAATGCTTGATTATAGTTTCAATTAAGCACATTAATCAATTTCTTGATCTTTTGTTTGATTTTGCTCTTTTGCTCTGCTCTGCTTTAATTTGCATTACAAATCCTTTCTATTCTTTTGATATTCACATCATACTTCACACACTCAAATTCACTTCACACAGAAACCTCGTATATATATATCAAAATGATATAAACAATCAATCTTATATATCCACAACAAAGGATAATATCATCTACATGCCGACTTCAATGAAACATAGAATATTTTCCAATCGTCAGCTCAAACCACAAATGATTTTCACTGTACACCATCCAAAGTTCGCCACAACATAGTGAGGACCAAAAAAAAAATCCAAAAATACTTATAACAATTTTTCCTTGAATATCCGCAACACGCCACATTCACTTAGTTGGCCTTCTATCACTGTTAAACAAAAAATTAATCGACCAAATCCCCTAACTCGTAAACCGATTAATGTGCCAACACAAAACTCAAGAATAAGATATTCCAAATACTCAAAGACCTTCCCTGAGATTTGCAACATGAACTAATAGACTAGTAATGCAAATGGATTGACAAACTCAACTTCAGTCAAATGCCCTATTCTTTACTCTTTCTCCTAGTATGAACAAATACTGAAGTGCACACTGGATCAATGACTTAGGTTTCCATCAATGACAACACCAAAATCCATATGCCAACATATATAGGGAAGGAGAGATATAGAATGGGGAGGATGGAGGGAGAATTAGAGAGATAGATATAGAGAGAGAGGAGGGAGGGAAGTGAGATTGAGAGAATGAGATATGGAGAGACGGGGGAAGGAGGAATGTGGATAGATTAAGAGAGGGAGGGGGAGAGAGTGAGGTAGAGAGGGGGGAAGGAGGAATGTGGAGAGATTAAGAGAGAGTAGGTAGGGAGAGAGAGTGAGGTATAGATGGATAGGTTAGATAGAGAGAAGTAGATATGGAAGGTGGGTGGGAGGAAGGAAGAGAGAGGTGATATATATAGAGAGAATTAAATAGGTAAGGACAGAGGGAGTGAGAGATATTGGTGAGATAGAGAGAAGTATATAAGGAAGGAGAGAGAGAGGAGGAATGTGGGGATATTGAGAGAGAGGGAGAGAGAAGGAAGGAAAGAGGGAGAGGGAGATACAGAGAGAGATAGAGAAGTATATAGGGAATAAGAGATAAACAAGAAGTAGAGAGAGAGTGAGAGAGAGGGTGAGAGAGATAGAGAGAGAATGATGAGATAGAGAGTAGAGAGGGAAGGATAGAGTTAGAGATTAATATGCGGGAGGGAGGGAGGGAGTGTGTGAGGGAGAAACACAAAGTGAAGGAGGAAGGTTGGGAGATTGAGAGGGAGAGAGGGAGGGAGAGAGAGAGGTAATGTGGGAGGGAGAGGTAGATATGGAGAGAGATATCTAGAGAGAAGTATATAGGTAAGGAGAGATAGAGAGGGGGAGGAAGGATGGAGTAGAGAGAGAGGGAGAGGTAGAGAGAGAGAGAGAGGCGAGATAGAGAGAAGTAGAAATAGAAGGAGGGAGAGATAAGTGTGATAGAGAGAATGAGAGAGAAAGGGGGAAGGATGGAGGATATATTGAGAGAGAGAGAGACAAATAGGGATAGGTTAGATAAAGAGGAGTAGAGAGGGAAGGTGGGTGGGATATAGGAAGAGAGAGGGGGGAGGAGGAAGGTGGAGAGAGAGAGATAGAGGAGGGACATAGAGGTAGAGGGATAGGTTAGATAGAGTGAATTAGAGAGGGAAGGTGGGTGGGAGGAAGAGAGAGAGGGGGAGATAGAGAGGGTGAGATAGAGAAAATTAGTGAGGGAAGAAGGGAAGGAGGAATAGAGGTAGGGATGTAGGGAGAGAGAGAGGTTATATAGATATAAGTATAGAGGGAAGGAGAGTGTGTGAGAGAGAGGTCTAGAGCATATAGGATAAACAATGAGTCAGATAGAGCGAGAAAGATGATACAACTTGTTGATTACTAAAATTTGACCTCTTGATTACTAATATTTGACATCATGATTACTGAAATATGGCTAAATGAAAAATTGTAAGATCTTCAAAAAACTAGAATTTGAATTATAACTCCTAGAGATCTAAAACCACTCTCAAAATCCTGTAACTATATACTTGAAATATATTTTAAAGTATAAGAATGTAAATGTCCATATGTAAATCTCAACATATACTTAAATGTTTATTTCATGTATATAATTTCCCTAAAAGATAACAAGAAGAAAGAGACAAGAAAAAGGGAAGAAAAAAAATCAATGTAGACCAAAATGCAAGCGTGTTATAACGCGCTCACGTTTTGGAAATATTTTTTTAATTTAAAAAATCCACATTTTTTGAACTCAAAATGAATGCATTTTTTGAAAAATTTAAACCATAACACGAGCGTGTTATAACATGCTTGCATTATAATGAGTGATAGGTTGTAGTTAGGTCCTAACTCTTTAGTTTGAAAAGTGCATCAAATATCAACCGAGTAGTGTTCAAAGGTTGTATGCAATAGGAAACTCCTCAACCATCTCTCTCAGACTTTCTAAGTGATTGGAAAAAATGAAATGAAATTTAAACTAAGAGGCCACTAAACTAGAAAGAAAGAAAGGATTAATCTAAAAATCATAACTAAACTAGAAAGAATGGAAATAATTAAACTAATAAGAATGAAAATTGTTGAAGGGGAAATGCATGTAAAGAAATTATGAAACATCTGACTAACAATGAATAGTGAACTTAACAATTAACAGAAAAAAAACTCAACAAGTTGCAACTAATAATGAAAGCAGGTGCTCTAAAACTTTAGATAACATAATTGAAAGACTACAGACCCAAACTACAACCTACAGGATTATCTTAACAGAGCTCGACACATGAAAATAAAATTCACTCACAATTATCATTTATAAAATGAAGATAACAAAATTAAAAATGGAATACCTATCTATCTACTCTACAGTCCCTCGAGTGGCTAGCTCTCGGGTACTCCTACACTTAGCTCATATCACATAAACTTTGTAGCTCCAAGATTACTCCATTCAAGATGATTCCATTCACAATACTTAATAAATTAGAATGAGGCGGGCAAAATTTTCTTTATTCATATTGAAAGTATAACTTAGAAACATAGTTTAGAAAAACATTATGACAACATAACAATATCTCTCCATATCATTTCTTCTGATGGTTACATATTTATACAAAAATAGTTAACAAAATCCTATAATTCAGATGGTAAAGATTACCACTGAAAAAGTCTTCAACTGAATTCAACAAACTAATGAACTTAATTCTACTACATAAAACATTAAAGGGCTCAAGATGAGCCATAAAGTCTTCGAACTGAAAATAATAGAAAGCAATAAAATCTCAATCCACCATGCATTCCCTTAAAGTTTCGGTGCCTATTCTGGTACTTGTCTTCAATTGTGTTGGAGTTAGTGTTGAATCCACTTGGCTAGCATGATGACCGATTATGCTTATTAACCTGTATAATATTTAGAAACTAAACCATTATGTTAGCACAGGTTAGCTTATTTCAATTAATTTCAAGAAATAAAGTTTATACATATCTCTACAAAAAGAAAGTAATTACTAATCCTAAAGACAATTAATTGGCATGGTAAAGGTGAGTGGAAGATATGGGGAAAGGTATTTAGTTCATTATATTGATGAGGTTATTTTTACATCATTTTCTCCCATTCCTAAGCTTGAGCAGGTCCTCCTACTCTTTATTGTGCCCCCTATCCTCCATTTCCCCTATTTTTTCTCAAATCCTCATACTTTGCACTGAGATCATAAAGATCATCTTCTTCTATATCTAGATCCTCAGGTTCTCTCAAAAAACCCTGATGAAGCTTAACCCTTGTTGTCCATCTTTCAAAATTTTCTTTGTTCTGATCTATATTGACATGTATTGTAGGGGGTGGTGAAAGAAGTAGAGGAGGTTTGTATCTCATGCCAATCCAATCAATTTTTAGTTGCTTTAGGATATCAACCAGGGATTTTTCTCTTCTATAGGACCACCTAATGTTAAGAGGTGAAATGACCTCTCTTCTCCTAAGATACATAGGAAGAGAAGCATATCTCTCTTCACATGCATGCCAAGCTCTCCCTATCAATTTTGGCCCCTAATCTCAAAAATGGTCAAAGCATAGCCGAAGGTTATTCTTGTATTTACTTTGTACATCCTCGTTAATATTAATACTTAGGAAATGTGCTTTAAAAGCAAAATGATTTCGGTGAGGATACTTCATTTATAGTCCAACATTTTTCTCTACCTATGGATATTCCCTTATTCATTGGGACCTTCTGGTTCATCAACCCAAACTTTATTATATTCAATAGGCTTGGTGGGAGGATACAAGAATATTTTTTTTCTATTTGGACCATGTGAAATGGTCATTCCTCCCTCTCTACAATCAACTTTGGCTGCAACAGTAGCCATCCATGGTCTTCCTAGAATTATAGGGTAACTATCTTTTGATGTAAGGGACTGAATTACTTGAAATTCCACTGGATATTCCCATCCATCAACCTTAACAAGAACATTCTCAAGGACACCCTTGGGAATGGCTATGGATTGGTTTTCCATTTGCAAGACTATATTTGTAGGGCGTAAATCAATGAGCCCCAACTTATCCATTACATCAATAGTCATTATGTTAATGGTTGCTCCTAGGTCCACAAGTGAATTAGGTATTGCTACCTCATTGATTGTCATTATTATAAGTGGGCTACCTGGGTCATCATATTTTGAAGCAATGGTCTTTCCAACAAAAATTCAACTAGATAACCATATATGTGAATGGTATTTAACCATTTTGGTTTCCTCACTGGAGTTTTGATACACAACTATTTGATCAGTCAGTTCAACTCAAGAATCTCCTTAATTGCTTGTAGTAGAGGAACCTCAATTTGAAATTGTTTGATTTCCTCTATCAATGTAGTTTTGGTGGACAAGGAAATTTTTGGAGTATCTTTCACCATGGTTGGTTTTAGACGCTCCGAAAAAAGGTGCTTTATCTTTGTCTTTAGGAGTGGAATTCTTTAAAGAATCAATTGGAGATTGACCCTCTCTTCCTAAGGTAAGTCAGAAGCTCTAGCTGGAGATGGTGGAAGGTCTTGTCTTGGGTGTTTTCTAAGATTCACTCTTCAGATTTGGGAGTTGCTTTAGCCATATCAGCAAAATCCTTAATAGGATTGTCCAGGATTTGAACAATAGTAGGCGGCTGAAGTGTTTTTTCGGACCTTAATTGCAGATTTCCACAATGGATAGCATTAAGTCTAGTAACATTGTCTTTTTCTGTGGAATACACTTGGGTATTCTGATGATTGTTCTTTGGATTCAGAACAAGTTGCACTGAAAGTTGTGGTTGATTAACTTTCTCATTTTTTTGAGAGTTCTAGGGAGCTAGTAGAAAATTCTATTATTGATTAGGAATCCTTCTAGGACCAGTATAAAACTGATTCTGAGTTTGATTCCACTGAGGAGCGATATTTAGAGGATACCACTATTGTTGAATCTAGTTGGGCCATTGAGGGTTTCCCCAAGACTGATTTTCCCATTCAAGTGGTCCCTAAGGGTAAGTTCCCCAATAAGGTGGTGGTTGAAGTGGTGCATGTGGCCAAGGTGTTGCCCATTGATTATTATTCTAGTTGTTTTGAGGCCTCCAGGTAGGGTTTGAATTTTTTCCATAGGAAAAATTCCCTCTAGTTCTTTGATTTATAAATTTGACCTCCTCAATCGGAGATGTCCTTTTCTTAGAGTTCTTGATGAAATTCAAAATCTCACACTGGTCAATGTCATGACTCTTCTCACAAATTTGACAAACGCCTATTTTTTCCAAGGGACACTCTCTCAACAAATGTTTGTTGCAACACCTAGGACAATGTTAAGAAATATTGTCTTCAAAATCTCTAGACTTATGGCTTCTCCGCCACATCATTTAGATAAGAAGATAAACCTATCTAGGTAATCTTCTAGGCTTTCATCCTCATTTTTCCTAAGTTTGAACAACTCCTCCTTCCTATCACTGACTCTATAGTATCTTTGGTATTTATCCAAAAAGGTAGACTCCATGTCATCTGAGGAGTTTATCGACCCTGAAGCTAATCCCATGAACCAGCGCATCGTTGCGTCTTTCAAAGTAGAACGGAAAAGATTTAGTTTTTGGTTATCATTCTTGTAGTCATATGTCTGACGCAATACTTTAAACTCAAATATAAACTGGTCAGGGTCTTCAGAAGATAAACCTCGAAAGGTTGGCAAGAAGGCTGGTGAAATATTTTCCATAGTCATATCATCATTTGCATCAATAGAAATAGGATAAGTGAATGTGTGCACCTGTGGAGGATTAGCGTTAGTAGCATTTCTACAGTCACCCATGATGTTGAAGGGGATTCATTCCTCTTCAAAAATATTCTCAAATGGGCAAGGCTCTAGGTTTTTTAAAGGAATACACTCCTCTACAACTATGTGTTCTCTTTCTGGGGTATGTGGGAAGGTCTTAGGTTGATCCTTCTTGATCAATTATTTAGTAAGTTCTTGATCTGAGACTTCTTCCTCCCTACTTGTGGTTGATACATTAGTTGGGGGGGGTTTTGGTATGAATCTTCTGTGGGGGCCTCTTTTCCTGAACATGCAAAAAGTTAAGCTTGAGGACTATTTTTGTGCCTAAAAGAGGTATTCAAGGTATCTCCTACTAACACTAGAAAAGGAAACTCCCCAGCAACGACGCCAAAAAGTGATAGCCTATCATTAGGTCCTATCTCTTTAGTTTGAAATGTGCATCAAATATCAACCGGTTAGTGTTCAAAGGTTGTATGCAATAAGAAACTCCTCAACTATCTCTCTCAGATTTCTAAGTGATTTGAACAACAAAAATAAAACTTAAACTAAGAGGCCACTAAACTAGAAAGCAAGAAATGATCAGTCTAAAAAGCATAACAACTAAACTAGAAATCATGGAGATAATTAAACTAATAAGCATGTCAATTGTTGAAGAGGAAATGCATGTAAAGAAACTATGAAACATTTGACTAACAACGGATAACGAACTTAACAATTAACAGAAAACAAATTAATAACTTGTAACTAATAATTAAATTAGGTGCTTTGAAACTTCAAATAATAGAATTAAAAGTCTACAAACCCAACATACAACCTACAGGATTATCTTAACAAAGCTCAACACATGAAAACAAACTTCACTCACAATTATCATTTACAAAATGAAGATAACAAAATAAAAAATGGAATACTTTTCTATCTAATCTATAGTCCCTTGAGTGGCCAGCTCTCAGGTGCTCCTACACTTAGATCAGATCACATAAAAATTTTAACTCCAAGATGATTCCATTCAAAATACTTAATAACTCTAAATGAGGTGGGTAAAACTTGCTTTATTCATATTGAAAGCATAACTCAAAAAAATAGTTTAGAAAAACATTACGACAACATAACAATATTTTTCCATATCATTGCTTCTGATGGTTACATATTTATACAAAAATAGTTAACAAAATGCTATAATTCAGATGGTAAAGATTACCACTGAAAAATTCTTCAACTAAATTCAACAAAATAAAGGACTTAAGTCCACTACATAAAACATTAAAGGGCTCAAGATGAACCATAAATTCTTTGAACTAAAAATAATAGGTAGCAATAAAAACTCAATCCGCCATGCATTCCCTAAAGTTCTGACACCTATTATTTTGGTGCTTATCTTCAATTGTGTTGAATTTCATGTTGAATCCACTTGGCTGGCATGCTGACCTATTATTCTTATTAACCTGTACAATACTTAGAAACTAAACCATTATGTTAGCACGAGTTAGCTATTTTCAATTAATTTTAGGAAATAAAGTTTATACATATTTCTACAAAAAGAAAGTAATTACCAATCCTAAAGATAATTAATTGGCATGGTAAAGGTGACTGGAAGATATGGGGAAAGGTATTTATTTCATTATATTAATGAGGTTATTTTTACCTCATCAACGTTCTTGTGTTATGGCTTGGTAATGCCCGAGCCTAGGCTTGGTCACTACCAACCCATAATGTGAGCATGTTTTACTATAACACGCTCTCATTTTCGCTATTTTGGGATGAAAAAGTAAATTGGCCACTTTTTGGCCCCATATTTTTGCACTTACCTGTGATTGATGTACTCTGAACATTTCATATTGTAGATGGTGTGCCTTGAACTTCATGTATGGTTGATGATGTGCCCCCAACTTTGATATTTATTTGTCTCGTACTATGGAGATTTTGCATGTGTTTCCTTTTTTATGCCAATTCGACATCTCCCTTAGATTGCATGGGAGTTTCTTCTTCTATGGGGTTCAATTTCTTTTCTTCACGAAGTTGCCTCATTTTTTCTCTTGTCGTTGTATTTTTGGCTTCACGTTCATCTAATGTTAGAGGCTTTTCACATTTCCTCGGTATGATGTTTAATGCTACATGCTCACAAACACAAATAGAAAAAAAGTAAGTAATGCTCACTAATACAATAATATCAAAATCAAATGAAAACAATTGCAAATGATCTATGTAAAAAGGTGAAAAGCACAAAACTTTAAATTTAAACAAACAAACTCTTGATAAACTATTGAATTGCACAAGCATGACAAATATGATGTTATATAATCAAATCTCATCTAAAAACTTTAAAATTTACACCAAGATAATACTCTTTCACGAAGGGCAACAATAATAACTATTAAACACTATAAACGTAAAGAGTATGCTTTGTAACTTGTAGAAAGGGTGTTCAATTGAAGCTATGTCTATAAAAAAATCTCCATGGAATATTGTAGCAACTTAGGGGATCTTTCCAAAATTTCCAACCTTTCATAATGGTATTCTCTTGTTTCATAGTAGATCAAGGTATAAATTTTAAATGGATTATTAAGCATAATATGTGTTAGTGATGCTTTTAACGCAAAATATGAAAATGCATGCAATAATGAAGATGTAATGAAATTGTATTGAAGGCTAAAAGCGAAATTAAGGGAGTGAAAATTTGTGACTTCACACCTTGTGACAGTTATGGCGATGAGAAGCTTGTAGAGTATGAACTTAACTACCTAATTGATGTTATCTCTTGTTATGTCATTAAGAATTATGATGCCATTGATACTTTTTCCACATGTATTTTCTTTCATGAGAATGATTAGATTGGTTCTACACTTAAGGATGAATTTGTTGACATGAATGACACCAAGTAGACATGGATTTTCAATTTGAAGAGATTTCCTTGGAAGGGTATGATTTTGTGATCATATGGATGTGTATGAGTTGTTCCTTTGGTGCATGGTGTGAACTTTGTCCCATGTTTTTTGTTCAAGTGAGGAGAGAAGAAGAATAGTGTTGCAAGTTTGATAATATAAATGGTATGGCCTTGGAAAACTCAAAGAAAGGAGCACAAAAACAAAGGCAAATATGCAGCTATTGGAGCAAGGGGTAGATTACATCCATAACCAAGGTCTTATTGAATGGAACAAGGGGAAGATTGAATCCAATCATTTGTACACTCAATGAATACAAAAATTTGCTACATAATATAGGTAGTAGGCAATTGCAACTTAAAAGAATAGGAAAATGAAAAGTAATTGATCTATGTGACAAGAAAAGGAAAATATGCATCTAATGGAGGACATGGTGAGCATTACATCCAGTTCGAAGATCTTATTTAATGGAACAAGAGGAAGATTGTAGCCAAACATTTGTACACTCATTGAATATGAAAATTTGATACATTTAATATAGGTAGTAGGAATTTGCAATTGCCACAATCTATTTTTTCCACTACCACAATTTGTATTTTTCTCTTAAGAGGTTTCTAGGATAAATATAGTGTTCTTAATCATTTCAATATTTCAAAATCCACCTACACTCTAGCCAATGTAGAGAATCAATTTGTTTTTTCTTAGGTCATTTGCTAAAAAATAAAATGAAAAAGAGTGAATCCTAAAAACCATGATGGAAATGAACTACTATAAGCAATGCAAATAGAATACATAAGAATTTTTGTGTTAAGTTGAAATCCTCTACATAAGTTTACATGAATTCATTTAAATTATGTCATTTTTATTTTTTTCTTCAAACTCTTAAAAATTAACTTTTTAATGTGAATTCCACCTTATTTAATGTTCAATTCTATGTAAAACTATTATGATTAATAAAATTATGAAAGGAATTATCTATATTGTCAAAACTAAATAAAAAACGCAATATAAGTATTTCAATTCTACAAAAATGAATATATTACCGAAGATAGTCAAACATGATGTAGACCCTTTTTTACCATTTTTGGTAAATGAAATTTGGTGCTTGCCAAATTTGGTGAGAACCAAATGTGCTACATAATAGCCTTTCAATTTAGAGAGTGCTAAATGTGATTTTTTGAGGCTTTGAAATTTAGAAAGCACCAAATGTGATATATAGAAAATTTGTAATTGTGAAAGCCTTGAACCTACACAGAGAGCTACTAAGGGGAGATAGAAGAGTGGGAGAGACCTAGAAAAGTAGAAATGGATTGAGGGAGATGTTTAATGAGATTTACTAATAATGAAAAGGATAAGAGAGAAGAGTGGGAGAGACCTAGAGGAGTATTAATGAGACAATGAGTGAGAGACATAGATATGGCTAAGGAGGGATGGAGAAGTAGAGAGGATTAAACCCTCATACCTCAACCCTCAACTACCCTTAAACTCTCAACCCTCAAGCCTCAACCCTTAAACCCTAAACCCTTAAACCCTCAACCCTTAAACCCTAATCCCTCAACTCTAAACCCTTAAACCCTCAACCCTTAAACCCTCATCCCTCAACTCTCAACCCTTAAACCCTCAACCCTTAAACTCTCATACCTCAACCCTCAACCCTCAATCATCTACCCTTAAACCCTCAACCCTCAAACTTCAACCCTCAACTATTTGACCCTCAACCCTTAAACCCTAATACATTGATCCTATAACCCTCAATCATCAACCCGCAACCCTTAAACCCCAAACCTTAGACCTTAATCCCTCAACCCTCATCCCTTAAACTATCATCCATCAACTCTCAACTCTCAACTCTCAAACCCTCAAGCCTTAAACCCTCAACCCTCAACCCTCAAAAATCAACCCTCAATCCCCAACCATATACCTTAGACCCTAATCCCTTAACTCTCAACCATTAAACCCTAATACTTATCCCTATACCCTCAACCCTCTACCCCTAAACCATCAAGCCTTAAACCTAATCCCTCAACCCTCAACCCTCAACCCTCAACCCTCAACCCTCAACCCTCAACCTTTAACCCTTAACCCTTAAACCCTAATCCCTCAATACTCAACCCTCAACCCCCAACCTTAATTCCTCAACCATATACCTTAGACCATACTCCCTCAATCCTCAACCCTTAAACCCTAATCATTATCATTATACCCTCAACCCTCAACCCTTAAACCCTAATCTATATCCCTATACCCTCATACCTTAACCCCCAACCCTTAACCCTTAAACCCTCAAAACTTAAACCCTAATCCCTCAACCCTCAACCCTTAAACCATACACCCTTAAATACTTAAACCATCAACCCTCAAAATTCAACCCTCAACACTCAACCCTTTAACCCTCAACCATTAATCCCTAATCCCTCAATCCTATAACCCTAAACCTTCAACCCTCAACCCTTAATCCCTCATCCCTCAACTCTCAACCCTTAAACCATAAACCCTCAACCCTCAACCCTCAACCCTCAACCCTCAACCCTCAACCCTCAACCCCCAACCCTTATTCATCAACCCTATACCTTAGACCCTAATCCCTTAACCTTCAACCCTTAAACCCTAATCCTTATCCCTATACCCTCAACCCTCAACCCTTAAAGAATCAACCCTCAAGCCTCAACCCTAAACCCTCAACCCTCAACCCTCAACCCTCAACCCTAAACCTTAAACCCTCAACCCTTAAACCATAATCCATAATCCATCAACCCTCAGCCCTTAAGCCTTGATCTGTTTCAACATTCTCAAAAACCATAATCCATAATCCCTCAACTCTCAACCCTTAAACCATAAACCCTCAACCCTCAACCCTCAACCCTCAAACCTCAAACCTCAACCCTCAACCCTCAACCCCCAACCCTTATTCATCAACCCTATACCTTAGACCCTAATCCCTTAACCTTCAACCCTTAAAACCTAATCCTTATCCCTATACCCTCAACCCTCAAACCTTAAAGAATCAACCCTCAAGCCTCAATCCTTAAACCCTAAACCCTTAAACCCTTAAAGCCTTAAAGCCTTAAACCCCCAAACCTCAACCCCTAAACCCTCAACCCTCAACCCTCAACCCTCAACCCTCAACCCTCAACCCTTAAACCTTAATCTGTTTCAACATTCTCAATTTTTAGTAAGATTACAAGTTTCATTCTCATTAGGATTGGTCATGTTGTTATGTTCCACCATTATCATACTCAAATCTAGTTTCAATATTCTCATTTTTTGGTAGGGTTACAAGTTTCAACCTCATTAGGATTGATCATGCTGCTCTCACTTATTGAGTAATTTTGATTTAGAAATTCGCCCCCTTTCCTTGCTTGATTTTGTGTCCTTGTCATTAGTTGTTAAATTTCACTTCAAATCATTTTAGAAGTATCCCTCATTGGAGGTTTTTTTGCATCTTTTATTTGACATATGTTACACCCCGTTGTGTATTTACCTAGTTACTATTACCTAGCTAGATGAAATATTTGCATATTTGTCTATTTGTAACTTTGATGGCAATAAATGTGATTGTACCTTATTTGTAAGAATCATTGGAAATATAATGAATAAATGGTTTATTCATATTGATGTTATACATATGTATTAATTTTGACTATAGAATACATAATGTAAATGAATGTTTTTTGATGAATTGACTACCTTTGCAAATGTGCCAAGTAGGTTGCAGGTACAGGTTCATACCTCCGGAAGGGAGGGAAAGTATCACTCAGGAGAATATTTTTGGTTTGGTAACCCTTAATGAGCCTAACTAAGCTTTCACACACACACTTTTAGATTGGTCAATTCAAGTCAATAGTTACGGGAAAAAGGTAAGATACCTTGGTTTGGTTGTTTGTGAACTAGGAGAGGTTTTGGTTTGATTGTGGATGCATGCTTGATTTAAGTGATCGATTTTCTTTATATTTATGAGTACAGTCGATGAGATGTATACATAGGATGTATATATGCATACATATATGCATTTCTACGATGAACTCATACACATGAGTAAAGACGAACATAAGTATACGTAGATAAACGTATCTATGCATGCTTATGAATAGATTACCCATATGCATGGGAACAATGAATAAAAAAATGACATGTATATATGTATGTATACATATATTTAGTGTATATATGTCAATCAAAGTTATTGTGATTATACATGTTTATTTGTTTGGAGGTAATGTTATATATATACAATAAATATTTATGTCTATGTGTATATATATTGATATATATGGATGTATTGATGCGATGGTAACATCCATACAAGTATATTAATATATATAAATATACATATGTATATATGTATATATATACATGTGAGATATTAATTTTGAAATAAATGAATATAAGTTTATGAATTCGAATATCGAATTTCATATATTTATAATTTATAAGTTCATATATATACGTATATATATTCATATATATAATAACATGTTAAGTTATTTATATATATATATATATGTATAATAGAATACATATACCATCCATATATATATTATAGATATATTATAATGTTTAAATAAGAGTTGATTATATATTAAAGCATAGAATGTTTTAATGAAAAGCAAATACTATACATGATATAAAGTGTTGTGCATATCTTAAATAGTGTAAAGCATATCATTGGTGAGTAGTGCACATTAAGGCAGCGTTGTAAATATTTACCATGCTTTGCAAAAGGAACACAACACTTTAAGGGGCACGTGGAAATGGTTATAAGACATAGTCAAAAGTATTGAAGGCAATTTGAAATGCATTTAAAATCTATGACTTGGTCTTTTATCTATAAACACCAAACAACACATAAGAAGTTTATGTGGCACAAAATTATGAATAATTGCATACCTATAGAAGTCTATTTTAAGAGCTCTTTCCAATGATGGAAGCCAAATTGAATGGTAGAATAATTCTATGCGAAGTTACCATTGAATGAGTCAACCTATGTGATAATTTACCTTGCATATCAAAATTGTATTCTTGTTGTCCATGGATGAAATGAGTTGTTGTGCTATTTTGATGAGTCTTAAGTTTGAAATCTGTCACCTTTTATTTACCCTACTAATTCGAACCAAATGATCTGTGATGTGACGATTCTTTTACCTTGTTTCTAGCCTCTAGATGTTGATTTTTGTGTATAAATAGAGGCATTCCTTACCTCAAAGGGATTCTATATTTTCTTTTTTTTGTTATTTTCTGAGTTTCTTTGTTCTTCTCAGTTTAGTGAGAGAGTTTGAGAGAGGTTTTGTAAGATTTTTATTGAGATATTTCGTGAGGGTATTTGGGAAGAGTGGGAGTGATTTTTTTCCAAGCTACAAGATGATTTGAGGAGGCTAGGATTGGAAACCAACTAGATCAATTTGGAGCTTAATACTTAAAAGCATGTTGAATCTTACTCTTTTATGCTTTGATTATTTTTGGAATGATTCTGTGAACTGCTTATTTTTATTTTTTAAAATGTAATAGTTTTTTAAGGAAAGATTGTTTACAACCTTTGTGAAATTGAAGTCACTTGTTTTTTACAATTTGGAATCTCTATTTCTTGAGTGTTTGTACGTAATCCATATTAAGGAGTGGTTGTATATATATAGTATTAAGTACTTCGATAGAGTGGAGTCTATGTAGCTAAAGCTAGATTTGAATTGGTAGGTAAAGGAAACACATGTTTTATCTATTAGATGAGTCATAGTGAACTTAGTGTATATAAGTTATTCCTAGGATTAGGTTGAATCCAATGAAGGGGATAGCTTATGCATATAATATGAATGGTCTTAACAAATCAAGCTAGAATGGTGGATGAGCGTACTATGATGTCCATTCTAAATTAGGGGTGATGAATAATTTGGCCAAAGTGGTGTAATTCGCCACTGGTTACACTTTCAGTTCATTGTGATACCTTAGAGCATGCTAGTCTAGGATTTTCATAAACATAGAATGTAGACACTGTATGGTAAGGTTCTAGTTATGTAGGACACAACACTAGCTCAGGATATTGTACCTTTCATTGAAATAAATGAGAAAGATTATTTTTTCTATGTCAATTATGCATAATATCTTGTTTTGAAAAGAATTTTTTTATTGTTGTGTGTTTTTCACTTAGTTTAAATTCACTTGTGGTAAAACATATGAGAAATTTCAAATAATTCACTGCATTATGGATTGTTATGAAATTCCATCACCGTGAGGCCACATTTATTTGAGGTATTTTTTCAAAAAGTTCATTGCCTTGTCTATGCTACCACATTTTTCATACATGTCTACCAAAGCATTTTATCAAATAGTTCACTATCTTTCTACCATGGTTGGTTACATAGAGATATAGAGAGAAAAAAATAGAGTTTAACTAATGAATTGTAGAAAATAGATTTTTGTAGTTTATATTCATATTGTTGATTACATTACATTGCACATCTTTCAAAATCAAAGCATCACTTCACAATGAATAGCTAATAACTAAATGCTAATAGATGACAAAATTTCAATTACAATATAGGATTTACAAAGTCAACCTAAGAAGTTATGAAATTACTTAACATTTCATAACTAATAACTAGGAGTAGCTGCCAATCGTATTTGCTTGTCATGACATTCTAGGGGACCACATTTCTTTGAGGAATTTTTTCAAACAATTCACTGCATTGTCTATTCTACCATACTTTTCATACATGTCTACCAAAGAATTTTATCAAACAGTTCACTGCCTTGCTGCTATGGCTAAAAGCCTAAAACAAATGCTTTCAAACAAGCTATGAAGTCATATATGAGCAGAAAATAAAGTCATGAAATGTGCAAACAATGAATTCATAATTGTGCAACAAATGAATTCATATATGAGCAACAAATAAAGTCTTAAAAGAGTGCCAACAATAAAGACACAAAGAGCAGCTTATGATAATCATATGAGCAGAAAATGAAGTCATATATGAGCAAAAGATGAAGTCATATATGAGAAGAAAATGAAGTCATAAATGTTTTTGACTAAATTCATAAATGTGTAGCATAAATATGAAAAAAGAGAAACAACCTCAAATATGAAAAGAAGGTGATAAGGGCAGTGATATCAACATTCCATGCCAACTATGCAATATATGATCTGCTACAAAGAATAAATCCCAAGAAGTCACCTTGACTAATGAGGGTAGCAGTTCATGAAACTCAAAGGTGTCCATAGAAGTAAATTCTCACACTAGGAATATGAAGAAGACAACCATCGACAATAAAGTCATTGTCACAATAGGCAGAGTTTAATGACTTGAGGATAGTCATAAAGGATACATGAGCAGATTTAAATTTTTCAATTGTATAAAACTCCTATGATGTGTTTAGTATGCTCATTCATCATGTTAGAAACATGAATTTTGAGGGATAAATGAGCATATTTCTTTTTCAATTTGTATGGTTTTTATTTGGATGTTGCACAAAACTCCTATAATGTATTTAATGTGATCATTCATGTAGCATGATTGAGTACCATTTATTCTTTTGCATGGTGATTACAACTTAACAAGATACATGTCCATTAGATTTTTTATGTGAAATATATACAATAATCATGGTAAAAAAATCAACATCACTCAACCATGATGCATGAACAAACACTACATGTACACCATATGAGTGTGATACAACCATTAAACAAACAAAATACAACTCCATGACATGCATGTTATTTGACCCTCCACATAAAATTTATATCATCATAATGCACAACAATGAATGTTTCTAACCATAATGCATGAATAAGCACACTAGGCATACCATATGGGCTTGAGGCACACTAGTCATAATGTACACTTCACACAAAATAAATAAACCCTCAAATCAAGCCTATCATACAACTCTATCTATGTCACAAGATACTTCATACAAAATGCATATAATCATTTAGGAATCAATTGCACTCAACTATGATGTATAAACAAGAACACCAAGAATTCCATACAAATCTAATGCAACCTTTCAACAAAACCCAACACACAAAAAAATGATATATATCATCAATTCCTTCATTAAAATTTCATACACTCATGTACAAGAATCAATGTCACTCAACCATAATGCATGAACAAGAAACTTTCAAAAAATTTCCATACAAAATCATTTATAACCATCAACTAAAATCCATACAGCATAGTGGCATATATGCCCAAAAATTAATAATGAGCATGCATGAATAAACACACTAATCACACCATAATGAACACTAATTATGATGTATTCTTAACACAAAATCCAAAATCGGTAGGATGTTATCATATATACCATTCAACCTAACACATATGTCGTACTCCATTCAAACAATCAAAGATAAGAGTTAATGCCACTTAATTATGATGCATAAACAAATACATTAGGTATGGAATAAAAGTTTGAAGTATAATGGAAATATAATTGACACCATTTAACCATAATACATAAGTGCACTAAGAATCATTATGAAACTCAATGACATGCATGTCGATAAACCAAACCAACATGCATACAGTGTAAAGTTGCAAGGTGGTGTAATTTTTGTTTTGTTCATCGTGTGAGAAAATCGACGGTTCTAACATGTCCAGATGGGTAGGTTTACACTAGGTAAGGTCCTATTTTGTACCTAAACATACCAGAATATTCTAACCTACATTGCATCAACGATATCTCTTAAGAGACCAAAGTGCAAAAGGGTAGAAAATTTTGATGAACTGTTACTTGGAAACCGTGGTACTTAGAAACATTTTTTTTGAATATATATGATCATGTAGGGCCCCTCTACAATAACCTCTCTCAATTTTTCATATCTCTAATCCATTTGCACATGGTGATGAGTTTTCAGTTGATGGAAAAAGTGTCAAATGCATGCAGTGTAAAGTTGCAAGGTGGTGTAATTTTTGTTCTATTCCTCGTGTGACCAAACTAACAATTACAACACATATGTATGGGTTAGTTTACACTAGGTAAGGTCTTGTTTCACACCCAAACATGTCAGAATAGTTTGAGCTACATTGCACCGATGATATCTCTTAAGAGACCAAAGTGCAAAAGGATAGAAAATTTGATGAGTTGTTACTCATAAACCAAGGAACTTAACAAAATTTCCTCTAAAATTACAAGGTTAGGTAGGGCCCTTCTACAATAACCTCTCTTGGTTTTTGATATCTCTGATCCATTTTCCCATGGTGACAATTTTTCAGTTGATAGAAAAAGAATCAAATGCTTGCAATGTAAAGTTAAAAGGTAGTGTGATTTTGATTTTTCATCGTGCAATCAAACCAACAGTTCCAACACATCTAGATGGGTAGGTTTATGATAAGAAAGGTCATGTTTCACACCCTAAGATGTTGAAACAGTCTAAGCTACATTGCACTGGTGATATCTCTTAAGAGACCAAAGTGCAAAAGGGCAACACACTTTGATGAGATATTACTCAAAAATTGTGGCACTTAAAAATAAATTATGAAGGTACAGGGTTATGTAGTGCCCCTCTACAATAACTTCTCTATTTTTTTCATATCTCTGATCCATTTGCATGTGGTGATGAGCTTTCAATTCATGGAAAAATCATCAAATGCATGCAATATAAAGTTGCAAGGTGGTGTAATTTTTGTTCTATTCATCGTGTGACCAAACTAAAAATTATGAGCTACATTACATTGGCAATATCTCTTAAGAGACCAAAGTGCAAAAGGGCATAAACTTTGACGAGTTGTTACTCGGAAACCATGACACTTGAAACAATTTGTCTAAAGGTACAAGGTCACATAGGGCCCCTCTACAATAACCTATCTTAGTTTTTGATATCTTCAATCCATTTTCCCATGATTTACGCTAGGCAAGGTCCTATTTTCCACCCAAACATGTCAAAACAGTCTGAGCTACATTGCATTGACGATATCTCTTAAGAGACCAAAGTGCAAAAGGGTAGAAAAATTGATGAGATGTTACTCAGAAAATGTGGCACTTAGAAATATTATTTCTAAAGGTATGGGATCATGTAGGGCCCCTCTACAATAACCTCTCTCAATTTCTAATATCTCTTATCCATTTTCACGTAGTGACGAGTTTCCAGTTGAAGGAAAAAGTGTCAAATGCAACCAATCCAAAGTTGCAAGGTGGTGTAATTTTCATTATGTTCATCATGTGACCAAATAAATAGTTCCAAAACATCCAAATGGGTAGATTTATGCTATAAAAGGCCATTTTTTGCACCCAAACATGTCGAAACAGTCTGAGCTACATTGCGTTGGTGATATCTCTTAAGAGACTAAAGTGCAAAAGGGCAGAAAAATTTGATGAGCTATTAATCTGAAACAATGGCACTTTAAAACATTTTTTCTGAAGGTATAGGACCATGTAGGGCCCCTCTAAAATAACCTCTCTCAATTTTTGATATGTCTGATCGATTTTCCCGTGGTGATGAGTTTTCAATTGATGAAAAAGCATCAAATACAACCAATGTAAAGTTGCAAGGTTGTGTAATTTTTGTTTTGTTCACCATGTGATAAAAATAACAGCTCCAACACATTCAAATGGGTAGTTTTATGCTAGTAAAGGTCTTGTTTCACACCCAAACATGTCAAAATAGTCTGAGCTACATTGCATCGATGATATCTCTTAAGAGACCAAAGTGCAAAAGGGAAACAAGATTTGACGAGTTGTTACTCAAAAACCATGACACTTAGAAAAATTCCATCTAAAGGTAAAAAGTCACATAGGGGCCCTCTACAATAGCCTCACTCATTTTTTGATATTTCTGATCCATTTGCCCGTGGTGATGAGTTTTCGGTTGATGGAAAAAGTGTCAAATGCATGTAGTGTAAAGTTGCAAGGTGGTGTAATTTTTGTTTTGTTTATCATGCAACCAAACCAATAGTTTTGACACATATACATGGGTAGGTTTACGCTAGGAAAGGTTATATTTCACACCCAAACATGTTGAAACAATCTAAGCTACATTGCACCAAGGATATCTCTTAAGAAACCAAAGTGCAAAAGGGCAAAAAAAATTGACGAGATATTACTCGAAAACCATGGAACTTAGAAAAATTATGTATGAAGTTACAACATAATATTGGGTCCATCTACAATAACCTCTCTCAATATTTTGTATCTCCAAGCCATTTTTCCGTGGTGATGAGTTTTCAGTTGATGGAAAAAGCGTCAAATGCATGCGGTGTAAAGTTGCAAGGTGGTGTAATTTTTGTTTTGTTCACTGTGTGACAAAATCAAAAATTCCAACATGTCTAGATGGGTATATTTACACTAGGAAATTTTTGGTTTTGCAACCAAACATGTCAAAACAATTTGAGCTACATTGCATCGATGATATCTCTTAAGAGACCAAAGTGAAAAAGGGCAGAAAACTTTGACAAGTTGTTACTCAGAAACCATGGAAATTAGAAACATCGTGTCTAAATATACACAATAATATTGGGTCCATCTATAATAACCTCTCTCATATTTTTATATCTCCAAGCCGTTTTTCTGTGGTGATGATTTTTTTGCTACCCCAAAAATTGTCAGATGCATGTAGTGTAAAGTTGCAAGGTAGGCTACTTTTTTTTATTATTCATGGGGTCAAATGATTAGTGTCAACACATCCAAGTGGGAACATCTACACTAGGCATGGTCACTTCCCTTCATTATATGTGAAGCATGAAGCATACACATGAATACACGCAATACGTGAAGTATACACAAGAAGCAAGAAGCATAGACATGAATACATGAAGTATACATAGGAAGCATGAAGCATACACATGAACACATGAAGTATACATAGGAAGCATGAAACATACACATGAACACATGAAGTATAAAAAAGAAACATGAAGCATACATGTGAATACAAGTAATACATGAAGTATATATATGAAGCATGAAGCATACACGTGAACACATGAAGTATACACAAGAAGCATGAAGCATACACATGAATACACATAATACATGAAGTATACACAGGAAGCATAAAGCATACATGTGAATACACATAATACATGAAGTATACATATGAAGCATGAAACATACACGTGAACACATGAACTATACACATGAAGCATGAAGCATACACGTGAATAGACATAATACATGAAGTATACTAATGAAGCATGAAGCATACGCATGAATACGTGAAGTATACATAGGAGCATGAAGCATACATGTGAATACATGTAATATGTGAAATATACATAGCAAGCATGAAGCATACATGTGAATACACTTAATACATGAAGTATACATAAGAAGCATGAAGAATACACATGAATATAGATAATACATGAAGTATACACAAGAAGCATGAACCATACATGTGAATACATGTAATACATGAAGTATGCATAGTAAGCATGGAGCATACATATGAACACATGAAATATACCTAGGAGACATGAAGCATACATGTGAAAACATGAAGTATACATAGGAAGAATGAAGTATACACGTGAATACAAGTAATACATGAAGTATGCACAAGAAGCATGAAGCATACATGTGAACACATGAAGTATAGACAAGAAGCATGAAGCATACACATGAATACACATAATACATGAAGTATACATAGGAAGCATGAAGCATACATGTGAATACACATAATACATGACGTATACATAGGAAGTGCAATATGAAGCATACACGTGAACACATGAAGTATACACAAGAAGCATGAAACATGTACACATGAATACACATAATACGTGAAGTATGTACAAGAAGCATGAAGCATGCATGTGAATACACATAATGCATGAATTATACATAGGAAGCATACATGTGAATACATGAAGCATAGAAGCATAAATCTGTGAAAAATTATGATTAATCATGATTTTTTAAAAATCAGTAAGTTGGACAATTTTTTCCTTGATTTTTTTGAAAAAATCATTGACCTTTTGGTCAACAATTTTTTCCCTTTTTAAACTACAAAATTGCCAAACAACCGCATTTAAAACCTACAAAAAAACACGAATAAAGTCATGTTATTTTTTTCGTGTGAAAAAACCATGAGACCATAGCTTGTTGCTTACTATTATGCTTTGATAAATTTTTTCCAAGCATCCATAGCATGTTTGAAAGCACTTGTTTTAGGATTTTTAGCCATAGTAACAAGGTAGTGAACTGTTTGATAAAATCCTTTGGTAGACATGTATGAAAAATGTGGTAGTATAGACAAGGCAGTGAACTGTTTAAAAAAATGCCTCAAAGAAATATGGTCTCATGGTGATGGAATGCCACATGATGAATTCCATGACAATAAAATTGCTATAGATTGTCATGGAATTCCATCACCATGAGACCAAATTTCTTTAAGGAATTTTTTGAAATAGTCGATCCCTTGTCTATGCAATTTCTTACTATCATACTTTGATATATTTTTTCCAAGCATCCATAGCTTCTTTGAAAGCAACTATTTTAGGCTTTTAGTGATAGCAACAAGGCAGTGAATTATTTGATAAAATTCTTTGGTATAGATGTATGAAAAATGTGGTAGCATAGACAAGGTAGTGAACAATTTAAAAAAATGCCTCAAAGAAATGTGGTCTCATGGTGATGGAATGCCATGACAATCCATAATGTAGTGAATTGTTTGAAAAAAAGGCCTCAAATAAATGTGGTCTCATGGTGATGGAATGCTTGCTATTATAGATTGTCATTGAATTCCAACACCATGAGACTATTATGGATTTTCATGGAATTCCATCACCATGAGACCACATTTTTAAGGCATTTTTTCAAACAGTTCACTACCTTGTCTATGGCTTGTCATGACATTCCATCACCATGAGGCCGCATTTATTTGAGGTATTTTTTCAAACAGTTCACTACCTTGTCTATGTTATTTCTTACTATTATGCTTTGATAAAAAAAATTCCAAGCATCCATAGCTTATTCGAAAGCACCTATTTTAGTCTTTTAGCCATAGTAGCAAGGTATTCAACCTTTTTAATGATATTGTTAATCATATTTAATGATTTCCTTTATTTTAGTGTTTATTCTTATGTTGATATTTAGAGGTTTAAAATATTTTTAATCATATTGTTTTAATTAAGAGGGAAAAATAGGTTTTGAATGGACCTGAAACCATTAACAACAGGTTTTGAATGGACCCAAAACCATTAATAAGTAGATTTTGACGGGGACCTAAAACCCACACAAAGAGACCAAGTTGCTAAAGAAAACAACAATGACAACCAACAACAAAACAAAAGCATATTAAACAACAATAACTTGAAAACTCAAATCTTCAACAAGAAAGGTTTTAAAGAGAACCTTAAGCCCAAAATGACCACAAGATATAAGGGAATTTGGACCTAAGAAGAAATTGGTATGCCAGGAAACCATGAACCTAAATCAGCCAAACTACAACACAACACTTGTCAGCACTAACCAACAGTGAACAACCAGGGACAACCAAGTAACCAACAACCTAAACTAGCTAGACAACAGCAAAAAACTTATCAACACCAGTCAATGAAACCAAGCTCCCAACCTCAATAGGAGAGTTAGGCCTCAAAGAAGAACATTGAAGATCCATAGCAAACACACGACACCAATCAACCCACAAAACCAGCATAACCTCCACCTCAATAAGAAGGGGCTCCCCTCTATAGGACAAAATGAAATAAGACCCAAAACTATAGAAAGTAGACCTTCCCCCACAATCCACAACACACCTCTCCACCTCTATAGAAGAGGGCTCCACCTTAGAAGGAGTAGTCTCCACCTATAAAGAATACTATAGCTAAAAAAACTAAAGGGAAGCCGCCACACCCATAGAACAGACCACCATAGAATCCTTCAGAAAAAGAGAAAAATGGGGCATAGAATAAAAAATAGAACAATCCTCAGCCAACATCACTCCCCCAACCTTAAAAAGGAGCATAAGAACCCAAAATGGGAGAACAAAGAGCACATCACAACTGATTGGTAGTCAGCCAAATAAAAAACCAAACACCAAGAGAAATACTCCCCACCAGGAGCAGAATGAGAACCAAAACTGAACCAAAGTAGAAACCAAAGATCAACAACCATCCTGTCTAGAATACCAACCAGCACCACCAAAGATACAATGTGCAACGAAAGAAGGACAAGGCAAGGAAGGCCTCTAGAAAAAGAGAGTAGAGATCCAACAAGGAAATGAAGACCAACCTCCAACCCGACATACCAATCAAGGTCTGAAACATGCCAAGATTGTCCACAACTAGCTCCACCAGAGGTAGACCTGCAACCTTAAACCCACACAAAGAAAGCACCCAAAAAGAGGCGAAGAGGCCCCGAAAAAACTAGAGAGAGCCCGAAAATCTTGCAGAAAGGAAAAGAGGAGAGAAGGCACAACAAGAGAAAACCACTTCCAACCCTTCATGCCAGACAGGGTTTGAGATCAGGCCACCAAACTCCTCAAACAACCCCACCGCAAGAACTCCAAGCCCCACAACTAGCACCATCACCAAAGGAGAGGCCAAGGGACTTGAAAGAAGAGGGACGAGGCATGGGAAGCCACCAAGCAGAGAGAGTAGAGAGTTAGAAAGACGAATTTAATCATATATTATTAAAATATGTTTTTGATATGGTAAGTAGAATTTACATGGTGTTGTACCCTTAACACAATGATCCCATAGGGCTAAAATGGATCAAGTCCAAAATAACATAGAACTAGTCACTGAATAGGAACAACAATACAAAACACACTAACTACAGACTAATAACAAAAGCACCAAAACACAGACAAAATAAAAGCTAACTGGTATTATCCCAGTTTTTAGACAGGAGTTCCACGACATCATCACCGACCCACTCTTGGCTCTCCTCAACATTATTTCCCTCCAACTCTTCCTTGATCATTGTGGATAGAGTGTTAGTAACAAAGTGAACCAGCTTCACAGTGAAGTGGGTTAGGCCCTTGAATCTTTTATCTAGCTTGTCCATTCTTTCTTTAAGCACCTATCATTCCTCTCCCTCATCAGTAATCATCGGTTCTTCTACAATCTTAGCATCAAGAGAGTGTAAAGACTAAGAGGCCAAGATTTATTTTGGCTCTTTACTACTATTAGGGATGGTGTGGGGTCCTTCTGCGTTATCCTCCTCTTCTTCCTCAGATATTTCCTCCTCCTTGTGCTCTTTATCATCTGACTGTTCCTCCTTTGAGTCCTCAATAATCTGTCTTTTTTTGTTATTCTTTTCCAACCTCCCGGACCTCCGAATAGAAGAATCTTTGCCAGTCATAACCATCACCTCAACCACAATGTCATCTTTGGAATCCTTTCCTACAATGTTCTTAGGTTTGTCATCTTTCACCATGGGTTCCATTAAGCCCTTTTTGTCACCTTTTCCATTTCTCTTTGGAGTGACTTTGTAAACAGACTTGGCTAAGGTGGCCTTGATCTCACACAGATTGGCCGCCACATTCGTTTGAGCTTTACCCTCAATGCCTTTGAGTTTTTTAGCAGCCTTCCTAGGTTTAGGATTATTAGAGGCACACAAATGGGGTTTCCAGATGGGGATTTTAGACTCAGTAGGGGAGATGTTGGCAACAGCGAGGGGTTCCACTTCCTCCATACGAATAGCAGAGATGGGCTTTGGTGAGCATAAGGCCAAGTGGAAATGGTAAAGTCTCATGATAAGCCCCTAGTGGAGCAGCAAAGGAGGGATATCTTTAGGGTTAAGACTAGCAGTTTCCTTACATTTTTCCACCAAACTTTCCAAATCCATAAGAAGAAAGAATGGGAAACTTAAAATAATTTTGTGTCGAAGATGATTTAACAAAGGGAAGTGGTAGAAAAAAAGGTTTTAAATCTACCTTCAAGCGTGACATACTTTATGAGGGCTAAACACACTTGGTCCCAGGGCTGGGGAAGGGCCTCCCATTCAAAACCATACTGATTGCAGACCGGTTTCTCACTCCCCACGAAGAATGCATTCATGTTGTCATTGTCTAGAGTCCTAGTGTGTTTAGAATACTTTTTTCTTGTGCTCTACATCCCAATAGCTTGTGAAATCACCTCTTCACTAACATCAAAGGATATTCCTCCCAGCGTCACTCTCCAATCCTACCAGGAATTGAAAAATTGCACAGACAGGTTAGGGTCGTGACCCACAAGGCTCTCCATAAGGGGAGTTAAACCACCCTCAACACAGATGTGCCAAACCAAAGGATTCTTCCTGAATTCCCCATTGTTATCAAGCTCGATACACACATGATCGCCACCCATGATTTCAACCTGTAGAGAAGAAAACCAAAGAATATGAAAAAGTAAAAAGTTTGAGGTACTGGCTAAGAAAATGTCTTTCATCACATAATGGATATTTGGGTTATAGCCTCTATTATGGTTAATCAAGGTCATGTGCAGGTCACACATGTGAACATGATAATCAACTTTTACAAGTTTAGTGATATCATTAATGAGGATCTTTAGGCGATTATGGTTGGCAAGGCTAGATATGATGGGAAAGCGAGGTTCATTAGCCACATTGTCATTGCACAAAGAATTAGGCTGAATAGCAGCTAGGCTAAATTTAGTAATAATGAGGTGAGAGGGTTTAAGGTTTAGAGTTAAATTAGCAGAGACAAAAGAGAAAAAAGGGATTTTTCCCTCATAATGAGCCATCACATCAAGATTTAAATTCATGCCCTTGGGAATGAAATGATAGATAACCAAAATCTCCATAAGGAGATATCGCAAAGTACGACCCTTCAGATTCATAATAACAAAGTACTCATCATTCTTCCTTGTAAAGCCATCTTCTTTTGGCACAAGATTAACCTGCAAATTTGAATTTCACCACTCATATGCCACCTCATATTTAACACCCATCCACCAAGCCCAAAGACCAGCCAAGTGGACCCCCCAAAAAATCCCTAAAAACAAAACAGTTTGCATCATCATGAAAAATTGAGGGTTTTGTTCTTTCAAGATGAGATCTTGAATTTTTAGTAGTAAGTTCCCCATATTCCTCCAACATTTTGAATACTTCTAAGAGGTACCAAAGTTAGAAAATGTGTCCGCCACTTG
Source organism: Sequoiadendron giganteum (assembly GCA_007115665.2). Taxonomy (NCBI): domain Eukaryota; kingdom Viridiplantae; phylum Streptophyta; class Pinopsida; order Cupressales; family Cupressaceae; genus Sequoiadendron; species Sequoiadendron giganteum. The sequence continues at coordinate 518,749,554 of CM021109.1, forward strand.
GTTACCCTCCCTATAGATGTGGGTGATTTTCCTTAGCCTTAATTTAGATAAAATGAGCCTAATATCAAGGAGGACATCCTTCGTACTCCAACCAAGAAGTCTACCAAAATTCACAGCATTGGTGATGGACTTAGATTCACCTTCAATATGAAGGTTTTCTATCCCCAAAGAAGCAGCAATTTGAAGGCCCTTGAGAAGCACACGAGCTTCCGCAATCAGAAAAGATTTGAAGCTAATTCCTAGCATAACCAACCACAAGATTACCTCTAAAATCTCTGATCACACCTCATATACTTGCTCTGCCCAAGTTTCCTTTAGCAGCCCCATCAAAATTGAGTTTAAACCATCCATTATCTAGAGGTTTCCAAATGGTGTTACTCCTTGCCAGGGCTCTTGAGTTGTCAAAAGAAATTGCATCCAACTTTTGATGCCAATACTTTGCCATTTTTATTTCACATTTAGTGGGTCCCTTATCTGGAAGCTTCTCATTAAAGATTGAGATGTTTTCCTCGATAAGGAAAGCACCAATTCCAAACACCTCAATAGAGATCATCTCAACATTCTTGAATATACTGTTGTTCCTCTCCTTCCATAAGCACCAACAAATAATTGGAGAAACCTGGTTCCAAATCTCACCAAGCCAGGGATGAATATAAGGACCACACCAGCCCAAGATAAAAGCTTTGATATCCTTATTGATGGTCCAACAAATCCCCAATCTTTCAAAATCCAATCCCCAAACATCAACAACAAACTGGCAATGTAACAGTAAGTGATCAACAGTTTCCTCACAACATTTACATAGCAAACATTTATTAGGGCTATGCAAACCTCTTTTCCTCAGGTTATCCTGAGTAAGGATCCTGTTATGGAAGCAAGTCCACTAGAAGAAATTGACTTTTGGGATCATATGTTGGTTCCACACCTTCTTCCAAGGATCAATATCTGTGCTCTAGTTTGTCAGCAGATTATATGCCAATTTGATAGACAACTCACCTTGTTTTTCAAGTGTCCAGAAAAATTCATCTCCCAAGTTGGAAGAGGGAAACTTAGTGAGAGAAAGTAAATCCTAAAGAGACTTAGCCAGGTCACTAAGATCCTGGGAAAAGGGGCAGAAGAGAGCAACATCCTTCCACACCCTAGAACCAAGAGGCCCTGAAACATAATCCCTAATGTATAAACTAAAGAACCTCTGAGCCAAGCTCGTGAGGTTCCTAAACCTAGAAATTTCTAGGGGGTGTCCAACGACCAAGGGTCTTCCCAAAACCTGATCTTATTACCATTTCCAATCTTCCATTTCATCCCACTTTTAATAAGACTATGTGTGTTGCAAATGCTCCTCCAGACTAAAGAACCCTGCGGGTGATCTCAGAGAGGCAACGGATCAAAGGCCTATTCTAGAGATATTTAGAATTCATGATTTTGCACCAATCCTTGGTATTCCTTATTTGATCCCAACCCACTTTCGCCATCAAAGCCTTATTATTATTTTTTATATCCATGATCCCTAGATCACCACAATTTTTGGGCTGATAGACCTTCTCCCATTTAACTAAGGCAATTTTTTTCTTATCCTCAATCCTAAACCAGAGGAAATTCCTTGGGATTTTTTCAAATTTCTCAACTATATAAATGGGTACCTTGAAGATGGATAGGAAGTAAATAGGTATACCCTGAAGAGAAGTAGAGAGAATTTGGAGCTTCCTTGCGTGGCTAAGAATGGAACCTTTCCATCCAACAAGTTTTCTTTGGATTCTTTCAAGCACTAAGTTCCAAAAGTTAGGGTGACCTCCTTAATAGTGAGGGGGAGTTCAAGATAAACTGAAGTGAGAGTCCCACTCAAGCAACCCAGAACCACAGTCACCCTAGCTTGCAAGTGAGGAGTGTTGTTAAAGAAGTAAATCATTCTTTTGTTGTAGTTGATGCATTGGCTAGAGCAGGCAACATAGTTGTTTAGACAGTTTTTCCATTTTCTGGCTTCTACCACAAATTCTTTCCCAAACAAGGTGTCATCAACAAATTGTTGTATCACAATTGGGTCCAAAGAAGAGGCACCTTTGATTCCCTTAATGGAGCCATTTGACAACAGACTAGCAAAGTTCTTGCTCAACACATCAACTATCATAATAAATAAATAGGGTGAGAGGGGATCACCCTGCCTGATCCCTCTACCAGCAGGGAAGAACCCAAAGGGGGACCCATTGACCAGAAAAGAGTATTTAACCATGGTAACACATTCCATGATGAGGTTAACCACCAACTGGCTGAAACCAAACTTGGTCAAAACTTTAGGAATGAAGTCCCAGATAACCTTGTCATAAGCTTTAGAAATATCTAGCTTGAGGGCCATCCCCGCATAGTTACATCTTTGCATAGAGTGGAGGAACTCATGGGTGGTAATCGTGGCATCAAGAATACGACAACCTAGGACAAACCCCTTTTGGGTAGGGCTAATGAGTTTGTCAAGAAGAGGTTTGATTTGGTTCACCAAGATCTTGGATAGGATTTTACAAAAAGTATTGCAAAGGCTAATAGGTCTAAAATCAGACATGGATTGAGGATCACCAATTGTAGGAATTAGGGCAATAAAGGTGTGGTTTAGTTGTTTAAGAATTTTTCCAATTTTGAAGAAATCGTGAGTGGCTAAAACAAGGTCCTCCCCCACAATCTCCTAGAAGATCTGAAATAAAGCAAGGGGAAAACCATCGAGGCCTGGAGCTTTGAAATCCCCCATGCTAAAAGTAGCTAACTAAACCTAAAAGAAGGAGGTGTTCCTATTGCCCTCTTTCAGCCATCGAACTCTAGATTTCTGCTTCCAAAATTTTTCTTCTTTCTTGAGGATTTGTTCCCACTCCTTCCTATTCTCAATTTCCTAGTTGTGAGTCTGCTGACTATCATCCCCTTCCTCCATTTTTTTTGCAAAGTTTTCAAAATTTCCCCTATAATCCTTTTCTTTTGGAAAACATAACCAAACACCCGCTTATTCCACCCTTAGCCATGCATTTGATATGTTTAAGTTTGAAGAAGATCCTGAACATGGGGGAGCCACGCACATGGATGTTCCACCACTCAAAAATTTGAAACTAAGTTTTAATTATTTTCTATTTATTTTTAGGTCTTTCTTTTTTTTAATCTTATATTTATAATTATGTCTATGTCTCATATTCATTTATATTTATAAGGTTTCATATATAATTATAAATTTAAGGTTTCATTTTTATATTTTTAAGGTTATCCTTGTTTCATTTATTTTAAATTTGATCTTTCTTTTTGTTTCTTATTCTTTTATTGATAGTTTGGTCTTCAATTTTCTTTCTTTTTTCAAATTTTAATTGTCTTGTCTTCTCGGCCTGTGTGCAACCTTCTCTCCTTTCACTAGTCTTTTAAAGTTGTTCTCGGTCTGCAACTATCAATTTTTCTCCTTTTCTCTCTGCTTTCATCCTAATGATGGATCACAAAATGTGATCCGAAACGTTGATCCAAAAAATTGTACACAATCAAATCTAGAAACTTTTGAGCAATATACAATATGGATTGTGGAAATTTGATATCATTAAAGGTAGTCAACCATTTGATAAAATGCTTTCATAGACATGTATGAAAAATGTGGTAGGATAGACAAGATAGTGAGTTGTTTGAAAATATACCTCAAAGAAATGTGGTTTCATGGAACACCATGACAAGCAAATGCAATTGGCAGTTGCTCCTAGTTATTATTTATGCAATGTGAAGTAATTGTATAACTGCGTATTTTGACTTTGTAAAAAAACTATATTGTAATTAAAGTTTTGTCATCTATCAACATTTAGCTATTAGTTATGCAATGTGAAGTAATTATTTGAGTTTGAAAGATGTGCAATGCAATGTAATCAAGATATGAATATAAACTACAAAATTCTATTTTCTGCAACTCATTAGTTAAACTTTTTATTTTATTTTCTCTCTATATATTTATGCTATGGGAATGCCTTTCAATTTCAAAAAAATGGTTTTATCTCTTGTTCTACAAATTTTTATGTTTTTTTAAGTCCATTTTTTCTCAATTTTTTCAAAAAATCTTATACTTTTGGTTTGTGTGTCGCAAAAAAAATATCCTTGGACATTTTTACACTCATTTGGGTCTTTCTTATGGATTTTGGCTTGATTTTGCCTAGATTTAATGTTGTAATGTGGCCAACACAATCACATTAGGTCTTGAACTCTTGTAAATCGATAAAACTTTATGATGTCTTGTAAAGGTGTTGTGAAGTGTTATAACATAATTTCACACTCTTCTAGGACCTTTATAATATATTTCACTTAAATAAAATATTTTTATCATTTACCAAGCCTTATTTAAAAGTTTTGTAAGGATTTGTAACAAACTCTCACACTTTTCTAGGCTTGTCATCAATAATTTGACCCTTTTTTATGTTTAAATGGCCCCATTATGCACTTACAGACCTTACTTAAGTGTGTTTTAGAGAATAATCACGTTAAACATCATTAAATACACTTTAATTTTTGACACCCTGCAAAATTTCCCTAGTGGGACCAAGTCACCACTTGGGGCGAGTTAGTCCCATTTGGCTTAAAAATCAAAATTATGTTATAATTCTGGTAGGATATTATTCTCTAGACCTTGAGGTCAGCCTACGATGAGGTATTTTTGGGAATTATGGAATAGTCACGTATAAATATGGGTTTTCCTCTCATTTTCACCCCCCAACAATTCATTCTTCAAGCATCCAAGCATTCAAGCATTCTAGGCATTATCAAGCATTCATCCATTGGAACATCTACTTGCATATCTTCAGATTTCTACATCAAGGGTTTGGTGAGTTGTAGCATTGCATGTTTTTCAGTCATCATCCTCTTTCCATTTCATTTCATTTTCAAGGGTTGAATTACCAAACCGGGGTTTGACTAAGGAAAACCCCTATTCTCTAACCCTTAACCCTTTTCCCCTCTTTATATGTGTGTTTTGCAGGTCTTGTATGTAGATTTGTCAAAGAGTAAGGTGTTAAAAAGGGACCAACATTTCATCAAAGTCATTAGAAGTCAATAAATCCCTAAAAGAAGCTTGGAGATCACCCATAGGTCAAAGTTTGTAGATTCAAATCCAGATTCTTGTTAGGAGCTAAAGTACAGACCGAAAGCTACAGATTGCATCTTAGAGATTCTCGAAAGCTAAAGGTGGACTAAGCCACCATCAGTGGTGAATTAGTCCTAATGTTGGGTCTGAAAAGTGATTTTTGCAATTCTGGATATCCAGTTTCTTAAAACCTGTTCCGGTAGAATCTCCTCAAAAGATGACTAAGTTGCCCAGCTTGGCGTAAGTGTCCCAGTTGGCTTCAACAAAAAAATTTGTAGGATTCCATAACCTCTCTACATCGCGTTTCAGTTTCAAGGTGCACCTCTCTAGTCCCTTTCATTTATGTTATTGTTTATTTACATTCTTAGGTCATTTTGCATATCACATTGTGTTTTCAAACATCTTGCATTTCATTAGCTTTGCATTAATAATTCACCTCTTTTATTAGTTCATTGCATTTAGGACATCTCATTTAGGCATATTTCAATCATATTAGCAGTAGTCTTGAGTGAACCCCGTTTTTGTGGGAAATCTCTCTCCTTTTAGGTGTAAAACCCTAGAAGTGCAAGAGAGCATCTTTCCCCTAAAAAAAAAATTTTTTATTGGCCTACTTAAGAAGAAGGATGTATAGTTTATTAAAGAAGCTAGCAGGTTTATTAGCCTTAACTGCAAGAATATTTCTAGATAATTAAATGTCTACTCAGTAACATTTGTCATGAATGTTAGAAATCTAGACACATGTGAAAACTTGAATGTAATAAAATCCATCAATAATTATTTAAGCATCAGATGAATAACTAGTTAATATTCAACAATAACAATCAAGAACAAGATGTAAACAACACCCATGCCTACAAAATTCAAGAATATGATTTACACAACACACATGATAACATCATTCAAGAATAGCTATCAAAAATAGGATTTACTTAATCCTAATGTTGACAAAGTTCATGATAAAACGATATAATTTGATAGGAGTGGTAAAATAAGATTTGCATTAATCAAAAATCCATAAGGCTACATGATGATATATGTCGATAAAAGTATAAAATATATCCAAAAAATTCATACAGGCTTACTACAAAAGAACCACATGAACATAAATGTCACATATATCGATAGTACAAAACATATATTCAAAAATGCCAGCTAAATGGACATCAAATTTAAACTTGAAATGTTGGAGATGACAGTCCAACAAAAATAAAATTTAAACTATAAGTATATATATGATAGCCAAATGGACATCAAATTAAAAAAATTGTTGTCAAGATGATGGTCAAACAAATGTCAAATTCATTACATGTATATGATAATGACAGTTAAATGAACTTCAAATTTACATTACTCAAAATTAATAATAGACAGTTAAATGAATTTCAAATTGACATAAAAAAAAACATACAAATGATTGTTAAAGGGGCATTAATTTTTTATTAAATTAAAAAATCATAGAAATGTTTGACATCTCCCATCTCAGCACATGTGAAAAGCACATTAATGTAGTAACTAAATTGGATTTACATCTTTGATTACCATCATTAAAATATCTTTGAAATTTTGTTAAACATTGGTCTGCATATTATGATGAATCGTTTACCCTGTCTTTCATACCTACCACAGAAGCACATGAATTCAACACATAAGCATAAGTGAAATGACCTACTTTAGAACCTAATTTTTACATGTAACAACAAACACATCAAAGGTTTGATTGCCTAAAATTGGATGAAGGATGACATGGTTTGTTTAAGAGGATGAGGGGTACTAAAAAAATACTCCATGCTAATAGATTATTTTGATTCCTTCAAGAAATATTGGGAAATGAGATACCATATGAACGTGCACATCATAGGAAGAAGCCATATGACTCTTTGGGGGTCTTATATTGACTCAAATTCAAAATACATTTCAAGTTTTATGATCTAATTTATCAACTCTTTTGAATTCAAGATCTTTGAATAGGTTGGGAGATCTAGCTTCAAGTATGGCTCTTGCAAACCTATCCTTCATGGTGACTTCATCCTCAAAGTTTAGTTCCTTTAGTCATACTATAGTAGCATCTTTGGACTCTTGTCCTTGGTAATTTCCTTTATCACTACCACCCTTCTTCTCAAAAAAATTATATAAAATTAAGCCTTGTCTAAAGGTTCTTAACATGTAAGCAAGGTTCGCCACACATGGTGCTCTCCCACCTATACTATTTTCCACTCCTCTTATTCCTTTGTGGGCCATAGCTCAACTAGTCCACTTGAAATGCGACACATTCACAAATACACTTTGTTATGGAGATCACACAACTCTCACTCATAAGGAAAATATACTCAATATATTGTTATTGAATAAATGCACTTCCTATGGTGCACTCTAAAAAGGATGGCATTCAACAAAAAATTGGTACTCCATAATGAGTATATTCATCCTACTCATAAAGACTCTCTATAGTATAATCTATCCCATTTATACAAGCCTAGCTATGCTTAAGAACCACTTTATTCTCACCATTATCTTAAACTTTCCACATATGTATGCTCTGTATTTTATTCAACCATTACAACTAGTTGTTAGTGACTCATTTTTTAATGATGTGTATATAGACAAGGGCAGAGTTGAATTTTCCTAGTGCTCAAAATTGGGTATAACTATAACTCTTAGAAGTGTGATGTAATAGTCAATCCATAGATGGAAGAATGAAAAGTTATATTTATACACCACATATATGTATCTAAATCTTCAAGAAATGTAATGCTTCAACTTCTATTATTCCCTAGATTTTATTGAATTCCACTATAATACTATTAGAAAGCTTGTAGAGCCAAACATATCTAATGAAAATATCTTGAAATATTATAATTATTAGCTAAATAATGGATCCTTAAAAATATAATATCCAACAAGAAGACCTGATCCCTCTTGGCTTCCCTAAGCTTGTGTTATAACACATGACACCTTGTGACATGCTCTACCATTCTAGTTTCATAAGGGTTGTTTCTAGTATAACTTATGTAGGAGTCTACTTTAGAATGTGTGCCTACATGTGACACCAAATACATATCTAATTATTTACATGGTAAATTTGTAGATGAACTAGGTTTCCAAACAAAAATGTGCACATGTTTCAAACCAAAACACTAGTTTACTATCTAATGCAAAAAACTAGTTTCCCTGAGATGGCCTTGCAACATCCTCCTCATTTGTCACATATCACTTTTTATATTGCTTAGTCAATTTTTTATGGATTCACGATTATTGTGTTTCTCCTTGTCATGGCTCAATTTTTGTAAGCTCACACTCAACATTCCTTTATCTTGTTGTAATTCATAAAAATATATAAATAAAAAATTTCTAGTTGTTGTGAAGGGGGTAACTTCCATTCATTAAAATATAGAGAAACCAAAATAATCCTATAATTTGAAGAAATATTTTTTTAGGCTTAATTATTAATGTGCTTTAAATATATAATTTCATTCATTCTTTGATTATTGAGCAGAGAGAAGAATTGCATGATTACTAATAAAAAATGTATTTATCCATATTACATTAAATGACACACATAGAGAAAATAAACTTGAGCATTCTATAATATCAGAATTGTTCTTTAATTTCATTCTACTAAACACTTCAACAATTTCTTTCACAACTATGCTAGAAAAAAAGTTCACAATAACATTACAAATGTCTTTGTGTCACAAACTACATACATACCTATTCATACCTAGCTTCCCAAACATATTCCTTTTCAGAAAGTCAATGAAAATTGTTTAAAAAACCCTAGAAGAGAATAATCATGAATATGACCTTCATTTAATCAATTCCTTTTGAGCATTGTGACTATTTCCTCCATAGTGCAGTTTTAAAAATATTTGGTAGCATGGTTATGAAGTCATTTACAATAATGTTAATTTATTTTCATAAATGATAAATTTATTTTCAAAATTGTGATTTGTAATTTTAGTGTTGAGGTCAAAATTAATAAATTCTTAAACAAAAATTAAACATTAATCAAAATTATCTAAAAAAATCTAAGAAAACAAGATACAGTCCTTAAAAAATGGCTTTGACCTATCGACCATTCTTTAAGCTGTCGGAAAAATGCGCGACCTCAAGGAATAACCATGGCCACTAGCTATTCCTTTCAGTCTCTAGAAGAGGTTTCTAACCCTTTCCAAAAAAAATAATTTATTACTAAACATTATATTTGTTCATATTACAATGCTACCAGGTCAATGTACTTGACCAAAATACTACTAAAGAAATGGTGAATGCCTAATTCCATCCCTTGCTCCTTTGAATGCCTAATTCCATCCCTTGCTCTCTTTAACATCCTTGTTATCGAACTTTTCAACATCCATTATTGTGAACTTGCACTGTTCACTTGAGTTGTGTGTATTCCTATCACCCTGTCATACCAATTTAACCATAAATCAGTCACCATAGATAAATGCAAATCAGTCAACATCCATTATTGTAAACTTTTAGAAGTTTGAAGACTCACAGTTATAAAAAAAAGGTTGCCTTTAGTTTAAAATGGTGGCTAAATAGCTATTGCGCGTGATGAAAGCAACACAAAAGTTATAGAAATTTTTGTATAAAATCTGCTTTCCTTTGCATAGATCCATTCGGTATTCGACTCTGTTCTGTTTTAAAATGCCAAAAGGCCTTTGAAAACTGTTTATAAATCACTACAGAGAAAGGAAAAAAAAAATTCTACTGTCTGGCTTTATCCTTCAGCTTAAAACTACTAAATTCGATAGGAAAGAGTTGATTACAAATCCAGGGAGATACGATGAAGTATAAAATTACTCTATCCAATTCATAGGTTTCCAGAGAAAAAAAGGTTAATATATGACAACTGAAAGAAAATGCAAGCTACAAAACAAGGTAAAAGTGTATATGACCAAATGAATAGAGGGATAGTCTAAAGGATAGTGACTATACCTTAGTCAAAATAAAGAATAAAGGAATTTCTATGGTGATAATGAAGGCTCTTTAGAAGACACCCTGTAGACCTTAAGACTATTTTAAATGCTATGCTTCTTCATGATAATCGAGGAGTTAAGATCCAAGTGATATTGAGCCTTGAACAAGTAGCTTCACATTGACAATGGGCAGCAGTACATAAGATAGATTCCCATGCAATGAGTGACCAATCAAAGAGGCAGCATTGTGATATGTTCTCTACGACAACTTCTTCAATGAATGCATGATGGCAGCTTATGCATATGACAGTCCATAAGGTTTTCAACTCAAACTGAGTATTTGTCAAATGACATACATGACAGTCCTCATAGTGATTGATGACATTGACTATTGAACAAATAGTTCTAGTGATACATGACAATGATTGATGACATTGACTATTGAACAAATAGTTCTAGTGATAGATGAAGAAAAGTATCAAGAAAGGGCAGCAAACAATGCATCATATGAAGCACAGTCATCAATGACAAGAAGGGACAACAGTCAAAAAGGCAGAACACAGATGGTGTTTAAGATAACAGTGCTATGCAAGGACAATATGAAGTGAACTCATTTGAGTTTATTGAACGGTCTGCTCTTTGTGATGAAAATCCTTAGTAGGGTTTATTATAACAAATAGAAAACTTGTTTCCTTGCCATTGTGTTTCCCTATCAATGATAAGGGTAGAGACATATCTTACTAGGGGGACTTTTTTTCCACTGCCCAAACCTTCAAGAAAACCATTGCTAACCCGTATCCCAGTATAGATGCTCCACATGGTGAGATATAACAGTGAATATTGTCAATATCCTATCTAGAAAGGGTTTCCAAGTGAAAATGAAAGCTATGTAAAAAGGTTAAGGGATATATGTCGCCTCTTTGTCAGGTTTGTACCACTGTAATGTCATTTTCACATGATGGGTATTGGTATGGTGTGTATGATGTCAACATGTGATAGTGAATAATAGCAAGGGTTTTCAAGTGTAGATGACAGGGTCATGGAGGTTAAAAGGTTAGTTAACAAACATCTTAATGCACAGTCCAATCTCCAAATAACCTTGAGGACAGTCATAATAATGAATAACAACTGAAAGATAGATGCTAAACAATAGACTATTTCAACAGCTTCAAGAAACAAATTGCAGAAATATTGAGCATTACAGACTTGATGAAAGTTTTGGAGAGCTTTAGGATCAATCTAATTTGTGCATGTTTTGTGGTATGAATTTAACACAATGTTGATTTGTACTAAATAATAATGCTCTTCCACGTAGGCAGTTAAATGAAAGAGAAAAAAACTGTTTCTTAAATTTCTAAGCCTCTAGCCTTTATTCTAGCGTACATCTAGTGTCTGATCACTTGTGTTACTTTGATTTCCCAAGAACAACACTGACTTATTAGAAGCATCCACTGATTTCATTCTCAAGTGTCTGCCATTCAATGTTTGGATGCAATTAAATAAGGGCTATAGGACCATAGTGGCATCTGCATTGTTTGTATAATTCAGAACATATAAGCTTAAGTATGAATTTAGCCTCGTCTAATTCATTCTTCTTAGGGCTTTCATTTTTTCTTCATTGGAATATCTCAATACATTGTGTGGATACAATGTTAAAGTCTTTATGGTTCTTATTCTTCTTCAAGATATTACTTAAATTTCAAAACAGTTTTATATTTCACTTTTAACTATTTTTATTGCTTGTCTATTATATTTATCTTCAGCCGCCTCTTAACAGAAGTATGGTCTTGCCATAGATAATGCACACTACACAGGGGAAGAAGAAAGAGAGTGGTATACTTATTTGCTTTATCACCTGGTATCTAATTGCTGCCACTATTACAAGGTGGGAAAGATATAAAATTATTAAACCATAAAAAAGATTCAAGAAAATCAATATGAGAAGTGATTTTTTAAAAGGATTTCAATCTGTTTGTTAGATAAAATAAATGTGTGGAAGGCATCTTTTATAGAGGAAGAGAGAATATCGTAACGTATTAAATTACCAAGCAAGTGATTTAATCTATTACCCTCAAATTTTTTTGTTGCAATTCACTTATACTCGAAAGCAACAATATAATGAAATGCATATCAACACTAAAGACCCCAAATCCATAAAATAACTCTTAAAAATTCATCATAGAAAAAGGAAGGGTATACACAAGAAACACACAAAACAGAGACAATTCATAGTAGTCACAAAAATGGTTATGAAAACAATCTAAAACATTATACACATGTACATACCAGGTTAGTCATAGCAACCTCCCAAACACGCCCAACTTCAATGATTGCAGCTTCTCTGACAATCTTGATAGCTGATTGTTTGTCATAGCATTCCAAAACTTGACCAAAACTATTTAAAATACAGAATATATTGAAACTTAGTGATATAAAACATTCATGATTTACCTAAAATTAAAATGCTCCACTTTACGAAATTTTTTCTTTTGAGTAAAACAATAACACCCACCTAATAAATTTTGAAAATTAAAAAAAAAAAGAGTGTTAAAATGAAAAAAGAAAATCACAAGCCTGAATTTACCTTCCAACATTTTACACACTTGATTCGGGCTTGTACACTTGATTTGAGCTTGCTATACCACTGGTAGCACCATGAACAGCTGAACATAAAAATAAACATGAGCGGTCTATTAGAAATTAAAACAAACCAAAACATTCATAAAAAATTAGTGTGAAAACTGAAGGATTAAGAGAAAAATAGCCTCTAAAGTGGTCAAATTTGAAACGTTTTATCTTCAAATCCATATTCCAAAACATTAAATTATATCCGAGATCAAAAATAGCTAATGGTATAAGGTGAAAATGTATTAATTACATCAAAGCATTAACTTATATCCAAGATCTAACATGTAATTCCGACCACTGTCTTCTTTAACACCATGGAGGTTAGGCAAGCCACACCAAAAGCAATAAGGATAATAATATTAAAGGTAAATAAACCAGGACTTTCAGCCATTTTTATTATTATTATCTCAGTATAATCAATAGTGTATATGTAAACAATTTTTTATTTCTATTCATCCTGGCAGGGCAAATAGCCCAATAGTTCCTATGCAATCTGGCTAAAGAGATGTTTGATGAATATTAAAATGGGGAACAAAATGAGTGATGATGAAAAGAGCAGCAAGTTCATGTCATTCACAGGCATCTTGTATGGAAGCAAGGTGAGGGCATGTCAATTGAAACTTCACCTTCAGATTAAAAATAAAATTACCTGGAAGAAACATTTGTCCTGCTTTCTTTTCCCTACCTCTTCCTCTGCCTCTGCCTCTGCCTTTACCCTCCTACTTATGCTTCCTTTTGTCTACCTTTTCATTTGCTACTATACAAATGTAACACCAAACAAAAAAATGGACACACAGACCAGCGTGCACGCTGTAGACAACCCTTAAAAAATAATTAAAAATAATTATAATGAGAAAAAAAACTAAAAGACAGAACAAAACATTCACAGAAAGTGAAAAACAATCACAAAAAGTAATCGACTGCATTGTATCATCTTGTTGGGCTTCCCCATTGCTCGTTTCACTGCAAACTTTTCTTTCAATTCCTTCTTCAGATTGGGCTTGGCAATGTGAAGAGTGAGGAGAAAATTGAGCAGAGCGGAGAGCCCTTCAAACAGAGAGCTATTTTCAGATACCCATTTTCCCCAGAGCTAAATTTATGTTTTCCAACTGCCCAATTTCTAAGATTGGTGAACGTTATTATGCTTTTTCTGGCTTGTAACATTTAAATTTGTAACATTGATATGCTTTTTCTGCTTTTTCTGGCTTGTAACATTTGAATTTGAATTTTCTCAACGGCTATTTTAGTTTTCATTTAGACAATTGATATATAATTTAAACAAATTAATACCTAGTCTGTAGGTATTATTTTTTATATTTTAATTAAATTTATGTGATTTGATTTTATTGAAATTTACATATAATATTAATTAGTATTATTATTTTAAGATGTGTAATGCATTTGACATAATAATTTATATTTTTCATATATGTTTTATATAAATAATTAAAAAGATTTTCATGCTTAAGAGTAATGGTGGAGGAAAGATTTAAATCTTTGTTTAAAATGGTAGGTATTAAGGACACAAATAACAAATCCATTAAACTTGAGAAAACATTAAGGTTTGAAGAAAATAAATAATAGTGGCATTAATGCTCTATGGTTTGGCGAAGTAAGACATTTAGCCAATAAATTTATGATTCTCCCAATCAAATAGACATGGATCCTTTATTAAATGCTAAAAAAATATAAATCTACAAATGAAAAACATAATCACCTCCAACATAATATAGTAGTTGTTCTACCCTCCACCTACCCTACGTTTCTATAGGGGCAAATCATGAACCTCACACTTCCCACCAAATTTCAAGAATTTCTAGATTATTGGACCCTCAAATTTCCTCTCTAGGAGGATGACCATGTGCTTGGAATTTTGTTGTTGTTCTACAAGAATCCCATCTTCCAAAATGAGTTGAAAACTCAACTAGACAAAGAGGTCCTCGTAACTTGGAAGAGGTTCCACATAGGAGACTTTTGCATCCCCAATAGAATAAATAAATATAGAACTTTACCCCATCTATAAATTTGCAACATCCCAAATTGGAATAGAGTTGCTAAGCAAGGTGAAGGTCCGAAGCCTAGCGGAAGACATTGAGAAAGTGCATTGTAGCATTTATGACTTGGAGAAGATGATTGGAGAAGTAATGTTGAAATGTTTGCACATGTTGCATGGCTCAAGAGTACCCTTCATTTCATGTCAATAACATTCTCATCTCTCTCATGTGTCTTTTGTGCATCATATTGTTCCTTGTTTGATATCACAAACCACCCTCTACCACAAGCGAAAGGATTTTGAAACACTACCACTACCATCCCCACTATCTAATTTCCTCTTCCACCTTCCTTCATTACATTCAATGGTCAAACCATTATAAACCTACTCAAGCTCTCATTGTGGGTGCATCATACAAATAAATTAGATTCCCTCTGAACCACGATTGTATAATCTAATACAAGCTCTTAATTTTTGTTTAATAAATGCAATTTGTCTTTTTTACTTTTCTTTGTCTTTGAAAGATTTGGAAACGTTGGTTCATTTCACTTTGTTTGCCTGCATTTGGGTTCTTCTTTTTCCTACTCCTCAAAACCTCACGCTACCAACATGGCCCAATGTGTGTAGAAATCCTCCTAGATTAGTGTTCCAAATTATCTAAAAAGATAACATGAGGAAATTTTTTTGTGACTTGGTATGAAAATCCTCTTCTTTTGTAGTGTTCATTGTTAATATTCAATATTTTTAGATAGTCACCTAGGTTGGGTGCATGGTGAGAAATAAATGGATAAGGTGGTAGATGAAGAAGAGAGAAATTCAAATTTCCTTAATGTGCCTACATGATTTTTCAATGGCATCTAAGTGTATAAGTAGAATATTTTGCTTTAGAATTTATCATTGATTTTAATTTTTTTGGAAATTCAAGTTTTGAGAGTTATTTCTAGTTGCTAGATTCGCGATCAAGGTATATCTATATTGATAAGAGATTATATATTTTTATTAGTAAATCTTGTTGAGTTTATGAGCCACCTTCAAGCATGTGTGGTAGTTTATGATTGAATTCATTTTTAGTAAGGATCAGCGTTGGCGGCCTAACAAATACTTTCACATTCTCAACACATTCATTCAGTGGTGGCACATTTTGTAGTCCATTCAACTTTTTATTATGATATGCAAGATTTTCTTTTTTTTTAAATGAATATTTTTTAAGTCATTTAGTGGTGCATGCAAAAATGAATTTTGGTAGCTTGTGATCTGGTGTGAAGGGTGTGTTTGATAAGTGACACATTTTGTACAAAAATATGTTTTGATGTGATGCTAAACATACAAATTATATAGAATTATATATAGATGTTAAAATAGCATTGCGTCAATAGAAAAGTGTAGCATTTTATAAGAGGTCTTCAAAATGTTTATTGCTTGCTAATTAGAGATAATGTCAAAGTTAAATAATTATATTACAATTAGGGTGATCCCACAATAGTGGTTTATGCTTTTTGGCCAAACTGGGCACTAAAATATTTTTTTCTAACTAAATCTTCACTTTTGGGCACCTTAGTGGCTAAACCATGAGGAATTTGAAGATTATGCAAACTAGTGATTTGTGACATTTTGTCTGTAGATTCTAAATATTATTTTTTCAAAAAAATTGGAATTAGATTGCACTTCTTTTTCCATCTTCTTCGAAAACTAATTTTTTTTAGCAAACAACATTTTTAAGGAGTGATGCCTACCATATACAACATAAAAAAATAATCATGAAGGTTAAAATTCTAATTCTTTCAAATTTAGATTTGTAACTTTGATATCTAATGTTTCCAATTGGTCTCATATTTTTTTATTGAATATTTTTTCCTTAATCAAATTTTGAAGTCAAACCAATTACAATTTAGACATAGGTGGATTGTATACAACGTAACTTTTTTTTGTATGTATCAAAATTCAAAAAAAAATTGTTGGATCAAGGACTTCAATATCTGGTGACTCATTTTTTAATTTTATTTTTTGATAATTTGCTATTTTTCCACATATGCATAACAAAGAGCTTGATTTTCGGTGAAAAACCTATGTTTAATAAAACTAAAAAAAAAAAATACATAATAAAACCAAAACATATTAAAATTATATTCGTTGGATAGCTCATTCTAAGTACTACCATCATCCTGTTGTGTTTGTGAAGTATCCTCCATTTTCATCCTCAACTCGAGCTTCAGAGAGCAAAATTCTGGATTTTTTTGGTGCCTGAGGGGGAGAAGAAGGGAAAAGGGGGGTTCAAGTGAACCCCTAGGGGTTTGCTCGAACTAGGGTTCATTCGTACCCCCTTTAAAAACATGTTTTACTTTGTGTTTTTTGGTGGGAATGGTGGGACCTTGTATTTAACTGGTTCACTCGAACCACGGTTCATTTGAACCCTTTTTTGGTTCACTCGAACCAGAGTTCATTCGAACCCTTTTTTGGTTCGTTCAAACCTTTGGGTTCATTTGAACCCCAAAAACCATTTTTTTTTGCATGGGATCACTTTTTGCAAGTTTTCCTTCCTCACTTGAATTGTAAAGCACTTTTATGGGTTTACCCATTATTGTTAGACAAGTGTGTGCAATAGAGCATAGCTATTGTCTATCATTAAATTTAATTAATTCATCAATAAGTAACTATTCTTCTATGTTTATGGCTAGAGATTTATCTTTTGGGGGGAGGGGAAGTTCACTCATAAGTATGCTTGTTTCCCAAAAGAGTATATCTATAGAGCTAAGGTTTCGATTGTGAATACAAGTATTTATCAAGTACAACATGGAATTTAATCAATTATAAATTGATTTATCTCAATTTTCATTTCTTTATAAGAGACACAAGTTCTCTATAATGGAAAAAATGAGTTATAAGAAGATATAAGTTTAACACAAGCATTAAAATAATCTTGCTCATTGTTTTCAAAACATACTAAAGCTAAGAATAAAATTAATAGAAGACATGAACAAAGGGACACGTGGATATATGGTATTGGTGTCACACCCCTATCATAGGACCATTTCATATGGGCAATGGCAATCAATAAAGAAAAAATAAATTAAATTAAAGTGTTGGCTAAAATAAGAAAAGAGAAAAGAAAGGGATGAGGCACATTGAGTAGCAAAGGCGATTGGAAGTGTGGTGTGTTATTTTGGAGGAAAATGTGATAGGAAAGAATGACAACGAAAGTGTGTGAAAGAGGGAAAAACATGTGGAGAAGAAGAAAATGGATGGGTGGGAGATGTTACACAATGTGAAGGAATAGCCATGCAGACAAGTGGAAAGGGCATCTGAGAACAAGGTGAGGGATGTTGACCCCTATTAGGCTTACGCAAGTTGCTTCATTGGTCAGATTTCCTAATATCCCTCTTCTCCAATTGCTTAGAAAGTGATAAAAAATTAAGCAATAAATAGCTTTTCTTTTAAGAATGATTAGTAAATTTAGTAAGTGTTTTCACTAGTGTTTAGGTGGCACAATGATATGCAATGATAAACTATGAATATATTGAAATAATTTTGAGCTCCCTTGGAAGGGCATTATAGGGATTAACTCTTTACAGTTAAATTATTTTATTTTATAAATGTTTGAAATATCTTATAAATAAAGTTCAAAGGTTTTATATGTTCTTATTCTAATTGGTTATATGAAATAAGGTGACCTTGAGTTTTAGATTAAATCTATAGACCTTTTTATATATTATGGACTAGGAACACGATTACGTAATTTGAGTTTTGGATTGTGGTTGAACAATAATGTAAGTGAAAATGACTCCTTTTCAATGGCATTAGAATCACATTGAATCAAACACAATTTAACATTCAACTTGATAACATTAGTAAACTTCAGATTTGAGATATAGACTTTATATGACTATAAAATGAGTATCAACCTCTTAAATATGAGAATCTGGCTATGGGAATTATCATGTGAACAAAGGAAGGATATTAGAAATATAGTGAACCGTAATACGGTTGCATACTAAATGGAAGATACCTACCCTTTTTTTATGATTATGCTATTGAGATAATCCCTATGTAACCAGATAAGAAACATCTCATGATACCTTACTAATGACCATCAATGTCTTATTTAGTTAAAATGGCAAGTGTGAATAAATCATCCAATTTATGAACTGAATTATTATAAGAATATGAGGTTGCACCATAGTGTAAATAAAACCAAAAGATTGGGAATATTGGTAGTAAAGTTATTATTGGGTTTATATTTTCATATAACGATCCAAAGGATATATTGTTGCCAAATTTCTTAAGTAGGATTTCAATCCCCACAAAAATAGTCTCTTGTATGTTCTCTCTAAATTTTAAATACTTATAGATTGTGTGATCCTATTAAAATGTCAAGTCCTAATGTGAGATGCTAAAATGATGCAATAAGAAAAACTAACATAAGAAAAGGGCACCTCAATGATTAGCCTAAGAAATAGTAAACATGAAAGCAAGATAAGATAAATTGATTGTTGATTATACCTTCATGTTGCTCCTTCCTTGGTTGGCCCTTGATCTTTGGATGTCTTGTGTGCTCCTTGGATGGCAATGGAGTGAAGTGGATGCAAGATGCAAGATGGATTGATGAGAAATACTATGGAAAAGCTAAAATACTGCAAATGACAATTTGTCAAAAGTTTGGTAGCAAAAGACTTCATCCCTAAAATGGGAGAAATGAGGGGGTATTTATAGGATAATTGGAATTCTCTAGAGAATTCAATGGTTGAGATTGATTCAACAAGATCAAGATGAAGGGCTATGGTGAGCTGAGGACTCACAAGCCCTCACATCTTGACATGTGGAAAGTGAGATTTTCTAGGGTGGAATGATGTGGAAATGAGGTGGAAGAGAAGTACATGAAGTGGATGATTAACAAGTACCTTGTAGGTACCTTGGGGGACGAGAAGATTTCCTCAAAAAGGAACTTCTTGTCCCCAAATGAGACCGAAAGAGATATTTCAGGAATTTTAGAATTCCTCAAAAATCTCTATGGGAAAAGGGGAAGTGGTTGGAGAAATAAAAATTCACATTCATTGGAGATTTTATTGGATAAAAGAGAGTCTCCAAAAAGCTGGAGATTTGTCACATGTGGGTGATGTGACAAGTTCAAGGTTCTAGAAGTCCTTGGCACATGTAAAGTGACAAGTCAAGCCTTCTAGAACTTTGCATGGGGATGGGGAAGACCTTGGAAAGACAAAAGTGAATTAAAAATTCACATGGGGAAGAGAGGAGCCTTGGATAAATAAATGTGAATTAAAAATTCACATGGGAAAGAGAGTCAAGGCCAAGAAAGGCAAGTGGAAAGGTTGACCAAAAAAGGTAAGCCAAATGTGGTTAATGACTTTGATTAAGGTTGTGCAAACACAGGATTAGGATAATTAATGAGAGATTAGAGGCAAGTGGGAGATTATGGAGGATGTGACACTTAATCAAGATTAAGTGGTGCACATCCTAATCACAGATTAATTAATTTAATCCGAATTAAAAGAGGGTTATGGAGAATGTGACAAAGAGAGAAAAAAGAGGAATTAAAAATTGGTTTTAATCCAAATGAGTTAAAAGACTAAATTAAATAATTTGTCATATTTATTTAATTTAGAAAAGAAAGGGATAAGGTAAAGTATTTAGTTTATTTAATTACATATTTAAGGAACCTTAGGTAGAAAATGAAATAATGATTAAATAAATAATTTAATCATTAATAATGAAATAGATGAATAAAGTAAACGATTTTGATCATATGAAAGTGATCAAATTTGGATGTCTACATTTTTCCCCTCTTCGAAATACCATTAGAATAACCGTGCTTTGAAGAAAAGAAAGTGCAGATGACTCTATAGAGGAAGTAACCGGAAGATGATGCCCCAGCGTGGGGAGGAGGACCTGAGCTGTCCAATTAGTGGGGAATGGATGAAGTTGCCTCAATATTGGAGGGGAATGACCATTACAGGGAAAATAGATAAATGTGAAGGGTATGGCCCCTCGAGAGGATGACGGGGGAAAAATAGGGGTCCCAGACGACTTTTCGATAAGAAGAAACGGATGGTATAATTGGAAAGAGGGCAAAAATTAGACAAGTTTTCCTTTTGAATGAAGTCAATCGGACAAACGGGGTGCAAATGGTGGCCCCAAAAAGGGAAGGGATTAATCGGAGTAGAAAAAGGTAAATAAGAGATAAAAAAGACCTCTTAAAAGAGGGCGAAAGTGAATATAAGGTAATTTTAAAAACTATCTCACCTCATTTGCACTGTAGCAGTTGAGAGAAGAGGAGAAGAAGGCAAGCAGACAAGGAGCGAAGATGTCGCAAGATAATGACACCGAGATCATCCACCGGGTGGACAAGGTCCAACGAGCATACAGTCAACAGGGTGGGCCCCACCAGGTAGGCGACAAAACGCTTTATGCATTATTTTTAACAATTTTAACGCATTTGAAATGTTTTATAAAAAATGTAGAATATGGGTTTTGTGGACAAGTTAGAATAGAAAAATGGGTAGTCATTAGAATAGAAAAATGTGAGATAGTTTAAGAAGGTTGGTGAAAAAATATTTTGTCCACAGGAGGGCGAATACGCCCTCCGATGAACAGTGTCCTCGTGGCTCGGGGCGGGTCCACCCCCGCTACGGGGGCAAGCTTGCCCCGGCAAGGGGTGGGTCCTTCACACTGTGGGGGCAAGTCTGCCCCGGCTGGGGGCAGGTCCACCCCACTACAGGGGTGAGTCCACCCCGATCGACGGCGGGTCCGCCCTGCTGTGGGTGCGAGCTCGCCCCAGCCAGGGGCGGGTCCACCCCGCTACGGCGATGAGGTGACCTCAACCAGGGGCAGGCAAACACCACTGTGACTAGTGGCAATGCCCTTCCTGACTGGCGATTCCACCTCGTTGCGGTGGCAGGTCTGCCCCGTGGCTAGCAATAGGTCCGCCCTGGCCAAGGGCGGATCCGCCCCGTGGCTGGGAGGGAAGGGCGGATGGGAAAAATAGAGAAAAAGAGAGTAGAAGAGAGAGAAAAAAAAAGAGAAATAGGGAAAAAGAAAGTCGTGGGATCAAAAATTGACGAAGAATTTGACAAGGTGGATGGTGTGTTTGCAGGATTTTGGTCAATTATGGACCCATGAGCAGAGGCAAGAGGCACTAACGGCGACGATAGAGGCGATGAGTGGGGCGGACCACGCAGCACTGGAGCAGGCGGGGTTACTGCACTTAGTGTAGTTTCCATAGATGAGACCGCATCGGGCGATACTGACAGCCTTGATAGAGAGATGGAGCTCGACGACGTCGACGTTTTATCTGCTGACGTAGGAGAGGATGATGACTTTGGAGGATGTGTACCATATTTTTAGGTTACCGATAGGAGGTCGGTTAGTGAGTGAGGTGATGTTGAGAGGAGAACAATTAGATGAGATTGTCCTAGTGCTATTCGAGCGAGATGACTTGCCGATACAGAGGGGGCAGATAGACATAGACAGATGCTTGGCCTTGGGGGTGCCAACATTACCACTATTTTTGTGTTTTCTGATTAGTGGGATACTACTGCCACATCGGAGCACGCGATTCTACAACTTATGGTATATGGAGGTGGTTTGACATATTGTCGAGTGGCATGAGGGACAGTTTTCCTAGGGGTCATGTGTATTGACCCAGTTATACCAAGATATGCACGTGATTTGTTATCGGGGGATGTGGAGCATGATGCACAGGACACTATTACAAGTGTGGGGTGGGAGCATATCGTGGTGACGAGACCCATAGCTTTCAGGAGAGGAGAGTTGGATGATAGAGAGTCGGTGGCTTGGGAGTTCGGGGCAGCCAGGGGCTACATCTTAGGCTATGAGATGCAAGGATAGATGGATCAGTGGAGGAGAGCGTTTGATGATTTACAAGAGGAGGACATCGTATGGCGGCCATACATGTATCGGCGGTTTAGAGGATGGAGGACCGAGGAGGAGAGACATCGAGGATTCTTTAGATGCAGATGTTCCCTAATTGGGAGTCAGGGACACATAGTGGAAATGCATCGTCCAGACAAAGTGATGTGGCAGTTTGGACTCATGCAGGATATTCCAGGAGCACCAACTATGTTCCGTCAGCTTACTAGAGAGGTACCATGGGGAGCGAGGTTGTCAACGAGGGGAGCGAGGGAGGCATGGGTGATGGCAAGTTGGGTGCCCTATCTAGGGAGGGGCGAGGGTCCAGAGGATGTCAGAGTGATAGATTGGTATGATTGTTGGTTTCATAATCATCGATGGGAGAGGGTTACACTGGAGGTTCCTATTGTGGGAGCCATGGGGTGGGGGCCAAAGGATGAGCAGGAGCAGGGGGGACAGGAGGATGCCGGTCAACAGAGTGGTGGGTTTGATGAGGGTGGCATTGGAGAGCATCCAGAGAGGAGAAGGAGGGTCAGGAGGAGGCGACCGCGGAGGAGGGTGAGGAGAGATGTGAGAGAGGAGATGGAGGCAGGAGGATGAGGTGATGGGGAGGAGGAGATGGAGGCAGGAGGGTGAGGTGATGGGGGGCCAGAGATAGAGGTGGTGATACTAGAGAGTGAGCCAAAGGTGGAGATGCTCGAGGTGAGAGAGGGGAGGGCTACTCAGATAGGGATTGGTGGTAGAGTATGGTGGAGATGAGTGTAGGTGAGAGTAGAGGGTGTGGCAGATGTTAGAGGACATCCCGGGGGGATGACCGAGAGCAGTCGTCAGATGAGGGTCCAGCTAGAGATCTAGGCGGAGCAGGAGCCAGAGGGGGAGAGGCATCTTGGAGGGTAGCCTGTAAGACTGATGAGGGTGGGGAGGAGGGGATAGCCGAGGAGGATTTAGTTGATGATTCGGGTTGAGTAGATGCAAGAGGAGATGGAGGGGGAGGCTATGGACCTGGATGTACAGGTGGTTGAGCCTCTAGCAGTAGTACTAGCGGCTATAGTTGACGATCCAGTGATGTTAATGAGAGGGGCCCAAGCAAGGGTATGGGTGTTAGAGGAGGAGTTGAGAAGGGCGGAGGCAGAGGTGTAGAGGGTGAAGGAGTCAGAGATGATAGTGTTTGATCGTGTTGTAGGTCATTTGACGATAGATATATAGGTGGTTGAGAGAGAGAGAGAGAGGGATGAGACGCGAGTAGGGATGGAGAGAGTACGGGGGGATCGGGCTAAGGTGACATGGGACCGAGACAGGTTAAAGGCAGCGATGATAGTAGCGCAGATGTGAGGTCAGCCAGAGCCAGTAGGGGGAGGAGATCATGTATTAGCAAAGCGTTCTCAGCGGGCTGAGAGGGAGATGGAGACGCTGAGAGTTCAGATTGTAGGACTTCTGGAGGAGAGGACAACATTGCAGGAGAGGGTATCTACAACAGAGGCATCTTTATAGGAGATGAGAGTGAGGGTCGAGGCTACAGAGGTCGGGTTAGAAATAGTGCAGTGAGAGAGAGAGAGTGCACAGGGATAGGTGCAGGCACTATAGGGGGAGAGGGACAATGTACTAAGACAAGTCTAAATCCTACAGTTCCAGAGAGATGCAGTAGTGGGTCGGGCAGAGAAGTTCGAGAGGGATATAGCACAGAGGCATGCACACTAAGGGAAGGGTGATGGGATAGATTTAGTTGTACAGGGCTTGTAGGAAGAGCTATAGAGTTTATAGGTAGAGAGGAGGAGGACCACAGAGTAGGTATAGCTGCTGATAGCAGAACAAGAAGCATGGGAGCAGGAGCGGTGATCCATCACCAGAGAGTGGGATAGACACAAATATGAGCAGAATGTCACTTGGTTCCAAGCTGGGCAGCGAGATGAGTACATGCATGAGGCGAAGTACTGGAGATGTGCGTATGAGTAGGCAGTGCTAGATCTGGTGCAGCGTACAACGCGGTATGTTAGGTAGATACCACAGATATCAGTACCATCTCAATCTTTAGGGACACGGACCAGGGGGTATAGTGATTTTCAGTTGACTCCCTCTCGATTTGGGACTCCAGCTTGTTAGTCGCAGGGGACTGGTACTTGAGTCTCCTCAGAGGTCAAGTGTGGGCAGCTCAAGGCAGACAGAGGATAGGTGATAGGATATAGGTGCTTTTGACAAGTACCGGATGGAGGTGTAGCACATATTCCTAGATGATGTGCCTTGTTTTGAGGGTGGGATGTATGTGATTATGATATGACTGTATGTTGGATATGAGATGGTTATTGTATTATTTTGATGATGATATGTGATGGTTCCCATTGATATTATGTCGAACATTTTGTGACAGATGATTTATGTTATGCAGATGGTTAGATATTTATGTTTTTATGCATATGTATATGGTGTTTTGTGTTGATATGGATGTTTTGTTATGATGTTAATGATTTATTCATGCATGTGTGGATGATGTTAATGATTTATGAATGGTAATGCAATTGTATATATGATGTAAGTAATATGGGCCTAATAATGATGCATAGGTGGATATGGAAATATATGGATAAATGATCATAATGAATTGAGTGAACCTACATGAATTGTTGCAATATGGATAGATGAACTTAATGAATAAATGGATAAATGAATGGATTTAAATGGATAAATGGACTTAATGAATTGATGCAATATGGATAAATAAACTTAATGTATTGATGCAAATGGATGAATGGATGTAAATGGATAAATGAACTTAATGAATTAATGCAATATAGATAAATGAACTTAATGTATTGATCCAAATGGATAAATGAATGGATGTAAATGGATAAATGAACTTAATGAATTAATGCAATATGGATAAATGAACTTAATGTATTGATGCAAATGGATAAGTGAACTTAATGAATTGATGCAAATGGATAAATGAACTTAATGAATTGATGCAAATGGATAAATGAATGTAGACATAGGTATCAATGGGTAGGTGATAGGCGTAGGATTTGTGGAGTACAGTACCTGTCAAGAACCATAAGGATCCTGAGAAGAAAAGTTAGTAAGAGGGAATGAGATTTTGCACAACCAAAGTTAGGATTCATAGATGTAGGAGCAAGATCGGATGAAGGGGGAATATGCAATGAGATGAAATGCGACATGAATGAAATTTTCCATCCTTTAGAGCACTGATTTTTTCTATAGCATGAGATAGTAGGCGTCAGGGAATGTAAGACAAGATGGATTAATGTCTAATGCATAAAACCAACACAACAAACAAGAAGGCTATCCCAATAACCCAAAGTTGTGATGACTTTGTTCGGGCCAGGTATTGGGATAACCACAAGCACAAAGGGATGCCCCCACATAACGTAGGATCCGAGAGGAATCCTGGTAGGTACTACATGGAGCATCCCAGCAGATAACAACAATAAAACAGTCAAGAGATGTCCCTATGTTAACTAGGCAAAACACACTATAATATGAAAGATCATGGCAATCTTGACTAGTGATTATAGGGGGCTCAAATGATAAACAAAATCCAAAAGTACCAAAAGATCATAATAAATTACAAGCATCATTTGCCATAAGATCCCAAGGATGGATGGGATTGATGTGGTTTGTGAGGAAGGATGCATCATGTTAAGACCGATGATGGATACTAAGCTAAAGTGACCTAGATGACACAGGATAATTGCCATTGGGCAGCTTTCTTGATATGAGAAGATCTTGTTTGTGAAGAATCAATGATGATAGGGACATAATTGACAACCAAACAATGAGAGGACGAGACACAACCTAAAGACCTAGAGGCTTGAGGGTTGATCAAAGATCATCTTTGCCAACATGAAATCGTAGAGCCCTTGTAGTTCAGGAAAGGACCAGGGTAAAAGAGCGGAAAGTGGACTGATGGAAACTGATGGATGACCAAGACAAACACAAACCCCGGGGGCAGATCAAAAGATTAGCCTTGCCTATGTGCAAGCACAGGGGCAACATAGTTCAGACATGACAAAAAAATCGAGGATGGACAAGATCAAAAATTGGACCATGAGGACAGATGATGAATGACGAAATGCCTTAGGGGCCGATCCAAAGATTAGCCTTGCCTACGTACAAGTGTAGAGGTGTCATAGTTCATGAGGAGATGATGATAAAAGCGGAAAGAGGGTGATGACGACAGATGATGGAGGAAAACGATCAAATGGACTGACCACAAAAGAAGACAAAGAGAAGCCTCGGTGGTGGATTGAATGATCAACCTTGCCTATGTGCAAGCGCAGGGGCAGGGTAGTTCAAAAGGAGACACGATGAGACCCAGATGGAGATGGACACGAAGAGGGAGCCCAGATGAAGACAAACACAACAATGAGATGACAAAAGCTCAGATTAGGATAATAAGCTCAGGGTGTTGGATAGCGGATGACGGTCATCCAATGCTCAACCAAAATATACCAAGCGACGAGGTGATGCAAGCGGATGGGAGGATATGGGGATTGAGGAATCGGTGGATAAGCCATAAAGTAACCAAGATACAAGGTAGATAATGATTAAGTCCTATATGAGAGGTGCATGTTGCCAAGTTTTCACCAATCGTACGTATCCAAGGCGCCATGTAGGGGTGGTTTTCACCATAGGATGAATTATTTCTTTTTACTATTTTTGGATTTTTTTGATTTTCTAATTTTTTTGAATTTTTGACTTTTACCAGGAAGGATACCCCAACTGACCTAACTGTAGAACTTCTTCAGGTGAATGATTTTGATGGGTTCCTCCAAGGGCTCGCCTTCAAGGGTGGAGATCCTGTAGGTGCCAAAACCATATTTCGTGGTGATGACATAAGGGCCCAACCAGTTTGCTTCAAACTTGCCCCTTTTCTCTTGATCTTGTTGATTCCATTGATTCTCTTTAAAGACCAAATCACCAACATTGAATTGGCAAGGGCGGAATTTCTTATTGTAGCTCCTTTTGAGTCAGTGCTGATAGGCTTGCAGATGGTTATAAGCCTTGACCCATTTTTCATCCAGCAATTCCAATTGTGCCAAGCATGCCACTCAGGTGTCTTCGTCAGTGATGAGATTCTTGAGGGAGATTCAGAGTGAGGGGATTTTGACTTCGATTGGCAAGATGGCTTCAGCACCATAGACAAGAGATTATGAAGTAGCACCGGTAGGGGTGCGGATGGAAGTACGTTAGGCCCAAAGAGCAAGATGGATATGGAGGTGCCAATCGCAGCTAATGCTATTGACCATATTCTTGATGATTTTGATCAATGTTTTTTTTGTTGCTTCTGCCTGTCCATTACCTTGGGGGTAATAGGGAGTGGACCAACGATGTTGGATATGATATGTGTCACAAAGGAGCTTCATACACTTATTTTTGAATGGCTTTATGTTGTTGGTGATGATGGCGGAGGGGATACCATACTTGCAGAGGATATGGTAGAGGATGAACTTAGAGATCTGAACACCAGTGATTTGAGTGAGTGGTATGGCTTTCACCCACTTGGTGAAGTATTCAGTGGTTGTGATGATAAAGGTGTGACCATCAGAGGATGGAGGGTAGATCTTGCCAATCAAGTTGAAACCCATTGTGAAAATAGCCAAGGTGTCGTGATAGGTTGTAGCTCTTGTGTTGGAGCATGAATCAAATCTGCATGTTGTTGACATAGAAGACAATTTTTGACATATTCACAAACATCCTATTCCATTGTAGGCCAGTAATATCCTTCTCTGAGAATCAATTTGGCTAGGGCCATACCATTAGAATGGACCCCACAAATATTACTATGCACTTCTGTTAATGTTGTGAGGCTTCAGTTTCGTCTAAACAATGGAGGAGAGTTCCATCATATCCACGTCGATAAAGTGTATCACCGATGATGGTGTATCAAGCAATGTGTCAGATAAATGAGTTATGTTGGTTTCTCGTCAGATCAGGCTGGAGGGTGTTGTCATAAATATAGGTGTAAATGTTGTGGTACCAAGGGGATTCAGGACCTACAATAGCACACACCGTGTCACTCTCAGGGATATCGTGCGCTAGGATCAGGAGTTGCTCGACTAGGAGCTGACAATTTGTGCAATCTTTTGCCATGTCAAGGAGAGAACCAATGGTAGCCATAGCATTTGTTGCCTTATTTTGGAGTCTCGAGATCTGCTCAAATTGAATGGAGGTGAAATATTTTTTGAAGTCATCCACCGTTCATTTGTAAGGCAAAAACTTTTCATCTTTTGTTAGTGTAGACATCCAAATTTGATCACTTCTATATGATCAAAATCGTCTACTCTATTCATCTATGTCATTAATATTGATTAAATAATTTATTTAATCATTATTTCATTTTCTTCCTAAGGTTTCTAAAGTATGTAATTGAATAATTAAATACTTTTCCTTACACCTTTTCTTCTCTAAATTAAATAAATATGACAAATTATTTAATTTAGCCTTTTAACCCATTTGGATTAAAATCAATTTTTAATTCCCCTTTTTTCTCTCTCCTTGTCACATCCTCCATAACCCTCTTTTAATCCAAATTAAATTAATTAATTTGTGATTAAGATGTGCATCACTTAATCTTGATTAAGTGTCACATCCTCCATAATCTCCCACTTGCCTCTAACCTCTCATTAATTATCCTAATCCTGTGTTTGCACAACCTTAATTAGAATCATTAGCCACATTTAGCTTACCTTTTCTAGTCAACCTTCCCATTTATCATTTTTAGCCTGGATTCTCTTTCCCATGTGAATTTTTTATGCACATTTATTTTCCCAAGGCTCCTCTCTTCCCCATGTGAATTTTTAATTCACATTTTATTCTTCCAAGGTTTACCCTATCCCCATGCAAATGTGACTTGTCATTTTACATGTGCCCCAAGGCTTCTAGAACCTTGGACTTGTCACATCTCTCACATGTGGCAAATCCCCACCTTTTTGGAAACCCTCTCTTATCCACTAAATTCTTCCAATCATTGTGAATTTTTACTTCACTCTTAGTCCTCCAAGGAATCTTCTCATCCCCCAAGGTACCTACAAGGTACTTGTCCTTCATCCACCTCATGTACTTCTCTTCCACCTCATTTTCACATCATTCCACCCTAGGACATCTCACATTTCACATCTCAAGATGTGAGGGCTTGTGAGTCCTCAACTCACCATAGCCCTTCATCTTGATCTTGTTGGATCAATCTCAACCGTTGAATTCTCTAGGGAATTTCAATTATCCTATAAATACCCCCTCATTTCTCTCATTTTGGAGATCAAGTCTTTTGCTACCAAACTCTTTCCAATTTATCATTTGAGCTCTCATCTCATAATCATCATACGTTTGTTGTTGTTTAGCTTGTTTGCAGGTTCAGGTCTCAGAGGGGCGGATTTTCCCTCTCGGGCGCTGCAGAGATGCGGATACGCCCTCACGATCCGACGTTTCTGACAGTTTTTACTGCAGAAGTGTGGATACGCCCTCACGATCCGATGTTTTTTGCTAACTTTTTTCTATAGAAGTGCGGATACGCCCCCGTAGTCCAACGTTTTTGCTAAAAAAATTTTGCAGAAGTGCGGATACGCCCACGCAGTCCAACGTTTTTTCTAAAAAAATTCTACAGAAGTGCGGATACGCCCCCACATTCCAACATTTTTGTTAACTATTTTTCAGCAGAAGTGAGGATATGCCCCCACATTCAGAGGTTTTTGCTAACTTTTTTTCTACAAAAGTGGGGATACGCCCCCGCAGTCCAACGTTTTTGCTAACT
Organism: Sequoiadendron giganteum; assembly: GCA_007115665.2. Lineage (NCBI taxonomy): Eukaryota > Viridiplantae > Streptophyta > Pinopsida > Cupressales > Cupressaceae > Sequoiadendron > Sequoiadendron giganteum. The sequence goes on from CM021109.1 coordinate 518,779,811, forward strand.
TTTTTCTACAGAAGTGCGGATACGCCCCCGCAATCCAACTTTTTTGCTAAAAAATTTCTACATAAGTGTGGATACGCCCCCGCAGTCCAACGTTTTTGCTAACTCTTTTCTGCAAAAGTGCGGATACGCCCTCCTGTTCCAGCATTTTTCACAACTAACATTTGCTTGCAGGGCCTTTATTTCATTCAAATTTTAATGTTTTTTTTGTTGTTTTATTTATTCACCTAGCATAATTAGGGGGAAGTAATACTTGTTTTTTTCTATGTCTTTTTTATTGTGTTACCCTAAGGGGGCATTAGTTTGTTTTCACCTTCCCCTTTGCACTTTGTGCGGATCCGAGGGTGTAGTTGGAAACAATTAGTGTCTTCTTCTTAGAGGGACCTGCTTGGGGATTTCATCACCCCAAGAGATGATCCCAACCATGCGTACTAACGGAGTATACAAATGGGGGAGAGCTAAATTTGTACCCCAATCCAATTCCATCATAATTGGTGAAGCGTTGAAGCTAGGGTGATACCTAGATAGACATGAAGAGTTGGTATGAGTCTTTTAGTATCTCGTTGGGCTCCTGACTCACTCTTGTGATGGACTGGTGTTCAAGATTGTGCCTCATGTACTGATCATATATCGAGGACTCCCTAGAAACCTTATTGATCCTAGAGTAAGACCTTTGTTGGTCATACCCCTTAATACTAATCATAGGATTGTGCTTGTTCAAAGTGTCTTTCTGTGAGAAAAAAACCAATAAATTTTGATAAGTCAACTTCATTGAATCATTTCAAGTCCTTTTCATAATCCCATCATCCAAACCACATCACTTTCAACTACAGAGGGGCGGATACGCCCCCCTGTTTCAGAACTTTTTACTGAAGAAGTGTGGGTACACCCCCTGTTTCTGCACTTTTTACTGTAGAAGTGCAGATACGCCCCCCTATTTTAGCACTTTTTACTATAGAAGTGAAGATACGCCCCCTGTTTCAGCACTCTTAACTATAGAAGTGTGGATACGCCCCCCTGTTCCGACGTTTTTGACAGTTTTTTACTGCAGAAGTGCGGATAAGCCCCCTGAACGGACAATTTCATCCATTTGGCCATTCTAAACCCCCGTGTGAACTCCCAAAGTCTCCATTTGACCATTTGATCATCCTAAACACTCATCTAACCAATCCAAACATCCATTTGACCATTCCAAACCTCCGTTTAACCTTTCTAAACGTCCATTTATCACATTTTCATTGATCATTGCACCATTTGGGATACCCATCTTACCGTGTGACCTAAACATTGTACTTTCCAAAAGATCACTTCAACAACACATCTTCCATTTGCATTCATCATCATCTCTCAACACCAAATTCCTTAAACCTTGTCTTAGGAGTTATCTCCCGAATTGACCAAGGTGTTAAGTTTGATCATTATCCTACATATAAATCCTTGTCTTCAACCTAATCAATCTGCTTCTATCTTGAGGCGGATTTGTGTTGTAAGTCAACATCATTGGCCCAAATCAATCCCCTTCCATCTCAAGGCGGATTTGGTGTCATGATCATTGATTTAGCTAGCTCAAATCGATCAACCAACGTCATAAGTCAATTAGGGTGATTTCCAAATCAGGTTTTAGGATCCCCTCCAATCAAATCAATCCTCATTCAAATCATCCAATTGATATATCATCAATTGATCCAATCAAATCAATCCAAATCCAAATCATCAAATTGATATATCATCAATTTATCCAATCAAATCAATCCAAATCCAAACCATCCAATTGATACATCATCAATTGATCCAATCAAATCAATCCAAATCCAAATCATCCAATTGATACATTATCAATTGATCCAATCAAATCAATCCAAATCCAAATCATCAAATTGATATATCATCAATTGATCCAATCAAATCAATCCAAATCCAAATCATCCAATTGATACATCATCAATTGATCCATCATCCAATTCCAATATGAGCTTTCATCCAATCCCCATATGAGCTTCCAATACATCCTAGTTTTCTATCCATCATCTATTCTTTCCTTCTAATCTATATCCATCATGAATCTTTATCCCCCTCTCACATGACCAATAATAGTAGTCAAGGGGAATCCTAACTTCGTTGATGACGATAACGAAAATCTTGTTGATCATGAATATTGTTATATAGATCCCCTTGACGCTATCATTGCTAGCAAGCTCTCTCCAATCGCCTTCCAAAATACCACTACTTCTTTGAACTATCCCACCATGCCTTCATCCGCATCTAATAATGGTCTTGATGCTACCCTTGACAAGGGATATCCAACATCCTCACCATTGACATATTCATCATGTCCCCCCTCTCAACTTCTATCCTATCCAACACCCATATCCTCCTCTCCTTATCATCATCAACAATCCCAATACCTCTACCTTAATCCCACATCCCAATCTTCCCATCCTAATCCCACACCTAAACCTTCCTATCACAATCCCCCATCCCAATATTCCTCCTATCCTAATCCACCATCTCAATCCTCTCATCTTAATCTACCATCCATATCCTCCTATGCCAACCCACCATACATGTCTTCCTATGGTGGTCCACCACCTCAATCTTCCTATTCTAATCCAACATCCACACCTTTCTATCACAATCCCCCATCCCAATATCCTTACATTAAGTCCACATCTCCCCATTCTAATCCTTCATCCACATCTTCCTACTATCACTCCCCATCCCAATCTAATCCAACATCTACATCCTCCTACATCACTCCCCCTTTTCCTGCATTATATCTTAATCCTCCATCTAATCATAATTCTCCATCTCCTCCAACCACTCCTAGTTCCCCATCTAGTCCCATCCAATCACCTAATCATAATCCTCCATCTCCTCCTAGTTCTACATCTAATCCTCATCCACACATCCACTCATATAATCCTCCAATTTCTAATCCTAATCCTCCATCTCCTCCTAGTCCTACATCCAATCCCATACCCACATCTAATCCTAATCTGCCTACATCCAATCCCATACCAACATCTAATCCTAATCCTCCATGTCCTCCTAGTCCTACATCCAATCCCATACCCACATCTAATCCTAATCCTCCATCTCCTCCTAGTCCTACATCCAATTCCAACCCTTCATCTAATCCTAATCCTCCATCTCCTCCTAGTCCTACATCCAATCCCATCCCTTCATCTAATCCTAATCCTCCATCTCCTCCTAGTCCTACATCCAATCCCATACCCACATCTAATCCTAATCCACCAATCCCTAATCCTCCATCCATTCCAATCCCCTCATCTAACCCTAACCCACCAATTCCTAATCCTAATCCTCCATCTCCTCCTATTCCTCCATCCAATCCCATCCCCACGTCTAATACTAATCCACCAATCCCTAATCCTAATCCTCCATCCATTCTTAATCCTCCATCCATTCCCATCACTCTACCTAATCCTACATCTCTTCCAAATGTCACCCAAGGACTCATGACAGAAGAGACACCATGCCCTCCCTATCTATCATTTACTGTCACTAATGATGAGGCCCTCCCCCATCCTACACCATTCCCTCCCACTCTATCATGTACTATCACTAGTGATGAGGCCCACCTCCATCCTATACCTATCCCTCCCATCACCATTCCTAACATTGTCCAAACGGTTGAGCCGGTCAAAAACATCAAATCCATTAAATCCCCATCTTCTACTCCTAGATCCACCCAATCCATTGAAGACATACAATCCCCTCCTCCCAGTCCTAATATTCATAAACTTCAATCCCATAACCTTCATGAATCCTCCATCCTCCTATCTCCCCCAATTGAGGCATCCCTCCAACACTCTTCCATCATCATACATCCCACACAAGATGATTCATGCCAAGAGCTTGATCCAAAGCATACAAGCATATCCCCTTCTCCAAATCACAATCCTCCCATCCCATCCACTACATCCCAAGATCATCATCCCCCATCCATCCCATCTCATGATTCCTATCCTCAACCAAGTCATGATCCTATCCTCCCATCCACCCCATCTCAAGATCACACTAGCTCATCCACTTTATCCCATGATTCCCTTTGCATTCAAGATCCAATCACTCTATTTCATGAGACCTCATCATCAACTACCAAAAATACAGATCCTATCCTCTTCCCTAATCCCTCTCCTGATCCCTTATCACCTCCTTCCCCCAATTAGGATGTTTCTCTCTCATCATCTCCATCGTATGATCCTTCATCATCATCTAGTCCTACCATCCCAATGCCACTTTTGTATCCCCTTGATAACATTACACTTATCCATGGTGGCCTTCTTACAGAAGAAAAACAATGCGTATGCACCACCCTACCTCTTCCACTTACTCATGTGCTCGCATCATGCTTCCAACAAAATAAACATCCTACCCTATATCATATGCTCAAGAACATGAACTATCAAGGAAAAGGTTTAGGCCTTCGAGAGCAAGGTACTTTAGAGCCCATCCAAGTCAAAGAACATCTAGGCACACATGGTCTTGGATATATCTCCCAAAACTTGAACTCTAAATATGTTGGTACAACCTCCATACATCCTGAACAATCCTTTTCCAAAGGAACGAGAAGCACTTCTCGTCACTCTACTAAATCCTTTACTGCCATCCCCCCTGCTCCATCATATTACCTCAAAACAACCGTCCATATTCCTCCTTCATCCTCTAAATCCATTTTGGGTCATTATGTCCCTCCATCCACCATCACTCATCCTCCTTATACAACATCCATTTTGGGCCCTTATATTCCAAATTCACCTCCTCCATCTCATCCTACACATCCTTTCATCCATCCACCACCTGTCCATCCGCATAAAAATCTAAAATTCATACTTTCTAATCAGGATCAACAAAGGCACCCCTCCATGTATGCTATCTCACATCCTTCATCCACACTTCCTCATCAAATGCCTACTTCTTTCACTCCATCCATGTCCTCTCCACATCATCCATCTCCCCATACCCATCCCATTGCTACTAAAATAACTTTGGATGCCAAAGAAAAAAATTATAACTCTAAACATCCACATGAATCTAAATCTCCTCGTGTCCCCTTCAAAGCACATGTTGAAGAAAATAAAAATCAAGTCCAAAATCCAAATCAATCCAAAAGGCCACAAAGGCCCACCAAAGCAAAAATAAAAACCATGTGGATCCCAAAGAAGAAAGGTGCCATACCTTAAAATGAAAAATCCATGAAGACATCCAAAGTTGCTATTCCCCCACAAAATAATTCACCTCCTCCATCTCCTAAATCTATTTTAGGTCCCTACATCCCAAAAATCACTATCCCAACTCCTCCATTATCACCACATTCTCCAACCAACAACCCTCCTCTCATTTCACATCCACCACATGTGCCAATGTTGGTCTTGAACACCTTCCCCTATCACACATCCACTCCATCATTCCATCCATATAGTTTTCAACACCCCATCCACTATCCCCCTATCTACCCCATCAAATCCCTTTAATCCATCCTCTTGCATAATCCATCCCTGCTAATAAGGTTGTACCAACATCCACTGGTCACTTTACACATGGGTTCTTATTACCTCATATGGAACTTGATGCTTGAGTCCATCCATCTCCTTATCAAATATCCTCCAAATCCACATATCCATATCCCTATCTTTATGCATCTTCATCCACATCCTAGTCCAAAGAAGAAAAAAAAAAAAAACAAACAAACAAACAAAAAAAAGGAAAGAGAAAGTCATTCATCCAATGGTGAAAACTTGGCAAACAGGCACCTTGGATAAGTACCATGATGACAACCTGGAAAACATGTGTCATGCGTAAATCCCCCATCTGATCTCCTTCCACAATTGGGGGCAACATCCACTTACGCATTCCTTTCCTCCATCTCCTACATCTACCTATCTTCCGCATCCTATCCATCCTATCTCATTTATCCCACTACCTCCATCTTTGTTGTGATCTTGATAAATTTAGGGGAAAACCTATATACATTCTTTGAACACCTCTTGGAATATATTCCCCTCATCCATACACTATCATATTCCTTATCCATCTCTCTCTATCCTCCATTATCCGTGTATCCTATCCACCTCTATCTATCTTCCATTGCCCATCTCACTCCCTTATCCACCCATCTTTCTATCCCTCTTGCCTCGTCATGCATGACACATCTAGAGTGGGGGAATATCCTTATTTGCAATTGGTTCCTTGGAGACATCGTCCATCCATTCTATCAAGTAATCCTCTCCATCTCCCCATCCTACCCATCCTTACCTCCCCATCCATTTATCCATCTAGTCATCCCTTCCATCAACCAAATCTAGATCTTCCTATACTCTCATCCACTAGTCCTTTTCATCCTTTCATCCTTATCTACCCCATTCATCTATCCTCTTATCCTAGCCTTACATCTTTCTAATATCCTCTCAATATTCATCACTCATCTATCCATCATCTATCCACCTATCCTCGCATCTTCTCATCCATCCATCCCTTTCCCTCTCTTTTCCTCCTATCTCATCATCCCTTGTCATTGGTATCTCGCTATAAGCTACCCCCATGCACTTCAATTCCATTCACATCCTAATTCGTTCCTCCTATCTATTTCCTACATCTTTCTGATATATTATCACTCTTCCATCATTCATCTATACATCCTCTCATCCTCCTAATTCATCTTCTAATAATCTAGATCACTATCCCATCCATGAGCTTCGCATAACCCACATCCAACATATCAACCATCCCATCCACATGGCCTATCATATCTCATCATATCCGCTCCATCCATATATCTTTTTCATCTCATCATCCCTTATCCATTGTCTATCATTGGTCTCTTGTCGAACTACATTGCCCCTGAGCTCTCATGTAGACAAGGTCGATCATTTGATCCGCCCTCGGGGCTCTGTCTTTTGTTTTTTCTTGTCATCTTCCATCATTTATCTTTGGCCTTGTATCAATCTACGTCGTCTCTACGCTCTCCCGTCGGCAAGGCTAAATCATTTTGTCTACCCCTTGGGTATATGTCATGTATTTCACCATCCATCATAGGTATCCATTATCCTCTTTCTTCTTTTATCCATGGGCTTTTATCGAACTACGAGGGATTTGCGCTTTCACATAGGCAAGGTTGATCTTTGATCAACCCTCGAGCCCCTAGGTCTTTAGGGCATGTTAGTCATGTTGTCTTGTCATCTTGTCATCTTGTTATCTTGTCGTGTCATCAAGTATGTCCCTACCCTAGTTGGTGCTTACAAACAACGGTCATCTATATCACAAGATCCAATTGGTTTCTGGTATCTTGCATCATGTCAATCTTTTAATTTACTATCCATCATCGATCTCAACAGGATGTATCCTTCCTAACAGACCTCGTCAACCCCATCCATCATCTTGATCCTATGGCAAAGGAAATTTGAAATTGATTATGATCTTTTGATGATTTTGTCTTTTTTTTATCATTTGAGCTCCCTATCATCACTTTTCATGGTTGCCTTGATCCATCATATCACGGTGTGCTTTGACTAGTCAACATAGGGGCATATCTTGCTCATTTCTTTGTTTTTGTCTTCTTGGTTGTCCCACGTAGTACCCACCAAGATCTCTGAGGTCTTGTGTTACACTAGGGAATCCTTTTGTTCTTGTGGTTATTCCAATACTTGGCCCAACCAAAGTCATCATGACTTTGAGGTGTTGGGATAGCCTTCTTGTTTGTTGTGTTTGTTTTATGCATTAGACACTAATTCGTCTTGGTTTACATACCCTGACGCCCGGTGTCTTATGCTATAGAAAAATTCAGTGCTCCAAAGATGGAAAATTGCATTAGGATTGCATTTCATTTTCCATTCCATCATCTTGCATGTATCCCTCATCCTCGTATCCAACAAAATCCCCCACCAATCCATAATCCTTCATCAATTTCTCTCCCTTATCCATCCAATCTCTTATCATCATCTCTTCAATCTTCTTAGAATACCATCAATTGGTTATTCTAAGCATCTTGTCCCCCATCATTTCATTTAACCATCTTGCATCCCCATCTCGTCTTACTCCATTCAATCTAGCACAAATCATCTAATCACACTCTTGGTCTTGTTCCCAACCTTGCATGTCCAAAAAACTATGTAAACTAGGGTGTATCCATCCCTTTGTAGTAAATTGGAGGGTGTATCCACACTTCTACATTAATTAGGTGGGCGTATTCACACTTCTACAGCAATCCAGAGGGCGTATCTGCACTTGTGCAGCAATCCAGAGGGTGTATCCGCACTTCTGCAGTAATCAAGAGGGCATATCTGCACTTCTGCAGCAATCGGGAGGGCGTATCCACACTTCTACAGCTATCAAGAGGGCATGTCCACACTTTTGCAGCAATCCAGAGGGCATATCCGTACTTCTGTAGCAATCCAGAGGGCGTATCCGCACTTCTGCAGCAATCAGGAGGGCGTATCCAACCTTCTGCAACAATCCAAAGGGCGTATCCGCACTTCTGTAGCTTAACTGGGACAACATCATGTATCCTCAAATCCATTTGTGCTCACCTTTATCTCCCATTGCTTATCATCATTTCTTATCCACCAACTTCCATCATCATCTTCGTATCCTCTTTCATCATCTCACCTCTCATCTTTTCCCACATCCCTTCATCCTTCATCACTCATCCACCCTTTCACCTTTTCGGGGTGGACCCGCCCTTCCGGAGCAGATCTACCCGAGGCAGATCCACCCTCCCAGGGCGGACCTGCCCCTTTCTGGGGTGGACTCGCCTCTTTCCGGGGTGGACCCACCCTCCCAGGGCGGATCTACCCCTTTCTGAGGCAGACCCGCCCCTTCCTAGGGCAGATTTTCCCTCTTTCTAGGGTGGATTTTCCCTCTTTCTGGGGCGGATCTGCCCTCCCGGGGTGGATTTTCCCTTCTGCAGTGGGGCAAATCTGCCCCTCTGCAGCACTTTTTTTCCCTTTTCTTCCCGGGGTCGCCATTTGCAAACCGTGCATCGGATCGACTTCGTTCAAAAGGAAAACTTGTTTATTTTTTAAAGCTCTTTCCAACCATACCTTTCATTTCTTCCTATCAAGAATTCATCCAGGATCCCTCTCTTTTCCCTCCCTTTTTAAGGGTTATTTTTTTTACTTCTTATTTACCTTTTTTTCCTCAAACTAATCCCTTCCCTTCTCGGGGCCACCATTTGCAAACCGTTTGTCCATTTGACTTCGTTCAAAAGACAAACTTGCCTAATTTTTTTCCCTCTTTCCAACCATACCATTTGTTTCCTCCTATTGAGAGGTCACCTAGGACCCCTCTCTTTTCCCCCGTCACCCTCTCGAGGGGGCATACCCTTCCCATTTATCCATTTTCCCTACCATAGTCATTCCTTTGTAGGATTGGGGCATCTTCATCCATTACTTCACTAATTGGACAGCTCAAGTACTCCCCATATTGGGGCATCATCTTCCGGTTACTTCCTCTATAGAGTCACTTGCATTTTCTTTTCTTCGAAGCACGGTTATTCTAACGGTACTTCAAAGAGGGGAAAAATGTAGACATCCAAATTTGATCACTTCTATATGATCAAAATTGTCTACTCTATTCATCTATGTCATTAATAGTGATTAAATAATTTATTTAATCATTATTTCATTTTTTGTCTAAGGTTCCTAAAGTATGTAATTGAATAATTAAATACTTTACCTTACACCTTTTATTCTCTAAATTAAATAAATATGACAAATTATTTAATTTAGTCTTTTAACCCATTTGGATTAAAATCAATTTTTAATTCCCCTTTTTCTCTCTCCTTGTCACATCCTCCATAACCCTCTTTTAATCCAAATTAAATTAATTAATCAATGATTAAGATGTGCATCACTTAATCTTGATTAATTTTCACATCCTCCATAATCTCCCACTTGCCTCTAACCTCTCATTAATTATCTTAATACTATTTTTGCACAACCTTAATCAGAATCATTAGCCACATTTAGCTTACCTTTTCTGGTCAACCTTCCCACTTACCATTTTTAGCCTGGATTCTCTTTCCCATGTGAATTTTTAATTCACATTTATTTTCCCAAGGCTCCTCTCTTCCCCATGTGAATTTTTAATTCACATTTTATTCTTCCAAGGTTTACCCTATCCCCATGCAAATGTGACTTGTCATTTTACATGTGCCCAAGGCTTCTAGAACCTTGGACTTGTCACATCTCTCACATGTGGAAAATCTCCACCTTTTTGGAAACCCTCTCTTATCCACTAGATTCTTCCAATCATTGTGAATTTTTAATTCACTCTTATTCCTCCAAGGAATCTTCTCATCCCCAAGGTACCTACAAGGTATTTATCCTTCATCCACCTCATGTACTTCTCTTCCACATCATTTCCACATCATTCCACCCTAGGACATCTCACATTCCACATGTCAAGATGTGAGGGCTTGTGAGTCCTCAACTCACCACAGCCCTTCATCTTGATCTTGTTGGATCAATTTCAACCGTTGAATTCTCTAGGGAATTCCAATTATCCTATAAATACCCCCTCATTTCTCTCATTTTGGAGATCAAGTCTTTTGCTACCAAACTCTTGCCAATTTACCATTTGAACTCTCATCTCATAATCATCATACCCTCATCCATCTTGCATATAATTTTGCACATTCAACATAGCTTGTCATCCAAGGAGCACACAACTCTTCAAGAATCAAAGGGCCAACCAAGGAAGGAGCAGCATAAAGGTATAACCAATTTCAATTAATTGTCATCTTTTTTTTATGCTTATCTTGCCTTAGGCTAATCATTGAGGTGCCCTTTTATTATGTTATCTCCTCTTATTGCATCATTTAGCATCTCATATTAGGAGGTTACATTTTATTAGGATCACAGTTAGAAACTCATCGTTGACCTATTTTATGACCAACTGGGAGTCACCAAAAACTTGCAGATGAGTGATGTGCCATTGGACTGCAATTCTAAGGCCTATGAGAAGGGCTTCATATTCAGAGATTTTGTTGGTGCAGGGAAAATCCAGTCTGAATGATTTCGGTATATAATCGCCTTGGGGGGTGATAAGCAATAATCCTACCCCTGATCCATTATGAGTGTGTGATCCATCAAAGTACAATGTCCAAGTGGTGGCTTCTTAGACTGCAAATACTCCTCTCAAAATTCAGTTTCTATGGGATAGGCGTCTACTAATGGGGCATCTGCCAACTGATCTGTTATTACTTATCCTTCAATGGATTTTCTATCCACATATTCTATATCAAACTCACTGAGGAGCATGATCCATTTACCCATTCGACCAGTTAGGGTCGTCTTGGCTGATAGGTACTTTAGGGGGTCGACTTTGGATATCAATTTTATAGGATGGCTAAGCATATAGTGATGTAGTTTTTGTGTACTAAAGACCACAACAAGACATGCCTTCTCCATTGGTGATTAATTAATTTCATAACCGACCAATGTTCGACTAATGTAATAGATTGCTCATTCTCTAGAGGATTCGTCATGTTATGCCAACAATGCCCCCAATGCAACTGAAGTGGTAGAGATGTATAGCAAGAGGGGTTTTCCAAGGATTGGTGGCATCAAGATTGATGGGTGTGCCAAGTATCCTTTGATCATATCAAAACCCAACTGACATTGTTGATTCCTTCTTGAAGGTGGTGTCTTTCTTGAGAAGGTGGGTGAATGACTGACATTTATCCACAAGCTGGGCTATAAACCAACAAATGGATTGTAGCTTCCCTTGGAGGCTCCTTAATTGTTTTAGGTTTCTCGGTGGAGGCATATCCATGATAGCTTTCACCTTAATCAGGTCAACCTCGATGCCTCTTCGGGAAACTATGAAGCCCGACAATTTCCCTAACATGACACCAAACACACAATTTTTTGGATTTAGTCGAACCTTGTAATGCTCCAAGCGCTCGAAGATCCTTTTCAAAATGGCAGGGTGTTGTTCTCTGGTTTGATATTTTCCCAGCATGTCATCGACATAATCTTCTAAGATAATGTGGATGAGATCATGGAATATAATGGTCATTGCTCGTTGATATGTCACCCCCGCATTTTTGAGACCAAAGGGCATGACATTGTAACAGAAAGTACTCCAAGGTGTTGTAAAAGCAGTTTTGTGTTGATCTTCAGGGGCAATCTGGATCTGATTGTATCCAGAGAAGCCATCCATGAGGGATAACATCCCATGTCCTACAGTAATGTCGACCAATATGCTGATGTTAGGCAAGGGGAAGTCATCTTTTGGACAGGATTTGTTAAGATCCCAAAAATCTATGCAAATTTTGATGTCTCTAATAGGTTTAGCAACAGGTACTATATTGGAAATCCAATCGAAATAATCAATGGGCTTGATAAAGCCAACATCTACTAATTTTTCCAATTCTTTCTTAACTAATAGTGCCACCTACAGGTGCATCTTTCGGAGCTTTTGCTTGATAGGTTTGGCATCTGAACGGACATCCAAATGATGTACAACAAGACTAGGATCCAGGCTAGGCATATCAAAATAATCCCATGCAAAATTGATAACCCCTTCTTGGAGAATTTGGACAATGGTGAGATATTCTTCTTCAGATAAAGATTTGGCCACATAGGTGATCCTTGGAGTTTCTTTTGTCCCCAAATTTACCTCTTACGTTTCTTCAATGAGAATTGAAGATTGCTCAGATAGTTGTGTTCCTACAAGGGGAAGATGAACATCCCCATCTTCCAGTGTCGTATTAAGATTTTCATTGTCATATACATCCTTTTTACTTTTTCGTAGTCAAAAAGTGCCTCGGTGAGGTTTTCACTTGATGACCCATTTTTTTTTGTTTCTTTTTTCTTTTGCGGTTAGGGCGTTCATCTTCCCCCAATCCCATTAGATGTACGTAGGTATCCTCTGAGGGAAACGTGCTAACAGGTGTACTACCTTGTAGGTCATGATCGATAAGCTCAGGATGTTTAAGGGATAAGGTTATGGTACAAATAGATAAGCATTCAAACACGGTGCGGAGGTCAATGTGATTCAGATCATCATACGCGTGTATGATGGACTCTTCCTCTAGTATGTCTTCAAGGGAACCGTCATCATCCATTTGATCTTGGAGGGATCCCAAATCATTGAATGTTGTTGACCCCATGGTCTTGGAGGTGAGTGTAAGTGTCTTTTCTTCCACTTTTGGTATTAGCAGAATTGGTTGTCCATATGTGAGGGGTGAAGGTGGCATGGTTTCCACATTGAGTGTGGTATGCATTTCATATTTGCCACATCCTTTGTCTATGATCTGGACCTTGGTGATGGTGGAAGCAGGTGTGGATGATGGTGGGGATGAAGTGTTTAGTGTATTGGTGGATGGGTTAGCATCAGATGTTGGGGATGCCCCCATTTCGACTCTTGGGCAGTAATGTGAATGCGAAAAAGAAGCTTCCAAGGCACGACAATATTCAAAAGGTTGGGGGTCAGCTTGTATGGTGACTTCCATTCCTTGAAATGGGAACTTTAAGCATTGATGATAGGTGGATGGGATGGCTTACATAGAATGAATCCATGGACAACCAAGAAGGAGGTTGTATGGAAGTTCAAGGTCCAGAACATCACACATAGTGTACTGTACAATGGGGCCCACTTGAATAGGGAGGCAAATAATACCTTCAGAATCTCACTCTACATTATCATATGCCTTGATGGTGATAACTTGACTTCTTATATCAGCCTAGGTGTATCCAACCTGTTTTATGAATTTTAATGTGCAAAGATTTAGGGCCAAACCATTATCTACCAATACCTTTTTAATTTTTGACAATTCACACCAACCTCGAGATGGAGGGGGCGGTTGTGGCTTGAATCAAGATGCGACATGTCTTTTTGGCTAAAGCTAACTGATAAGTTGATGAGAGATTGCCTATCAATGCTTGGAATTGGGTAGGGTCAATATTATCAGGCATTTGTGTTCTTTGCAAAGCCTTAGTCAAGATTTTTCTTGGTGCACGGGAGATGACTTAAGCAGATCTAAGAGGGATATTTGGACTGTAGTCTTGCCTAGATGGTCCAGGATGTTATATTGTGAATTAACGGATGGTCTTTGGGTATATGGAGGAGTTGTTGGGACTGTGATGCGGTTTCGTCGAGTGGTAATAGCACATTGTGGATCTTTTCCTTTGACATGTATCATGGATACATGTGGATCCACTTGTTCTACATATGAAACCACACCTTGATAATTGTATGGCACATTTTTATAGCTGATGTTATTGGTGTTGTTACCTTGATTATTATTGTTTCTAGGTCTAGTATTAGAGTTGGAAGTACTAGGACCCTGATTGTGGTTAGGAAAGGCATTTTGATATATCTAAAGTTGAGCATTGGATGAAGATTCTACATTAGCATCTACATGGATTTTACCTCGATCGATGAGGCCTTGAATGTAGGTTTTTAGGCCTCGAGATTTATCTAAGGTATGTCCCTTAATATTGTGAAATTCACAATATTTGTTGTCTTTAAACCAAGCAAGCTTGGGTTTAGATGTATCGAGAGGTTTGGTGATAGGATATGTGATGGGATAATTAGATTGAAGAAGCTTTTTAAACACCATGCTAAGGGGTTCTCCCAACTAAGTGAATTGTTGTTTGTTTCCCCCTTGGTTATTTTGGTTGGATTGTTGTTGTGGTGCCCCTTGGGGGACGTATATGGTGTTATAGACTAACGGTTTTTGTTGAGGAGGGTATCTTTGCGTGGTGATGACCACTTGAACATGTTTGGTGTTAGTGACACCATCATTGATACCATCATTGACAGCATTTTTATTTCTATTCCAATAACGAGGTTTATCCCCAAAGGATTGATCTCTATCATAATTGAAATGTTTGACTTGCCCTTTTGCAACAAGGGCTCGTTCTAAGATGGGGCCTTTCTCCACAAGTCCCGCAAAGGTGGTGATATAATGGAGTTGGAAGCTATGAGCCATATCTACATGGGAATTTTCAATAAATAGCGTGACCATGTCCTTTTTTGTTGGTGGGGATTTCATCCTACTAGCTAAGGCATGCCATCTTTGCAAGTAGCTTGCAAAGGTCTCTCCATCACGTTGTTTTTCTTTGAGGAGATCAAGTGTGTCAATATCCTTCTCTAGATTAAAAGAGAAGTGGGAGACAAACTGTTCAAATGATTGTGCAAAGGTTTTGATAGATCCCTTTTCAAGACCCATAAACTAGTTAAGGGCAACCCCTTGTAGACTTTTTAGGAAAAGTCAGATAAGATAATTGTCATTATGCATAACCTCTTGGCAATGGGTGTAAAATTCTTGAAGGTGAGCTCTAGGATCTCTAGTTCCTTTGTATTTATCGAATTTTGGTATCTCAAATTTTTTGGGAAAAGGAATCAAGGAGATGGAGGGATCAAAAGGATAAGGACATATGTCCTCAAACTTGAATGATTGTTTACCCGCTCCAACTTGTAGGTCTTTTAATGCTGCTTTTACTTCTTCCAAGTCCTTATTTACGAGAGTCATGGGAGTCAAAGTGGATTGATTGTACGGATAGTATTGTGGATATGATGAGGATGGCCCTACCATTGTTGGATCATAAACGGGTTGAGTTGGATATGAGTGTGTTTGTTGATTGTAAGTGGATTGATAGTTGGATGATTGATTGTGTTGAGTGGGAGCCACTTGTTGTTGATAGTAGGAAAAAAGAGAGGGATCTTGTTGCTACGTAGCATTTTGGTAATTTGTGGAGGTAGGGCCTCTTTGTTGATGTGATGATGGTTGTTGGTAATAGGAAGTGTAAGGTGCCCCCTGTTGGTGAGTTTGTTGTTGTTGAAAGTAGGGTGGATAGGATTGGTATTGTTGCGCAATGGTGGGTTGTTGTGTGGCATATGGGTATGGATTTGATGTTTTTTGGTGGGGGTGATGTTGATGTTTTGAAAGATTGGTGTAAGGTGGCGATTGTCTATGTGTTTGGTTTTGCACATTCTGATGAGGATTCGTATGGGATGGAATAGTGTATGTGCTAGAGGGATGATAGAGGTACTTAGTAAGCAGATTATGATGTGTTTTTGTAGGGATATGCACATGTTGTTGTGGAGGTCGTTGTTGTTGTTGATAAGGTGGGTGAGATGAGATGTGTTGTTGTTGTTGAGATGGGTGAGATGAGATATGTTTTTGTTGTTGAGATGTAGGCTACACTACTTGATGTGATGGTTGTGTGAGAACGGTAGTGTGTTGTGGGTGCTATGGATGTAAGTGTTGAGATGAAGCTATAATAGTAGAAACATGTTGTGGTGGTGCTAGTAGTGTGGTGGATTGGTGTGGATTATTTGGAGGTTGTTGAAATGAAGGAGGTAGCACATTAGTAAGTGTAGGTGTGCCCCCAATATTAGAATATGGGGGAGGAAGAGGTGGAGAAGATGGGATGTATGGTGGTATGCCATAGGTATGGGGATCATTAGGATTGGGTGGTGGAATAGTAGATGTTGTGGTTGGAAGATGAGGATATTCTTGGACTTGATGGATGACAGCATTTCCAAGTTCGGGTGGTACCAATTTTCAGTGGGTGCACCTTCAGGAACGTAGGAACCTTTTGGAACATTTTATGATTTTTGTGGGTCAACAAATGTGGGAAGGGCATATTGTGATGTATTGAAACCAAATGGTGGTTTGAATCCCTTCATGAGTAAGGTGGTAAGGATATTATCCCCATGTTCATTTAGGAGATGATTTGTCATTTGGACATTGGCAGGATTACTGAGATATTCGTCAACGGTGACTTCAGGTTGATTGACCATGTTTTCGTCACTAGGTGGTGTGATCTTCTAGATGTCGGTGTTTGATTGAGATGAGACATCGTTATGGGGATCATGTGGAATGTTATTAGGATCTTGAGGGACATTTGGTTCAAAACCTTTATTTTTTTGGTTTGCCATTTTCTTTTTTGTTTGTGAACAAGTTTGAACGGGTTTGAACGTGCATGAACGTACAAAACAACTAGGTGATTTCAAGATGTAATCTCTAAAGGATGATCTAGGTGATGATTTGGATTGATTGATTTAGATTGGATGATGGATCAATTGATGATGTATCAATTGGATGATTTGGATGAGAATTGGATTTGATTGGATCAATTGATGATGTATCAATTGGATGATTTGGATGAGAATTGGATTTGATTGGATCAATTGGATAAGATTGGATTTGATGGATCAATTGATGATTTGGATGAGGATTGATTTGATCAATTGATGATGTATAAATTTGATGATTTGGATGAGGATTGATTTGATTAGATCAAATGATGATGTATCAATTTAATGATTTAGATGAGGATTGGTTCGATCAATTGATGATGTATCAATTTGATGATTTGGATGAGGATTGCTTTTATTAGATCAAATGATGATGTATCAATTTGATGATTTGGATTAGGATTGGATTGTTTGGATCAATTGATGATGTATCAATTGGATGATTTGGATGAGAATTGGATTTGATTGGATCAATTGGATAAGATTGGATTTGATGGATCAATTGATGATGTATCAATTTGATGATTTGGATGAGGATTTGTTTGATTAGATCAAATGATGATGTATCAATTTGATGATTTGGATGAGGATTGATTTGATTGGATCAAATGATGATGTATCAATTTGATTATTTGGATTTGGATTGGATTGTTTGGATCAATTGATGATGTATCAATTGGATGATTTGATTTGGATTGGAATTTGATTGGATCAATTGATGATGTATCAATTGGATGATTTGGATAAGGAATGGATTTGATTGGATCAATTGATGATGTCTCAATTGGATGATTTGGATAAGGATTGGTTGATGGAGGGGATCCTAAAACCTAATTTGGAAATCACCCTAAGTGACTTATGATGTTGGTTGATCGATTTGAGCTAGTTAAATCAATGATCATGGCACCGAATCCACCTTGGGATGGAAGGGGATTGATTTGGGCCAATGACATTGACTTACAACACAAATCCACCTCAAGATAGAAGTGGATTGATTAGGTTGAAGACAAGGATTGATATGTAGGATAATGATCAAACTTAACGCCTTGGTCAATTCGAGAGATAACTCCTAAAACAAGGTTTAAGGGATTTTGTATTGAGAGATGATGATGAATGTAAATGGAATATGTGTTGTTGAAGTGATCTTTTTGGAAAGTGAAAATGTTTAGGTCACACAGTAAGATGGGTATCCCAAATGGTGGAATGATCAATGAGAATGTGATAAATGGATGTTTTAGAAAGGTTAAATGGAGGCTTGGAATGGTCAAATGGATGTTTGGATTGGTTAGATGAGTGTTTAGGATGATCAAATGGTCAAATGGAGACTTTGGGGGTTCAAATGGGGGTTTAGAATGGTCAAATGGATGAAATTTTCTATTCAGGGGGCGTATCCACACTTTTGCAGTAAAAATTGTCAAAAACATCGGAACAGGGGGGCATATCCACACTTCTGCAATGAAAAATGTTGAAACAAGGGGGCGTATCCGTACTTTTGTAGTGAGAAATGTTGAAACAAGGGGGAAATCCACCCCTCTGCAAGAAAAAAGTGACTTGGTTTGGAATGAAGAATTATGGCAAGGACTTGAAATGATTCAATGAAGGTTTGACTTATCAAAATTTACTGGTTTTTCATAGAAATACACTTTGAAAAAGCACAATCCTATCATTAGTATTAAGGGGTATGGCCAGCAAAGGTCTTACTCTAGGATGAACAAGGTTTCTAGGGAGTCCTCGATATATGCTCGGTACGTGAGGCACAACCGTGAACACCAATCCATCACAAGTGTGAGTCAGGAACCCCAGCAAGATACTAAAAGGCTCGGACCATTTTTTCATGTCTATCTAGGTATCATCCTAGCTTCAACATTCCACCAATTATGACGCAACTGGATTGGGGTACAGCTTTGGCTCTCCCTCTTTTATATACCCCACTGGTACGCATGGTTGGGATCATCCCTTGGGGTGATGAAATCCCAAAAAGGTCCCGCTAAGAAGAAGACACTAATCATTTTCAACTACGCCCCCCCCCCCGATCCGCACAAAGTGCAAGGGGAATATGAAAACAAACCAATGCCCCCTTAGGGTAACACAATGAAAAAGAGACACATAAAACAACAAGTATTACTTCCCCCAAATTATGCTAAGTGAGTAGATAAAATAGTAAAAAAACTTTAAAATTTGAATAAAATAAAGGCCCTGCAAGCAAGTGTTAGCTATGAAAAATGCTGGAACAGGAGGGCGTATCCACCGCTCTATAGAAAACTATCAAAAACTTCGGAACACAGGGGCGTATCCGCACTTCTGCAAAAAATAGTTAGAAAAAAAATGTTGAAACACGGGGGCATATCCGCAATTCTACAGAAAAAAGTTAGCAAAAAACATCGGAACACGGGGGCGTATCCGCACAACTGCAGAAAACAGTTAGCAAAAAAAAATGTCGGAACACGGGGGCGTATCCACACTTCTGTAGAAAATAGTTAGCAAAAAAATTCGGAACACGGGAGCGTATCCGCACTTCTGCAGAAAACAGTTAGCGAAAAATGTCGAAACATGGGGGCGTATACGCACTTCTGCAAAAAATAGTTAGCAAAAAAAAAATGTCAAAACACGGGGGCGTATCTGCACTTCTGCAGAAAATAGTTAACAGAAAACCTCGGAACACGGGGGCGTATCCGCACTTCTACAGAAAGCAGTTAGCAAAAAACATCGGAACACGGGGGCGTATCCGCACTTCTGCAGAAAACAGTTAGCAAAAAATGTTAGAACACGGGGGTGTATCTACATTTCTACAGTAAAAACTATTAGAAACATCAGAACAGGAGGGTGTATCCACCCCTCTATAGCGCCCGGGAGGGCAAGTCCGCCCCTCTATGACCTGAACCTGCAAAAATCTTAAACAACAACAAATGTGAAGAAAAGAGACCTATTTGTGGGTCCCACCGGGTGTGCTAGAAATGTGATCCTATTAAAATGTCAAGTCCTAATGTGAGATGCTAAAATGATGCAATAAGAACTAACATAAGAAAAGGGCATCTCAATGATTAGCCTAAGAAATAGTAAACATGAAAGCAAGATAAGATAAATTGATTGTTGATTATACCTTCATGTTGCTCCTTCCTTGGTTGGCCCTTGATCTTTGGATGTCTTGTGTGCTCCTTGGATGGCAATGGAGTGAAGTGGATGCAAGATGCAAGATGGATTGATGAGAAATACTATGGAAAAGCTAAAATGTTGCAAATGACAATTTGGCAAGATTTTGGTAGTAAAAGACTTCATCCCTAAAATGGGAGAAATGAGGGGGTATTTATAGGATAATTTGAATTCTCTAGAGAATTCAACAGTTGAGATTGATCCAACAAGATCAAGATGAAGGGCTATGGTGAGTTGAGGAATCATAAGCCCTCACATCTTGACATGTGGAAAGTGATATTTCCTAGGGTGGAATGATGTGGAAATGAGGTGGAAGAGAAGTACATGAGGCGGATGAATAACAAGTACCTTTTAGGTACCTTGGGGATGAGAAGATTTCCTCAAAAAAGAACTTCTTGTCCCCAAATGAGAACGAAAGAGACATTTGAGAAATTTTAGAACTCCTCAAAAATCTTCATGGGAAAAAGGGAAGTGGTTGGAGAAATAAATGTGAATTAAAAATTCACATTCATTGGAGAGTTTATTGGATAAAAGAGAGTCTCCAAAAAGCTGGAGATTTGTCACATGTGGGTGATGTGACAAGTCCAAGGTTCTAGAAGTCCTTGGCACATGTAAAGTGACAAGTCAAGCCTTCTAGAACTTTGCATGGGGATAGGGAAGACCTTGGAAAGATAAAAGTGAATTAAAAATTCACATGCGGAAGAGAGGAGCCTTGGATAAATAAATGTGAATTAAAAATTCACATGGGAAAGAGAGTCAAGGCCAAGAAAGGCAAGTGGAAAGGTTGACCAAAAAAGGTAAGCCAAATGTGGTTAATGACTTTGATTAAGGTTGTGCAAACACAGGATTAGGATAATTAATGAGAGATTAGAGGCAAGTGGGAGATTATGGAGGATTTAACACTTAATCAATATTAAGTGGTGCACATCCTAATCATAGATTAATTAATTTAATCTGGATTAAAAGAGGGTTATGGAGAATGTGACAAGGAGAGAGAGAAAAAGAGGAATTAAAAATTGGTTTTAATCCAAATGAGTTAAAAGACTAAATTAAATAATTTGTCATATTTATTTAATTTAGAGAAGAAAGGGATAAGGTAAAGTATTTAATTTATTTAATTACATACTTTAGGAACTTTAGGCAGAAAATGAAATAATGATTAAATAAATTATTTAATCACTAATAATGAAATAGATGAATAGAGTAGACGATTTTGATCATATGAAAGTGATCAAATTTGGATGTCTACATATTGTAAATAAAATAATTTAAACAAGGATTTTATACTTGTTGAATGTGCACCCATGACCATTCTCAGCATTACTTTAATAAATTCTTGGTTGATGACCATATTTCATAGTATGGAGTACTTAATCTATTTATTGAGCCTTAATCAATTAAAAATATTATAGCCAATAGTGGCATAAGATGTTTGTGCAATCATCATGTTATTAGTCCATGGTTAAGAAAAGTGTCTTAGACCTTAGTTCCTATCTTGAAATTAGATTTCCTAACAACCTCATACCTAGGTATATTGGACCTACATGCTTGGAAAGATGCCTATTTGATAATAGTATCTTTGAAAAAACCTAGCTAACCCTTATTCTCTATGTAAGAGAATCTTAATATGATTAGAACCTCGATATGGTGGGAAGAAAACTAATATCAGTTGCTAACGTTTAATTAACTCACAAGGGTGGAAAGTCATATTACCCTTATTCATTAATTAGACAAGGGGTGTTTTGTGTAGAAACTCCAAGTACATGTTCCTTGAGATAAATCTTCTAAGAAGAACTATGTGTGACTTTGATACATTTAGAGGCGGGTACGTAGACAGTCCTTGGGTGAAGGATGCCTTTGTGACCTCAAGTCCAAAGGGGGAGGGTTCAGGGGGAATAACTCGAGGGTTGGGGTTGTTCCTAATGGCCTTGACCTTCTCTCTATAGTAGGCTTTGATTTGAGGTTGAAATGAGTATCAAATGGTTAAGAAGGAATTAAGGAAAAAAAAATTGTATTTAACACATAATGTACTTCTAAATACTAATTTGAATGAAGTAATGGATTGACTACTTTATAGTTGGTATTGAATATATATACATTTTGGGTAAATTTCATCTCATGTTGGTTCCATGTGACTTCTATGTGTTGTAAAAACTAGCTCTATATCTAGAGTTCTCTATGTATAGGCCCACATATGTGTTGATTGTGATTGTGTTTCATGTTATGTATGACCCACCCAAGTGTGAACCTTCGGGATATTTTAGCAGTGATAGAAAATCGTTGGATTGTGCCAATGGTCAATGTTTGGGCTACTGCTAGGGACTAGCCGAGATTCACCCAGTTCATGGAGGTGAAGGTTGTTATGGGCTATCCTGGTTATGATTATGATATGTAATGATTGCAGAGGTACAGACCAATCTATGCATGTAACAGTAATCTAGGGCTAACTATTGTATCAATGGGGTTCATTGGCTATCACTGAGGGCACAAAAGTGATCGATTCCAGTGTTACTTAGTATTGTGAAGAAGGTAGCTAACAAAATCAGTAAGGTCACAAGGTGGTATATGTCAGGAGCTACTTCTTCTTGGGTGGAAAAACTTGTCACCAATGGCCTATAGGTGATTAAAGTCATAATCCACTAGGTTATGGTAGGTTCACTACTTGGAGAAAGCCTTGGGATGGTGGAGGGACCCACGGTGTAGTATGGGATGCATTAAATCCCCTTCCCAGTTGTTGAACTATATACTTAGCCTTGTGGGGTTGAGGACGGACCCACAATGTAGTATGGGATGCATTGAATCTTCTTCCCATTTGTCCAATGGTGTAGAAGACCAATGGAAATCATAGGACCAATCGTATAGTGTGAAATGAACCAATATTCTTCTATCTGGGATGCATTATGGAGCTATGTTAGTTAGCCATTGTGATGTGTAAGCTTGTCACTATGTATGTGATCTATGATGGAGTTCATCACTATGTATTTGTGATGTATGTTGGAGCTTGTCACTATGTACGTGATGTATTTTGAAGCTCATCACCATGTGTTTGTGATGTATGTAGGAGCTCGTTATTGTGTATTTCTTATGTATTTTGGAGCTAATCAATGTGTGTGTGACGTGTTGGAGCTAGTGATTAGGTATTTGTGATGTATGCAGCATCTAATCACTAATGTAATTATGAAATGCATATGATCCGGTCATTGTTGTACTTGTGATGTGTTAATGAGACAGTCACAATTGAACTTGTAATGTACATATGAGCTAATCACAAATATACTTGTGAACTATGTATGATCTATTCATTGTTGTATGTGTGATGTGTATGAGCTAGTTGACTTGTGTATATGGAGGTATGCTCGTGATAGTCAATGTATATGATCTTTTGAATTAAGGTATAAATTACCACTTGTGAATATTGTGAATTTTTGTACACTAATGTTTGGTAATGTTGATTATGGACCCAACACTTGATGGCAAGTTATTATTATTATATTATAATTGGCGAAGTTGATAGCTTACATGTACTTAATTAATAGTTATGGATTAAAGGCAAGATCATAGGTCTCATACAAAAGGAGAGATTGAACTCCCTCTGACATTGTTGGGTGAACTATGAAACCTCTGATTCCCATGAGGGTATATGTAGGCAAGGTCAGCATGAACCCTTGACGTTTAAGTCTAGGTCTAGGGATCACCCTAACTATATGATCTTAACACTTTTGAGTGTAAGCATAAAAGTTGTGATGTTTATTTTTTATCACAAGGATAAATGAAAAACTTTTGATATTATCACATCAATCATAAATGAGAGATGCATGGTCAATTAAGTTGGTAGTTGGTGCTATTGAATGCAAAAAAAAAAAAAAAAATTGTTGTGCCCGAGATGGGGATTTTACAATTGGATATTTTAATAAAATTTATGAGACACATCCTTAAATTAATTCTAAAATTAAAGTAAATTAATATGTTGTGTTATATTTTGATACATTTAATTTTCACTAGATGTGACAACCTAGTGGTAATGGCAATACAAAGTAAACAAACACGAGATTGAGCTCTATTCACATATTAAAAATGGCTTCTTTAAATACAAATATTTCACTAAATTATTTAGTTGTAATGAAACCATATTTATAAATGTGAATTGGTGTGCATAATTTATCATACAAAAATGGAAGGAATTGTATCTTTACTATATGATTATTTAGATATTTTATGACATGAAAATATATCTACATGTCAAATAAAAGATGCAAAAAACCTCCAAGGAGGGCTACTTATAAAATGATGTGAAGTGAAAGTTAACAATAAATGACAAGGAGGACACAAAATCAAGCAAGGAAGGATACAAATTTCCAAATCAAAATTACTCAATAAGTGAGAGCAACATGATCAATCGTAATGAGACCGAAACATGTAACCCTACTAAAAAATTAGAATATTGAAACTAGAGTTAAGTATGGCAATGGTGGAACATAGAAACATGATCAATCCTAATGAGAATGAAACTTGTAACCCTACTAAAAAATGATAATGTTGAAACTAGAGTTGAGTACGGTAGTGGTGGAACAAATAAGGATTATTTCTTTACATGATTTATGCAAATTATAAATAATATTTGAGTGGATACGATTAGGATTGGATGGTTCTAACAAGGGAAAGGTTTGGCACATAATCCAAATATGAGTTTTCTACTACATATTTTCCATGTAAATTGAGATATTTATGTCATGTATTGAATTCATTTAGTAACAAGTGTATGAAGGGATGTGGCAATTAATAAAATTGCTAATAAGAAGCCATTAATTTAATAAATATTTAATATAATTTTCCCCACATGTGGACACCTAGAATGTGATAATAAAAGATAAAGGGAAATGATAAATGAGTGACCATTGGGATTCTCCAAGTGGGATCTCAGAATGTGGCAACAAATATCGCTTGGTTTTTCATCATTTATTATATTTAATGTAGTGTTTATCTCTCAAGTTTGGGTGCCCAAGTTGGAGGCAAAGTATTGGAGCCAAAACAAGTTTCTTTTTGAATTTCGAGGAGGTAATCCAAAGGTTGGGGATGTTTGGAATGAAGGATCATCTTTGGGTGCCATGTTTGGTGCATTAGATGCTTTCGGAAGTCTATAAAATCAACCTCTTGGATGTAGAAATAATAAAGAGAAATAGTTGAATATAGTGTTACTATACAAGAACAAGGATAGTTTGAGGCATAAGGAGGTTCATAGGTGTAAAAGTGCTACCATGATGGAGGAAAAAGGAGAATGGAAGTGGTTTATTGTAATCTCATTTATTTGATGATAATGCATACTTGGCCTCTCTTCTTGGTAGATTTTTTTCTCACAATGTTTTCTCCATATAAATCATGT
Organism: Sequoiadendron giganteum; assembly: GCA_007115665.2. Classification (NCBI taxonomy): domain Eukaryota; kingdom Viridiplantae; phylum Streptophyta; class Pinopsida; order Cupressales; family Cupressaceae; genus Sequoiadendron; species Sequoiadendron giganteum. The sequence goes on from CM021109.1 coordinate 518,805,354, forward strand.
GTTATGTGATGATCTTGTACATTGTTGATTTGTCCCTTATTGTTGCTATATTTTTGTGATGTTAATAATCATATATTGTTGTTATAAGTTCACATAAGGTAGTGTTTATAAGCATGTTATGTTGGCTTATTTTTGGCATCATAAAGAAGATGGATATGTTGACGAGAATTTTGCATGTAATAGCAGTCTCATGAGAAACTTAGCTATTGGGGGACATTGTGCGCTAGCTAAGTGACCTCTGGGGATTTATCGAAGCCGACTCTTCGTTTAGTGGGGAGGTAAAAGGTTAGAAAGATAGCGAAATATGAAATATACACTACATGTGATGTGCCAAAATCATAGAAAAAATTACCAGAGCACAGTGCAGAGTGCAAAGGCCCGAACCACCAAAATGTTGTTTATTAAGTAAATTTTGTCAAAAGCAATTAAAACGTAACAAATACCTTCTAATTTTCATAGCATAATCTAGCATAACCTTAGCTAACATAGAGGACTTGAGGAAACATTATTTGTATTCATTGAGCTATGAAAGATTACAAAAGTTGAAGAACAAGCATTCATACAATAAAAGAAGATAACAACACAGACCAATAGTCTTACTAAATGCATGAAAAACAAAAAGGTCGAATTGATTTGGCACAGTCTTAAGTCTTCAAATTAAATAAAACTATTACAAAGGTTTCGTCCGAGTGCTCGGGAGTTTTTTGCAACTTAATTAACAACCTAATAAAGAGAAACATGGTTGTATTTATAAGTCAGTCCACCGCCTGAAACACATCCAGAGAAAGAAAACCGCGAGCAAGGATCGATCCCCCAGATCACCTCGAGTCATCACGGCAAACATCGATCGCCAGGAGCATGCCAGTAAAACCACTACAAGGATCAAAAAACCATGCAACAGCAGAAATGAACACGCGGTGCCACAGAAGAAAATGCGGTAGCAAGCGAGTACAAAAGGCGTATTAGCAATTCCAAGATAATTGGCGTAGGAGCAACTGCCACGTGTCGCACAGATGGGGCCCAGAAAAAAGACAAAGGGATGCCCAGTGAAAATCTCTGAGAGGGAGCCACGTGGAGCAAGTCGAGCGAAATAAAGTGCAAGGCGGGCCCAGTTTGAAAAGCAGCCAAAGAAATCCACGCGACACGCAGACGGAGATTGGTGAAAGGTGAAGCGATATGAAAAGTAGAAAGGTTCACGAGGAAGCCACGTGGAGCACACCAAGGGTAGTGAGAAATTGAAAGGTAAGGCACATTTGCAAAGATAAAATAAAAATCGTAACGCTTGGCAATTTTCTGTGAAACAATTTGGCGACTCACAAGGGCATTTCGCTCGTAGAATGAAGAACCCCAAAATCTTTGGTTCAACATCCCAAAATTGCTCACAATCTCGAGAGGGCAGCCTTCAGATTGGTCCAAAATTCGTTCGATGGTGTGGAGAGAGCTCGTAGATTCTCATGAGCCATCCTGAGATCGATAATTGCCTGATACTTTCGTTTCCAATTCCAATTGGAAGAAGAGTTGTGCCACTTGATGCATGATCCCCTCAATTTCCTCGATGGTCAGAGATTAATCAAAATATTGGAAGATAGAAAGGTCCTGCTTCTTCTCAATCATAGCAACAATGTGTTCCACACCCACTACCACCTGATCTGAAATGAAGGGCGAAGGGAGGCCTCTCTGAGTTAAGCAAGAAAATTTTGCCCACATGTCACTAGTAACCTGGTTCAACCTACCCCTGCATTCTACCACCTGTTGAACAACCTTGTGCATAGAGATGAGGATTCTTACGCCCATGGTTATTGTTATTCGGTCCTTGATGCCCACACCGCTCAAAGCTTCATCAAAAGTTGTATACAACTTGCCCAATAAAATCCTAGCCTCCTAAACCTTATCAGAAGTTACCTCCTGAATCTGTTGTATTGTTTCACTTACTGTTCCGCAAAGGCTGGTCGCTTGCGCCCTAAATTTTAAGGTGGGATGAAGAGTAACGCACAATGCCTTCACCTTTTCCTAGTATGATGCATACAACTCCTTGATGATCTCCAACGAACTCATCTAGGGCGCAAGAGGTTGGGTCTTCAGGATAGCCAACTCTGCTTCTCTGCTACTCAAATTTTCCTTCAGCTCTGACAAGTTTATGTCCAATGCGGACACCTGTTCCTTTAGAGTGGAAACCTCTTTTTATTTTTCTTCCAGGGCCAATTTGGCCCGATTTTCTTTTTGAATTTCCAACTCCAAAGTGGCATTCATTTCATTAATTTCAGCATTCATGCTCTGTCGAAGCTCCTTCATTCCTTCACTTAGTTGCACAAATGCAGTGTGGAGTTTTTCCTCACTTGCTTGGCTTTGCTCGACCTCATGCTGGAGAGTTGGAACATTCTTTGTGCTCATAACCTACAGTGCCTTGATTTGGCCTTCAAAAGGGCCCCTCTTCTTTTCTAGGGGATTTATTTCATTTTCATGGGCTTTAAACTTATTCATCCAGATGTCGACCTTACCCTTGAGCTCTGATATCTGATCATCTATTTTCCTCGCCTGGCAATTAAGCTTGAGGTAATTGGTGGTCACGATTTTTTGGGTCTCCTTTATTAGCTCGACCTTATCTTGTGGGCAGGCCTGCTGCAAGTCTAACCTGATAGCATTTACAGAGTAATCACTCAGTAGCATTTCTCCTACCGGTTTAATCACATTGGGAGTGATTTTTGCAAACATCAATGAATTTTGGCTCTCATTGAATACAGTTTGCAAGAGAGGCTCTACTTGCCTGGTCGCATCCTTTTGTCTTCTTTTGTTGATACAGTTACCTCAGGCACTCTTGTTTGCATCAACCTACAAAAAATATTCTTGGGCAAGGATATCGAGGCCGCCAGCAAAAGGGAACTCCTGAGGGATGGCCAGCAGGAAAGACAACATACTTAGCGCATCAGAAGTTTTGTTGGGCCTTGTTATAATGGCCGAGGAAAATGGTGGAATGAAATGGCCACTCAGAGAGGATGATAATATGGTGTAGGGAAAGGCTGGAGATGTGCCAACTGAAGGGCTGGGCCTCGGGGATAAGAATTGTTGGCCCATGATCCTAGCACAAACACCAAATTGTGCTCCAGGTAAAGGATGAAAGTGGGAAACCAAGAGGGATAAGACTTGACTACCCGGGATATCTAGCGGTAGATAAAACTGGTGTAAATGAAAAAGCAGTGGCAGATGAAGAAGAGACTAGAGACATGGTAGAGAGAGAAGAGGGAAGAAATGTTACCTGAGGCTCGAGAGGAGCTGCAAATGATTCAACCGCTTCCTCCGTCAGCCACTCTTCTTCTCCACCGGATTCTCTGGTTCATTGCCACTTTTCTTTTGGAGAATCATCAAGGTCAACAATGACCCGCCCTCTACCACTGGTAGTCCTCACCTGCTTCCTCATTGATTTAGAGGAGTTGGATGGCTCTGACATTTGTGTGTGTGAATCCTCCTGCTGTGCAGGCTATTTACCAGTATCTTTCTCATGCATTGGATTCTCCACAACGGCAGGGGGTTCTGAGTTACTTCCTCCCCGAGCTTCGTGGCAATCTCTTCCCTTCTATAATGGTGCACGGATGTTGAAGGGTTCAGAGACTTTTCTACATCTAGATGTGCACTCTCCCAGATGTCATCAAATTTTTCATGAAGGGCCACCTCTTCGTAGAGCTTGGTGGTTGCCTTAATCTCTTGTTGGAAGATCCAAAAGTTTTGAATCTTTTCAGGACACCATTCGAACTTTTGCAATTGGGTGCCCAAAGCCTGGTTGATCTTTTGATTTGGGTTGGCTCTCCCAACTACGTAGTAGAAGTTCAGCCATGGCGGTCGCATGTCATCCGTAAGCAAATGTTCAAGGCCTACATATAAACTTAAATTCCCACCCTCAACATTTCTCCAGGGGTCCCAGAATGGTCGAGGTTGATGTGGGATTCTGATGCCAATCTCTACTAAATTATTTTTGGGGTTGTATTTCCAAGTGTCATTTATCAACACCAACCCGAGATGACCCAACTTTGAAAGCAGAATCTCTGAAGTGTCAATCTTCAAAGTCCTTTTCTTGATCAGCGACACAGAACCAAACATAACCGGCAATAGAAAATAAGAGGTTAAATGTTTCCCCCCCAGTAATCATTATCGATGGTAAATAGAAGCCTCATTGCTTCTAGGGCCAGCACTCTATCGGAAAGAAAATCGGGGATCCGGAAGGGCTCCCGGGCGAAACCTCACATACGAAGTATGGTGAAATCCACACCAAAGAACCAATCATAGGGTGGTACAAGCTTTCCCAACCAGGACTTTTGTAGGGGTGATATGTGTGCGGTCATGTCGATCCCAACTCTATCCAAAGCTCGCAGAGTTGGGGTTAAGAATAAATCCGAAAACGCATAGTATTTCGACATGACAGGAGTCCATGTTGAAACTGGCTTCCTTAGGCCACCCTCGTCAAAAATAGTCTGAGACATAAATGTCAAAAAGTAATCTGTATTCTAGTGTAATATCAAGTAGGTCAGGAACGAGGAATACGTGAACCTAGAACTGACCTAGAATTCCTATAGTTGTTGCCAAATCCCATCACTAATAACTTTTGAAAAAACCAGAAGCGGAGGCACGTTGTCCTTCCTCAACATAAAGCTGAGACACATTTGGAACTCGAAAACATGTGTGTCTGTATCCAGACCACAAACCAGCGCTAGCATAGAAGTGACAGAAGAAGACCCACCTTTGAGAGTTTTTAGACCAAAAGGAAATTGGGGCGACGCTGAAGTATTTGTTGGTTGAGCATTTTCGGTGAGGTAAAACTACAGTACCATTTGAAGCCCTCCCCACTTCTCATGCATCTTGTTTACTACAAAAATCTCAACATCCCGGGCCAAGGGGAGCATGATGCACAGCATATCCTGAATAGCTTCAAGGATGATGATTACCCTAAAATTAGTGTCACTTATCACTCTAGTATTCGTGTCAAAGCCTGTCACGCATGTTGCCACGATTTCTGGGAAAGTATGTACCAGGGGAACCATGTACTAGGGAATCCCATAGTACCATAGACGCTTGTTGAAATGGTCTGTTACATTCTTCATTTTCTTGCATGCGGCTTCCTTAAGGCTCTTAAGATTTTGGGATACCTCATGATCAAAGACATTATCCCAATCCTCTGCAACCAAAGCCTAATCTCTATGAGGGATTGCTTTCAGTATTCTCTGGTTCACCTGATTGGTGAAAGGCCAACAAGGTTTTGTGGGGATGCCTGGAGTAACATAAGAATCTTGGTCATAGATTTGTACACAAGGCACCCTCTTCATTTGCTCTACTATACTCGTTGGGGCCAAGGCTTGTGTTGGGTTCTCTGCAATCTCGGCCATTTTTTGTATTCGTAAGAACCTTTTCACAACCTTTCGCAAATGGCTTAGCTTTCTGAAAAGCTCTTTCTCTCTTGTGAATGCCTTAGCAGTTTTATCTTTAGATAACTCCTTGTAATAAATGTGCCCTACATCCTTAACCTATTTTTTGATCTTCCTGAAAAACAACCGAGAAGGATATGTGCCAACCATTCATGCCTAGTTGCCATATGCGTCACCAACCTTTCATGCGTGTGAAAAGATCCCCAACCTACCAAAATTCTCTCTACATTTAAGAGACAGATTTTTGTGTGAGGTGGCACCTGATTTTATTGAACAATGAACCAAGACAACCTTGCAAAAACCTTTTCGCGAGCTTTATGCATTTACTAATTTCACTAAACATACTTGGGCTCGTCGCCCAATAGCCTGTCTTTAAGATTTTCCTTGATTTGGATGGAACGGTGGCCCCTTATGTTGGCACTTGGCCAGTTTCTAATGAATTCGGCAACTTGAACAGAGAAAGTTGTAACTGTACTTGCATATTCCCATCACCTCACACGCCGCAACACTAAAAACTGAGGCTTGGCAACACACTTCGGCTCAGTCGTAATTATGGCCTACCTCGTCCGGTGAACCTCGGCCAATCTATAAATATGACCATTAGCAACATTGTAAATCATAGTGTTTCCTAGCATTCCTAGCTTAGCAAGATTTTCTTATCTTAACAATTTCATTTTTCTAGCCAAAATAGTAAATAGGATGGAAACGCCAATAAGGTTTGTCTGCAAGAAAACTCAAGCTGCCTTCTTAGCCAAAATTAGCTGCAGGCGCTTAAAGGGCATGACAGGCGTGAAAAACCTGCTATATGTGAAGGCAATTAAATGGGTTATTGGCAAAGATTGCGTAGAGTATGAGGAACAGTACCAGGTAAACACTAGCATCTGCTCCTATTTTTTTGCCTCGCTGTTGGATATCAGCATCTCCAAACGCAAGATTTTGAAGCTAACAAAGCGGGTGTTCCCTTGACACTACCTCGGAGGACTGGAGTAGATAGTGTGTGTTGCTTAATTTGATCATGGGCTCCCCTCAGTTTACAACCTACGTCTATTGAAACTACATGGAGGACCCATGCCAACCAGACCCTTCCTCTTCGGCTTTGAATTGGACACTCATGAGGAGCATCGCACCAAGGTTCACTTCAGCTGCTACTTCCTCATGCGGGTGCATTATATTGAACCATTCCAAAACCTCTAGTGGTACAAGGATTTTGAAAGAATGGTCTTCCCTGATCTCCCACCTTTCGGTTGCTGCAATTTCTAGTCCCTCCCATTGATAATCTGAGAATGAAAATGGTCCTCAATTTTTCTTTTTCACTTTTTCCCACCTCCGCTTCATAGTGGACATATGTGTATATCGATACAAGGCCACCAGCCTCTATCTTTTATAATGTAAATTTTTGGCCAATATATATAATATATGTTTTTCACAAATCTTGGCTCATTTACAATGTTCTTTCAATTTCTTGCGCTATTGTTGTTATTTCATAAAGCACTGAGAAGACCCAAAACTTTAAAGCAGGAAAAATAATTACATATGTACAATTTACAAAGCCATCACACAGGCAGAATCAATGAAATTTTTTAAGATGTATTCCATTAACTGGAATACTTAGGGTGTTACCTTCCATGTCTTCCAACTCGAAGGAGTTGAACTATTTACACTGGATAATTCTGAAAGGCCCTTCCCAGAGGCTGTCAAATTTTTTGTGTTGGTTGGGCCTTGCTCCGCGCTTGTTGAACTTGAGAACCAATTCCCTACGTTGTAACTCTTGATCTAACGCCTTTTTATCAAACCATTTATTTACCACTTGTTGGCGGTTGTTCATTGCCTCAAGGGTGTGCTCTCTCTTTCCTTGAACCTCGAGTACCTCAAAAAACCTTACTTCCATTGCTCCATTTTGTTCAATCTTCAAAGATTTAAGAAACTGCAGGGTAGGGATTTCTGTGGCAATAGACAACAATGCTTCCTTCCCATACACCATCTCATAAGGAGATGTCTTCAGTATTTGTTTGGGCATGATTCAGTCTGCCTACAGCATTGTCCGGAGGTTCCTATGCCATTCTTTCTGGTGTTTCGAGCCTATCTTTTTAATTAACCTGATAAAGTTTTTATTCATAGAATCTGCGAGGCCATTCCCCTGGGGATAATAGTTAGAAGAGGTTTTCAGGAAATCCTCATACTTTAATGTGAACTAGCTCATCTTCGAGCCAAGGAATGTTTTAGCATTATTGGAGATTATTGTTATAGGTGGGCCAAATCTAGCTACCAACTCCTCCAGGAAATTAACAATCTCCACTTCTGTTGCATTTTTTAATGGCACTACTTCTGCCCATCTAGTGAAGTAGTCTATAGCTGTCAATATCCACCTATGTCCAGCTGAAGAGAAAGGGTTAATCATCCAAACGAAATCTAAACCCCATTGAGCAAAAGGTTCCTCTACTACTATAGGCCTTAATAGCATAGTAGCATTCTTTCTCTTTTTGACATGAAATTGACATTCATTGCAAGACTTAATCAGTAAAAATGTATCACTAAAAAGTGTTGACCAAAAATAACCAGCACATATAATTTTAATTATCATGGTCCTTGCAGAAAAATGTCCTCCAACTAGGCTATTGTGGTATTGATCCAATATTTTTTTGGCCTTCTCATTTACACACCTTAGCAAGACGCCATTAAAATTTCTTTTAAAAAGGATACCCTCAAAGAGAACATAATTGTCATTTCGTAAATGATAGAAATGCTTTTTAAAAGAAGGTAGATTGATTGGATACCTTCCCGTTTGCATGAATTTTATTCTATCCTCAAGCCAGTCGCCCTGAGAAATTTCTTTGTTCAATAACATAGGTTTTTAAGCTTCAAGCTCTTTCGCTGGTTCACTATTTTCAGTGAGATACTCGCACAATCCCTTTCCTTTGATAGTCTTGATAGGTCTGACTTTAATATCATATTCTAAGATCTTGGTGATCTAATTATCTCTCTTCTCTCTGATTTCTCCCTCCATGATATACTCTCGCACACTAGGATGCGGTACACAAACAATCACCTTATTATATAATCTCAAATGTCGAAACTTTTTAAGTCCTTTGACAATAGCGAAGGCCTGCTTTTCTACAAAGTTGTACTTTACCTCGTACTCTTTTAAGGTTCATGAGTAGAAGGCATTAAAGGACTCCCTTTTATCTTCATCATTGTTTTACATAAGTACAATGGCGATGTTGTTGCCACCACCAAAAACGCACATAATAAAATCCTTTGATAGGTCGGGGTTTACCAACACAAGGGTACAAGAAATAGCCTCCTTTATAAGCTCAAAAGATTTTTTGGCTTTCGTCGTCCATTTGAAAGTCTGGTCTTTCTTTAGCATTAAGGTAATAGGCCGAACGGTTCCTACAAAATCTACAATGCATCGGCTAATGAAGTTGACCTTACCCAGAAATGACTACACGCCCTTCTTGTTGACAGGTAATGGGAGCTCCCAGATCGCATCAACCCTTTCAAGATCAATGGAAATGCCTTCCTTAGAGACAACATACCCCAATAGCTTCCCTTGGGGAACTATGAACACACATTTCTTTGAGTTTAAAGAAATCCAGAATTCCTGGCACTTCTGGAAGACAAGCTCCAAATGATCAAAGTGATCATCAGCAGATTTTGAAAATATTATCAAGTCATCCAGATAGATGAGTATAATTTTATGGATCAAATCCTTAAAGGTAATATCCATGGCTCTCTAAAAGGTGGCTCTAGCATTCAAGAGTCCAAAAGGCATCTTGGCATATGCATAAGTTCCCCACTTTGCGGTGAGCATTGTTTTGTGTTGGTCTTCTTCCTTTACCCGAATCTGGTTGTAGCTTGAAAAGCCATCCAACATTGAAAACATTTTGAAGCCATCTACGATTTGTAAAATTACCTCCATTGAAGGCAGGGGGTAATGATCCTTTAAGGAGGCTCTATTTAAGTCTCGAAAGTCTATACACAGGCATATGTCTCCATTTTCTAGCAGACTGGTACCAGGTTTGACACCCAAGTGTTGTGTTTGATTGGAAACACTATTCGGGATGCGATCAATTTATTCAACTCCTGTGAGATGAGAGATTCTATCTTTGGGTTCATAGGTTTCTGTCTTTGACGAACTGGCTTCACCCCTTCTAACAACTCAATTGTATGCTCATTGATCCCAGGATTGTATCCTTTAAGGTCGTTATATGACCAGGCTACTACACTCGGATATTCTTCACAAAAATTCATTATTCTGTCCTTATTCTTCTGAGAAACTTCTTTCCCGACCTTGACCTTTTTGTCTTCCCCGATATGCAAATCAGTGTAATCACCCTTGTCAACCACGAGCTTCCTTTTGTCTCTTGTTGCATCATCAGAATCAAACAGGCTCTCTAGAGTGACTAGGCCTCTCAGAAGCTTATTGGATTTCAACTGCATAATTTGATCCCCATAAGCTTCGACGATCTTTGGTTGCAGTTGATCGGCGAATTCCCCAGACAACTGGAGAAATGATGCAATATGAGTCTCGCTATTGAACACTTTCCAATCTAGATTGTTGTTTTGAATAGCGGGCCTTACAATTACCCTTATCGCATGCTTATTTTTTAATAACTCAGAGGTCGGCTCAAACTGAGCTCCAATAGTCACCATTATGTCGGCTTCGAAGTTCTTCTCCCTCGGTATAGCCTGAATATTAAATGCCTCAAAGTTGTCGATCAGATCCCAGACTCTATGTCGATAGCATCGCATACGAACATTTTTCGCAGCAGAAATTCCTCAAATCTGGTTGACCACCAACTTTGAATCTTTGAACACGCTTATCTGCTTTGCACCCATTTGTTCCACAAGGCCTCAACCATGGACAAGACCTTCATATTCTACTTCGTTGTTCAAACAAGTGAACTAGAAGTGATACGACCTCAAAGTCTTTTCCTCAGACGAGTATATCAAACAAATCCCCGCTCCAGCTCCTACTCTACATTTTGTGCCATCAAAGTACAAAGTCCATATTTTTGAAGATTTTTCACCTCCAGACTCCTTAGTAACTTTAGGCATAGATTGGCCTTCCTCATGTATAACATAGGTTTCGAGGCCAGTTGCATGGTAATTCTCGAAAGGGTTTGTATCAATAAATTCTTTCAATAAATTTTCTTCATCTTCCGTTCGGGAGCTAGTAGCCTCTTCTTCTTCCAAAAATTCCACATTGAACCTCTCTTCCTGAGTGATTAAAGTATGTGCTACTTCAAAGTTGAGTAGGGCCTCATTAGCAACATGCTCGGAATGCAAATTTTCTGACAGTAGTTTCATCTTGGCTCCATGTTTGGTCCTTAAAATCAGGTGTGACTAGTCCAATGCTAGATATCCTCTGACATTTTTTGTGAATTCTCTGGACAAACAAATCCCAAATAGAGGAGGAATATCAATGAGTGTGGTATCCTGATTTACAGTGATACTAGGGCAGGCAAACAAAGTCATAGGCAATCCCTTGATTACCCCGACGATATCAACTTTATTTCCATCTAGCAGCATGACTCCCTTGTTGAGAGGCTCATATTTTAAACCCAAAGCATTCGTTACTTGCTTTGGCATGACAGTGGTACTAGCACCAGAGTCGATCATACAATTATGTACTAGCTTATCGCCAATAATAAGGGTTAGAAAGAAAATCTTAGGTTTAGGCTTACATTCTTTTCTCGACTCGAGCTTCTCCTTTGGTTGATTTATTAGCACTTTATCTCGGTCTGGCCTAGATACTTTCTCTTCATTAGACTAAGTAGGTACCTTCGCATCCTCATCTCCTGACAATGTCTTTTGTAATAGTACCTTCTACTCCAGAATAGCGAGGACATCCCACAAAGAAGCGTTAGCAGATGACTTCTTCAATTGTTCCACCACGTTGAACTGTGCTCATGACTGTTGAGCCATGCTTGCTTGCTCCTTATTTTTCACAGTTGGTACAAGCCTTGCGGCTGGTATATCTGGATGTTTGGCAATAGCAGGGGTGATTGTAGGAGCCTTCACCTTTGGAGGAAGTGGATTCGGAGAGCTAAGAATATTTGCCTTAGACTGTGGTGGGATTGGCAATAGGCCTACTGATGGGCTAGGCGTCGGCTGAGCTGAAGCATCGGTAGGTAAATTTGTGAACTCTTTGGTGAATCTACACTTTGAACGCGTGTTGTAGTCAAATAGGAATAGGTGGAGAAGGCGACGACAGAGAAGGAGACGAAGGAGGTGAAGGGCTACCTCACCGACCTCTCGGGTGCACAGAAACTAAGGGTGGTACAAGTTGGTCAGGACTCTTGCAGTCTACAACTGAGTTACAGGCTGATGGCTCATACACACTTATAAAACCAGGCGAACATGCTAGTTCTCAGTCCCACCGAGCATGCCAGAAAAAGAACTGTTGACGCAAAATTTTGCATGTAGCAGCAGTCTCATGGGAAACTTAGCTATTGGGGGATATTGTGCACTAGCTAAGTGACCTGTAGGGATTTATCGAAGTTGGCTCTTCATTTAGTGGGGAGGTAAAAGGTTAGAAAGATAGCGAAATATAAAATCTACACTACAGGCGATGCGCCAAAATCATAGACAAAATTACCAGAGCACAGTGCAGAGTGTAAAGGCCTGAACCATCAAAATGTTGTTTATTAAGTAAATTTTCTCAAAAGCACTTAAAACATAACAAATACCTTCTAATTTGCATAGCATAATCTAGCATAACCTTAGCTAACATAGAGGATTCGAGGAAACATGATATGTATTCATTGAGCTATGAAAGATTACAAAAGTTGAAGAACAGGCATTCATACAATAAAAGAAGATAACAACACAGACCAATAGTCTTACTAAATGCATGAAAAATAGAAAGGCCGAATTGATTTGGCATAGTCTGGAGTTTTCAAATTAAATAAAACTATTACAAAGGCTTCTTCCCAGTGCTTAGGATTGTTTTGCAACTTAATCAACAACCTTATAAAGAGAAACATGGTCATATTTATAGGCCAATCCACTGCCTGAAACACATCCAGAGAAAGAAAATCGTGAGCAAGGATCAACGCCCCAGATAACCTCGAGTCATCACAGCAAACATCGATCGCCCAGGAGCATGCAAGCGAAAACACTATAGGGAACGGAAAACCACGCAGCAACAGAAATGAACACGGGGCGCCACAGAAGAAAATGCGGAAGCAAGCGAGTACAAAAGGCGCAACAGCAATTCCAAGGTAACTGACACAACAGCAACTACCACGTCTCGCGTAGACGGGGCCCAGCAAAAAGATGAAGGGACACCCAGCGAAAATCTCTGAGAGGGAGCCACATGGAGCACATCGAGCGAAAGAAAGTACAAAGCGGGCCCAGCTCGAAAAGCAACAAGAGAAAGCCACGCAGCATGTAGACAAAGATTGGTGAAAGGCGAAGTGATATGAAAAGAAGAAAGCTTCACGATGAATCCATGTGGAGCACATCGAGGGTAATGAGCAATTGAAAGGTATGGCACAGCCGCAAAGATAAAATAAAAACCGCAAGGCTTGGCAGTTTTTTGTGAAACAGGATCTAATCATGGTATTTCCATATTAAGGCAACTTAATTTTCAGTGTTGTAGTCCAGGCCTTGAATCTCATCATTTGATGTAATATTTGGATATAAATTGAATTTCTCAACAATTGGTATTGAACATGTTAATTTCTCATCAAAAGTGGTCCCAAATTTAAATACATCGAGGTTGGCAATTTATTATTTGAATTTAAAATCCTAAATGTCGACTATTAGAATTTTTTTTTCAGAAATTAGATTAATCGCATATAAGTACATAGTATTTTCATAATTTTATCTAATAGGAAAATAAGTAGAAATTATTGAGAAAATTAATATTCCTAAATGAATTCAAGATCAGCAAAGAGCAGAATTATCAAGATTATTGTGTATTTTCACATCAAAGCATCATGTCAAGTTTTATGTGAGTTTGTTCATGTTTATGCATGCATTTTGTTTGTGAGTACTAATGCTTGTAGGTAGTCAAATCACAATCAAGCCTTGAAAGTGATGTGCATAATTTCAATCCCTCAAGGACATTAGATCTAAGTGGTGAGTTGTAGCGAGTTGTTGATTCATCATTTATTTATCATTTAGCCTCTATCACGCAGAAGAATAAGCTCTCTTTATCATCATTTTTGTCATTGTGGAGGTAGAAATACCTACATGAGGTTTGATCGAGGCAAGGCCCTATATGGCACAACTCTTCCTCTCTCTTTGAATGTGCAATTTATAGATATAAAGAGGATTGGAGGAAGATTGAATACTATTTTCTCATTGTTTCATTCAATCCCTACAACTTGACAAGATATGAAACTCAATTATCTTAGTAATAGACGAAGATCTAACAGCAAGATCTCTAGTCTAGGGCATCCTAGGCACCCTTGTCTAGTCAAATAAATCTCAAATTCAAATTATAGGTGCACACATGTTTGCTCTATTCATTACTAGTCATTAAATTTGGTTATCAGTTTCTAGATTGTATGTATTCATATCAGAATAATGCACTTTCATAATTAGCTAGTTGCATCATTGCATCCCACCATAATTCAATTTCTAAACACATAAAACAATAAATCAAAACAAAAACTAGGGAATTGGATATCAAGGATTGGTTGACTCACCTTTTAGGTTGCAAGTTAATCTCATGCCCTTGTCCATCTTCGATTCCCCAAGTTGCATGCTTTGAAAGGTGACTTATTCTAATTAAATCCTAGGGTTTCACTTTTCCAACATCATATATGTATATACATATATGGAGATATAGAGAGAGAGAGAGAGAGTATGCAAAGAATATTTTGTATTATATATTTTATAAATTTGTATGATAAGATTGAATATTATTTTGATATGTTGACTGAAAGAATTAGATTAATATTTAGATTTGTTGAAAGATTTAAATACTGTAAATATGTGTTTATTCTTGTAAATTAATTTGGCAATATATTATACATTTATCAACAATATATCAAAGATGTAGTTTTCATTTTATTATGGATCATGTTAAGCGAATGTTATTTGAAAGTTAGAAATTTTTACTATCATTTTTTTAGTGTATGATAATTACTTTTTAGTTAATTCATTAATTAATTCTTGTTTAGAAATTTGAGTATGTTACATATGGTATCAGAGCTATTTGGTTCAACACATGGACCTATAAGCTCATTAAAAAAAAAATTATCAAACATTAACAATTAGATAATGTTTGAAAGTGTTCTTGTGTCAAAATGGTAGGAATAAGAACAAGGAAAATTGCAAGGAAATATGTACCCAAGAAATTTCCTAGCCTAGTGACCAAAAAGGAATCATCTTTGGAGGTAAAACTCCTAGAGAATATCAACTACTCAAGGGGTGTGTGGCTTTTTGATGCTCTCAAAGACAACATAGAAAGGAACCAAATAAGACCATAGTACTTATCCTTTTTGTTAAACTAAATAATCCATTTGCACATTAGGATATGCCATTCGGTTGTGGCCATGATGCACTAAAAATAGGAAATGAGGTGATGGAGGAGTACTTGCAAGTACACTCACCCTCTAAGTTTGTCCTGGTATATTATGAGGGTCAAGAAGAACACAAAGAAATACCTTTATCTGATAGAAAAATATAGGCACATAAAATAAAAAAGTTTTATATTAAATAAGGATGTATAAAAAATCCACTGAACAAATATAATAAAGTTTTGTTATTTTTCCAAATCTGTGTATTAAATTAGATAATGTCATAAATTTTAATTAGTGTTTAAAGTGTAATGCTAAAATTAGAGGATTTAATTAAACACTTAAAATAAACTTTAGGTGTGAAGTACAAGTCAAACATGGTGAAAACCCAAATTAACCCAAGAGAAAGTCGAGAGGTATCAAGCCCTTCTAAAAATCCAATGACTAAATTGGACCAAATTTTAATCATGTTGAATGAAAAAAAAGGAAAGAATTGGTAACCTGGAGCATGAAGTTAGGGGACAAAATATTCTAGAAAGAGGAAATGAGGCATCCCAAGAAGAGGAAGATGAAAATAGGCATGATAGCACCACCTAAAGTGGGTGAGGGGAAAATAATTTTGATTCAAGAACTAATAATGAAAACAACTAGTTAGCTCTTGAGTTGTCGAGAGATATGAAATAGGTAAGGCCACCTAAATTTGATGGAACAATGAGTGGTGATGTAGCAAAATCCTAGCTCGTAGAGATGGAAAAGTACTTTGAGATAAGAAATTACTCTGAAGTGACTAAGTTGGTTTGGGGTGTCTACTAGCTATTAGGAAAAGAATCCACCTGGTGGATGAATAAGAATATGGAGTTGGGATCAATTTGTATTCATCTTTAAGCAAAGGTGTTCACCACAACTTTTCTTCAATCATAAGCTTACAGACTTTCAGAATTTGCAACAAGGAGACATGTTTGTGGTTGAGTATTGGGAAAAATTTACACGTCTCTTGAAGTACGTACCCTAATACCAGAATGATGAAAGATTCAAAATTATAAAATTCATCATGTGGTTAAATGCTCAGATAGGATGAGAATTTGATGTTCATGGTCCAACAACAATGGATCAAGTATTTGAAAAAGATATTAAGCAAGAGAAAAAATTGAGGTCTATCTCTACTTATCGTGAGAAGAACCATAAGAAGTACAATTGGTCACACTCTTTTCAATCTTTTCAGAAGAGGAATGATAAGCAAGAAGCTAGGAGGAAAAATGATAAGGGATTCATATTGAGAGGGTATTTATATATTTTTGAGGTAATTATAATTATTTTTTATGTTTTCATGGTGTTAATGAGGTGAGAAAATTATTGGATATATGTACGGATTTGTTGATCCATATTAGGTTGGTGACTTGGATAGTTTGAAGTCTAGTCGAGGCTATGTATTCTCTTTTTTCATAGTGTTATTAATTATATGAGTAAAATTAAACCCACACTTGCTTTCTCTATTATTAAATTAGAGTATTTCGTTGCTACACATTCCTATAAAAAATATAACATATTTAAGAGACCATGTTCAATATTTATTTGTTATTGTCGAGTTGTTCAAATTAGATGTGATAGTCAGAATGCTATTTATTTGGCTAGAAATCCCATGTTTTATACTTGTACCAATAATAATGATGTGTAATATAAATTTCTTCATAAAATGGTGAAGAATGGTAAAGTCAAGTTACAAAATCTTGACACTCAAGAGAATGTTGCAAATTCAATAAAAAACTAGTTAGGATGTTAGAATTTATAGGATCTTGGGATACTAATCATTATAAACAAGATATAAAATAAATATTTAATGAGAATCATACAAGCATAGATTTTACACATTACACAAGATATACATGGGGAAAACCCTTTCGGGTAAAAGCCCCATAAAAGCATCATTTTATTAAAACGCTTATAATAATGATCTATTATAACATAGACTGAACCTAGGGATGCTCTTCTACATAATTCCACATGGCCAATAATACCTCATGTGCATAGTGATATAGTTCACTGTATAATCTTCAAATTCGTCACCTCTCAAATGAGAGGGAACCTCCCTAAATATAGGAGAAAGGGTGGTATAATACCTTAAGGGGTATTAGCCACACCTATTCAAAATAACCATTCATAAATAATTAATAATCTAATATTTATTATGTTATAACTATTTTAAATGGGATATTCTTAAGAAAGTGTATAATATACAAGGTTTAATAACCTTATATTAGTATATAAATGTTATAAAGTTATGACCCATAATAAAAATATGTTTAACACTCCCCCTTAATTTTAATAGGGAGCATCACATGTCAATTTCCATAAAAGAAAAAATGAAGTACTCCAGTAACATAGGTCTTATTTTGACAGTGATAAATAGGGATAGAAATATATGCCAAAATTAAAGTTGTGTATTTTGGGCTACATGAAATTCATATTTTTATAATTTATAATCCCAAATTTTTAAAATGATTTTATTTATGAGGTCTTATAAATATTTTATAAGAGCCAGGGTCTCCTCAAATCAGCCTCACCGTAGGTTCATTACATAGTGTTCATAGGAATTAATACAATGTGCTCGTAGGACTTAATACAATGCTTTTATAAGTGGAAGATTTAGAGAGAGAAGAACTTTAATATATGCTTGTATAACTTATACATCTAGGATTTAGCCACTAGGTGGTGTCATTGACATGCACACTCCCCCTCAATGGCATCACCTCAAGCCAATAATTTATTTGAATTTGGAGCATATAATGCCTATAGGTCTGATATCATGTCTATTAGGTCTTACATTTAGGATTTATCCATGAGGTGATGTTATGCACTCTCCCCCTTAATGCAGTTACCTTAAGCCAATCACCGTATAGAGGTTGTGAATATTTGATAAGTGATGGCTAATATTTTAATGTTTTTCTTGCTCATAGCATATGTATTCTTGAATAAAACTGGAGAGAATTTTTATGATAAAATACTTTTTCTTGAATAGAATTGGAGAGAAATTTTATGATATAATACTTTTTCTTGAATAAAGTTAGAGGGAAATTTTATAATGGAATACTTGCACTTTAATGAGGCGCTCATAATACTCAATGTTTTTTTCTCTTTGGACATGAGATTCTTTGGTAAGTGTGAATATAAATTTCCCCAAGCTCCCTTCGAGTTATTTTATTTTTGCTAAATACCGGTCACGCTCATCTATTGAAAGAAACATCAGGTTCCTTTCACAAGGCTTTATCTAGATGTTGCCACTTGTCAGTCGGGCGCTCCTTGCAAGGATATTTTCTTTCGCTTTTTAGTGGCCCCCACCATGCTTCCACGTGTCGGCAGTTCACACTCTTTGGTTCTTCTTCTCATCGCTTCCCTATTGGGCCCTGACTGCATGCCACATAGCATTAGTTTGCACACATTCCTTAGCGTCCCCCACCTACAATGTAGTTTGTATGGGAGACCTCCACATGTCTTCACCATGCAAGTTTTCATCGCAGGGAAGGGAGAATGAACCTCGGGTCCCAACCGCTTGCCACATGGATCTTCTAAAGGATTCATCGTGCAAGGGAATGAAGCAACCAATAGCCTCACAACAGTTGCCATGTATTATAACTGTCGTCATGAGTGGGTGACACATGTCGACACTCAATTCTGCTAGGACCACTGTCATCATTTGTAGGGGATGCATTTGGCATTGGGGCGACCTCGTTCATGGCTCGAATCATTTTCCATTGCAACGATCGAGGAAAATCATTACCATATACATCATTACTCATGATTGAAGGATCTTTTATGTTACTGGCTCACTAGGCTGGGAATTTTATTATAAATACTGCTTCTTCTTTCGAAGAAGGAGTTTGGATTTTGGCAGAGAAATTTGTGGAAGGACCAAGCCTTTTACTATTTTTTAGATTATTGCAAAAGAACTCATAGACTATTCCCTTGTAATTCGACCTTTCTATTTTCTTAAGCTATTTGATAAACTTTATATTGTGCCATTATTGTACTAAATGGTTCATTTGCAGAACTTCTATAAGTTTAAATTCAAGTTTGTTGGTTTAGATCATGTCTTTGACTCTTCTTTTTAGTGAATGTGCATGAATATTACTTTATGTCATTGCGTGAATCATTCAAGCTCCTATCTTTAATTTTTGTCATTCCAGGACAAAGTAGATTGTTGAACGGGCCCTTAAATTGCATCCAAAAAATATATTTATTGTTCCTTATGTTAGAAACCAAGATCATACATGCAAACCTAAACACCTTCCATAGAAGAGAAAAACAATGAAAAAGTAGAGCTTTGCATGAAATGTGCAAATTGATAATATTCAAAATTAAGAAATTACAATAAGAGAATTGCTTTATAAAAGCAATGTATGCAACCCTAATGTTGACCTAAAAACAACTCAAGTAAATAAAGCTTACTTATTAATTAAGTAAACTAATTATTACCTAAGAAAAACCTAAGTAAAGTTATGCAAGTGTAATTAAATATTAATTACACTAACACCCCCATAAGTGTAACTTAGGGAGACTAAAAAAGCATGCACCTAAAACTAAGATGAATGCAAGAAAGCATGAATGGGTCCCGGCAACAAGGCCTGATCAGGAACCCATGTACAAATGCAATAATGAGGTAGAGAAGGAAAACCCAGTGGGACAACCCTCCCTACAATGCGATGACTGCTGCAAAGAAGGATTGGAAGAACATTGTGGAATAACACTGGAACCACAATCTAACAACCAAGGAAAGATACTTATGTTTACAAGAAACCAAAATCATAATAATGCAATAGTAGACCCGATACCACGGAACACTCGAAAACACCAAAATGGAATAACCTTGGAATCCATAAAACAATAGTAGATGATATAATGACAGAATTTGGAAGTCGTGAATCTCGATGTCGATGCCAAACTGAGACTAAAACATTTCCATGGGAACAAGTACCATAAAGACTCGGGAACATTAACCACAAATTTAGTGGCCCTCAAACTGAGATGGATCCGAAAGGAATCTAATATGTGTCAAGCTAAGACAAAAAAGTGGCCAAAAGAAACTAAGAAACCAGATTACAACCCATGCAAGTTTTGTCATCAAAACACAATGAATATTATTATGCAAGAAACCCCCTTGATGGAACTTTATATCAGTTCATTTATTACAATACCCAAGATTGCAAAAGGAGATAATTCCTAAACATTCATAAACAAAAAGTAAAAATAGACCTTAGATATGTTTAGAAGATTGAACTAGCTTTCCAATGTCACAAGAATGGCGAAAAAAGGATCACCGAGTCAAAAGATATGCCCTCCGATGTGAAAAACACAAGTTCTTAGTTCAAGGACCTGAAAAATAAAACTGGAGCATAATCAGGAAAATAAACCTGCACCAACAGAATGGGCTCGAAACCAGATTTCCAATGATATCTTGTTTGCGAAAAAAGGACATTGTACGCATAAGTTATGCCCCATTTTGTCAAAGGTGCTCCAAAATGGCCAATATGGTCTGCAGGCAGCCCAAGGGGCTTTAAAAAAATAGCCCTTGGTCCTATGCACGACCAAGGGCTGGCGGGTTGGGGACTGGGGCGGAGCCCTTGGTCGCCCATGTAATCGACTGTTGGGGTTGAGGGGTTTTCTGGCCCAGTCCCCCATATGACCGCGGCGATTGGTGTTGGAGCCCGCGGGGGCTGGCAAGGCCGGCAGAGTTGAGGCTAAGCACCGCCCAGAGGTGGCGGACCGGCGGCAGAGCGATGGCTGCCCGGTGGCCGTCGAGTGGCGAGAGCCTTCCAAACTGGGAGCACCAGCCCAAAAATCGAAAAAAACACGTTTTTTTATAAAAAAAAATCAATTTTCGTGAAAAAAGTGCCTCAAAATGCATGTTGTGGGAGGCCGTATGGCCTCCCTGGCAAAAAAAAAATTCCCTCCGAACCAACTTTGCCAAAATCGACAAAACGAAAGGTGATCTTAGGGTTTTGGGGCGCTATGAACGCGATGGCGGTGTCCGTTTTGCTCCAAGATGCTCTAAATAAAAAGGCTACCTCCAGAGCTTGCAAAAAATCACCGAGTTTGAAACCCTCACAGATTTCTTCAATGATGACCAAAATCAAAAAAATAAAAGTCATTCCTAACTTTTTCCAACACTCTGAATCCAATGATGAAGCCCAATCTGATCCAAAATGCTGCATAGATGAACTTGAGGCATAAAATCCTCAAGGAACCCTGAATGAACTCTACAATGATTTTCTCCAGAATTTGAGAAGGGGTTGCATGTCAAGGCTCTGATACCATGTTAGAAACCAAGATCAGACATGCAAACCTAAACACCTTCCACAAAAGAGAAAAACAATGAAAAAGCAAAGCTTTGCATGAAATGTGCAAATTGATAATATTCAGAATTAAGAAATTACAATAAGAGAATTGCTTTATAAAAGCAATGTATGCAACCCTAATGTTGACCTAAAAATAGCTCAACTAAATAAATCTTACTTATTAATTAAGTAAACTAGTTATTACCTAAGCAAAACCTAAGTAAAGTTATGCAAGTGTAATTAAATATTAATTACACTAACACCTTACATCTAAATCTTGGTGCATCACCCTAGTTAGATCTTTTATTTTTATATCTACTTCCTTTTCCCATTCAAATCCCTAGTTATATAAGAATTTGACTTCTTTAAAATCCAGAGGTCACTCAATTTAATGTAATAGGTCCCCCCTTTAACTGATTTTCTCATAAAGGTTGTTACCTTGTCAAATTTTGGCATCAATAGCAAGAGTAAAATAACTCCGATTATCATATAGTAAAGTGGTACTTTTACAAGTATCCAATTGAAGCACTTCCATAAATCTTCAAAGTCACATTGATTCTTCAGGAGCTACTTTTGTATTTGGATTTTGATTAAAAATCTATAGAAGATAGCTTTCTTAAAAATATTTTGATCATCCATGTAAGAGTGCTTGCACCATTTATTTTGAAGACATAATCTATGGTAGATTTCATATAAATGGAATCACCAACATTCAGTAACCCAATAATCAACTAAATTTATTTATTTTGATGTAGAAAAAAAAAATATATGTATTTGTCAATTGAAAATGAGCATATAATATTGCATATAAATCTAGAAAATAGTCTACTAATTATTAACAAGGAATCATAAGAGATTTTTATGAACTTAAGTATGAATAATTTTTCATTTTTCTTTCAAGGAAGAAAAATAGTCATGTGACTAATCATTTAGTAAGTATCCATAAAAATTTAAGCAACAAGTGAGCTATTATTTCTAGGTTTTCTCCCCAAACAGTTTATTAGGGAGATAGCCACCCATTACAAGAAAGTACTTGATTCCTAAGAAATTTAATACATGATATTTTAGTTTTGCAATGATATTTCAATGTCATTTTTTCAAATGCTTATTGTATATAGTATTTATAAAGATCCATGTTTTAAGACAAGAAGGTGAAGATATTAGCTTTCTAAGTACCACTAAGTAATTACAATAAATCTTCTATTTTACATATTTGAGCTAAGGGATTGAAACCTTAAATTTCAACAAACATTAATATATGAAGGATTATATATCAATCATATTGCAAAGGTATATGCCAAATTAAAATTTGCATGACTATGTAATGATAAAATATATAATATACATAATATATTATCAAGACTATCACATGATTTTTGAAGCACCATATAAATTAATATAGGAGTTTATCCTTACAATAGTGTGATTTTATATGGCTTAATTTTAAATAAGAAATAGTAAGAAGTGATCGTACTATTTATAAACTTGTAACATTTCTATCACAATTTCATTGGATTATTTTAACAAAACATAGTAATCATCATAATGTAGATTATAATTTTATCACATGATTGGAACACCTCTATTTTTATATTCATTTAAACACCTTTTCATATTACAAAATTAGTAATATCATGTAAGCCTTAACATATCAATAAAACTCTAGGTACCCCAAACAAGATTCCTAGACAATTTAGATTAAGATATAACCCTAACTCAAGTTTATTGTTTCACTATAAAATTTATTCAATGATGAATCATACTAAACAAAGTGTTATACAAGTGTGTCCATGTATTTGAATCTAATCATGGCTTATGTATGAGAGAAAATCAACATCCATGTTTCTTGACTCTAGCCTAAAATAGCATAAAAAACACATGCATAGGTATGATCTACCAAAAATGACGATCAAAGTGACACGGTGAAATATGCATATAAGGAGGAAAGAGTCAAATAAGGTCATTCATTTAATATTGAAACCCTAGTTCAATCATGATGCCAAAAAATAATAATAAATATTTTTAAACAAAAAATTTATATTGTACCAACTGGATAACTTGCATGAGTTTTATCATGGATATATAGCATGATATTGCCACATACCTATATGCAATATATTTAAAATAAGAACATGTCATATAAATGAGATCTTGACATTTATTGAACTTATGCAAATGATGGAAGCAAGAGAGATCCTAATAATGAACAACTATTCATATGATTTTATATGCCAAACTCCAACATAGTTCAACAATAGGTAAAACTTATCTAATTGGCATCAAAATAACATCACTAATTGATACATTTAATATTTTGTGGCTCATTATAACACCTTAGTGTCCAAGCTAGTTCAATTTCATAGCAATCATACCATTCTTGACTATACACCAAAGGTGGTTTTTATCCCTTGGATTGGCCCATGTTGCGACTAAGTTTGCATATTTTTATTTTATTTTTTATTTTTATTTGTTTTCACTCCCAAGGTTCACTTTCCTAGAATGAGGCTATTATATTTCCAATATACATGCCAAAAGTATCTTGTTATGTGTCTAACATAATTAATTTAAGAACATCTTCCTAGGTCATTTACCATCATTGATTATTATGAAGAAATGTTTGCATTAGGAGGACCAAGGCTCAATGTCAATTTTAGTTCCTACTTTCAAATTAGTCTTAGTTGCATAAACATTTAGATCTAACCTTGAAATTTTTAATATATTTGTAGATTGACCAAGGGGCTTGACTATTACTTATGGAATCCAATGGTCCTTTTTCTTTATATATAGCAATTTTGTCATGCATTTTAAAATAAATTATTCCTTTGCAAATAGATACAATGTTCAATGTGTTGCATGTGTTGTCATTGATGTCAACAAAGTGGTATTGTGGAAGATTGCATGTAATGTAATTAGTGCATCAATCAGAAGGGTTGTGAAGTGAAGGTTATGGTGATCATGAGTATATTGTACAAAGTTGTACCATATCTTTTTTTGCTCATGAATAGGTGAAAGTTGATAGATGCGAGTGTATGTTGATATAAAGAAATTTTGATTATTGATTTTTATGAAAAATGTTGTAATTGTTGTCTATGGGAGTGTGAATTTTGTATTCTTTGCCTCTTGATGTAAATCATTGATGAAAGAAAGTATGTAAGGTTTGCAAGCAGTCGAAGGCACGGGAAGTTATACTGAAGAAGCTCAATATAATGCTCTGCATTCCTCCTCATTTGAAGATATGGTCTTGCAGTCTGGAAGCTAGATAGAGACATGTGTGTGGTATGTATGTTCTTTAATTCATTGCATGAAAGTTAATGCAAAATATTCTAGGGCTAGTAGAGTGAAGAACAGTAATACAATACAGTTGCTGTCAAGAAAGATCAGAGGAATAGTTTGCATTCCTTTGTATTTGAATATGTGATCTTGTGACTTGGAGGATAAGTTTATATTGTCCTTATGTTTTTTCATTTAAGGTTTCAAGTGTTGTGGTGTACCACAAGTTTGGTTCTTAATGTTCTATCTCTAGACTATTTTTCTTGGGTTTGCAAGAGATACTAGGGTCAATTTCTATTTTCTTGCAGCAACATAAAATAGCATGAAGTTGTGAAAAGAGTGTATGTGAATTTTTTTGAATGACATATAATGTTTGTAAAGTGATTTGCATGATGTTTTTTTATCTCTTTGGTATCACCTTTGTTCTAGAGCTAATGCAAATGGAAGGTTAAGTGTTTGTTGGGTTGACTTGGTGTATTGGGATGTTTGCACCAAGTTTTTGAAGTGTGTCTATGTGGATATGTGTGCTAAGTTAAAATAGGTCCTAATTATATTTTGGTTTGGACTTCATTTGATTCTCTCTTATTGTAGATGTTTTGGAGCTGACTTGTTATGGTTGTTGAACATTTCATGTCACACATTTTATTCTGACTTCCAAACTTGACTAGTCTTCCATTTCACTTAACAAGATTGATGCATTTTCTTTCATCACCTTTCATGTGGCTTGAACATCCACTATCTATCATCTAAATATTTGTTTTCCCTTGAGCATGAAATTTTGTTTGAACAACCATTGATTTTTCAACTTCATTTATTTCAAACTTTATCTTTCATTCATATCCTCTAATTCTTAAGTGTTTGGAGCTTTGGAAAATGGGTTTTCCCAAAAGGTTTTTCTTATATTTGTGTCATTCTACTTATTATAACTATTTCCATTCTCTCTCTCATTATTTCTTCTATAAGTGTTCTAAGCCATTGATCTATAGTTGAGCTTATTGATCAATCTAAGCCATTCATTTGGATCGAGCTACTTGAAGTGCTTGAGTTATTTCCTTGAGGTGGTCAATTAGATCAATCTCTTCATCAATACCTCTTTCCCTAGGTTAATTTTTGACTATTTGGTTCATTAGCATCATGAAAATAAATATCATGCTTTTATGAGGCTTGAAGGAAAATATTATTTTATTTTACATGATAGATATGTTTAAGGTCTTATAATGCCAAATCCTAATGCAAGGCCTCACATAGATCACATATATACCCCCCATGCTTATACCTTCTACCATCACAATCTAACTACAAGGTATTATAATATTTCTAACCATATTATCAATAGAACCATTGAATATGTATATTGATATTAGTATCTTGACTCAATAAATACTCTATCCTTACCCCAAGTACTAGCCTCGTGTTCTTCAAGGGAGGACTAAGCATACTTCTATTTTTAGCATTCCATGTGTTTTGTTGCATTCTTGATTTCTTATAAGTATCTTCACTATCCTATGGGCTCTTAGATTGTCTTCTTCTCTTTATTTCCAATCCTTTTGTGTTGATCTTTGACTAGGTTCAAGTCAATAAAGTCACCCTTCTCTACTTGGAAGAGAAATTAATTCTTCTAGTGATTAATAACTTTAACCAAATGTTGATATAGATAGTGTAGAATAAAAATTTGAGTGATAGTGTCTTTATATACTCCTTGCGAATGACACCAATTTTTGGCTCTCAAATTTGTTCAATCTCTACTAGTCTTAGAGGAGGTATCACTAACTAGAGATATGGAGTAATTTTGGAATCATGACAATACCTACAAAGGTCACTATCAAAACCTCCATCTCAAGAACCCAATAAATAAGAGAAACAATAAAAGAAACCATAAAATGTAAAATAACATTGGTTATTGTATTATAACCTTTCAAATTACTAAATAATAAATTAGGTTGTCGTGGAGTTTGGGGGTTTTCTCTTGAAAGGGTTTCCCCCATATAATTAATTGTGGTATAGTATATTGTTTGTGTTTATTTCCTTGTAGGTGTGTGATTAGTTTAATTTGTGCACTTATCTCTTCTCATATATTAGTTTGGAAGTGTATTTTGCACCTCTACTTCCTTTCAATCATGACAAAAAATATAAAAAGAGCCCTAGCCACTAAAAAATCCAACAATTTAAAATCTAGTGGGTGCATGCACCATTTAATTTTTTGGTAGATCTCTATGGTCATAGTGAGCTAGAGGAAAAAACCAAACATCAATGGTCAAGTTGCAGCCATGTGGATAAAAGAAGTATGTTAAGATTTAAATTGGAGGATTTGACCAATAGGAACCCAAGAGAGACATATGGAATTAAGATAAGCATCCATATGCACATAAATACACTACCCACAAACATAAAACATGAATATCTACATGATGAAGACCTTGTAAATATAATTTAGGCTTCTATATTAGCTAGCATTAAGACAATTATAGCCCCAAGATAAACCTAGAACATGTTTAAACAAAGATGGGCCTAAAGAATTTAAATGGAATGTCTTAATAATTAGAATGTGTAGAAAAATATACCCTAGACTTACAATGGAGATCCTTACCATAAATACATATGAAACTATAGTTGGTATGTATTTTCCACAATACATAGAGTGTGAACCTCTTCTTGATGATGGATCATTAACAAAAGTTTTCATTATTCTACATATGAAGTTCTACAAAATTTAAGCACAACCAAGGTAAGCATACAACACAAGAGCACACTTTACAAAGAAAATGGATGCACTAAAGTTGGGCCAATAGTGCTCAAAGGAGAATAACTAAATGAAGGGTTTAGGTCTTCATTTTTACGCTATCAATTATTATCAGATTATACAATGATGTCTAAGTGGATGGATGCCTCCTTTAAATGGTATATAAATTTAATTTTGGTATTCATCTAGTTCAATACATATTCAACATATTGCATAATCCATCCATAAAAAAAATAGAATCTATCAAGGTTCAAATTTGGGTTCATGTTATACTATTATTTTTATGATAATTTTATGTTTCGTTTTTAGTTAAAAAAAATGCTTTCAACCCTATTAAGATATTCTAGGTAAATTGATTGGGCTAGTTTGTGAATGATGTCGTATGATAAGGATCCATAGTAACTAAAATTATTACAATAATTTTGTGGACTATTTTTTGGCTGCAATTTATGAAGCAATTTCAATCAAATTACAATGCCTAGACTTCCAATGACTTGCAAAAAAATTATTCAATTGACAATATAAATTAGTTTCTCTTGTTGGTACTTGATGGAAGAATATATTGTCCTTATATTTTAAGAATCAAAGATAAAGTCTCATAGAATTATAAAACATGTGTTGAAGAGGGTTGTCTTGGAATATGTAAGATAGATGACAAATATTAGATGAAACATATTTAAGACTTAAGTTTTGAAATTTTGATGTTAACTTTCACTATAGTATGACCCATGTGGGGTGATGAAATAAAAGCTTAATGAAAATAAAGAGATTTATAAATAAAATTCAATATAAAATTAAACATCAACTTAAAAGATAGACAAAATAGGACTTGTTGATGTGTTTTTTATGCACTTCTCAACATAGGTAATGCATAGGTGCATCACCTCTCTTGAAAGACAATCTTCCACAATTAGATTGTAGAACACTATCCCAAGGTTTTTAATGCTAGGTCTTGACAATGCTTGGAATATCTCACTTCATTTATGTGATCTACTGGAATCACAAGGCGGTCTTGCGGATGAGTTACAAAGTGGGGAAGTTGGATCTGCAAATAAAATTTTAAGATGGGAGAGTTGTGTGTTTTCTGCAGGTTCAAATAGCAGTCTTGAACTCTATTTTATAATTGGATTTAGCTTTACAATGTGCAATGAACTTTAGCATAGGTTACCTATTAAAAAAATTGAAAAAAGGCAAGGAAGAGAAGAGGTTCCTGGACTTGAAACTACGAATGAACAGTGATCATGGAGGCTGCTACAGTAGACGAACTCCCTAAACTAGGTTTTGCTTGGCCAAGAGGAACCTACAGTTGCACAAAACCAGTGCAATCTTCTAAGGACTGCAAATTTTCATATTACACACACACATCATGCACATGCAATCGAACTAAGTTGCAACAATTAAGGAATGAATCTCATACTAGCTTTGCAAAGTGATTCATCATCAATGAACCACAAAAAGCATGAGCTGGAAATTCATCAAATACTGAAACAAAAATCACCATTACCACTTCCATTCAAGAAACTACAACTAAACTAAAAGGGGAAGTAGAACCATGCATGCAAGATGAGAAAAATCAAAGAGAACATCCATAAAATTATGCAATGTTGTCTTCTATTGCTGCAAATTCTTTTTACGCCAGCTCTCCAACCATTTACAAATGAGGGGGAGACCCCTATTTATAGTTTTCTGAAACCCAAATGAATGGCTAGGATTGAATTACATTGTGTGGCCCATATTTGATTACACTAGGGCTTCACCTACCACACAATATTCAGTAATTTAAAATATATCTTGTTTTTTCCCTATTTTGTCTTTTAGTGCCCAGGTGTTGTAGTAGTTTTGTCCTCTAGTTGATTTCTCTTTTACTGTAGTTGAAACTGCCTGAAAGCTGCCCTTTGCTTGATGGACTTGCAACATTCTTCATTGGATCAAGCAGATCAGACGATGACTAGCATCAATGCATTGGTTGCCTTTGATTTGGGCGAACACCTCCTTAAAGATCACCATCATCTGGTGAAAAGTAGGATAGCTCCCCTTATGCTTTCTTCAAGGCCACCCCCTTGCATTTTTTCATTGACTTCCTTGGCATAGCCCTTCTTCTGATGCCAGCTCTATTGATGGGTTTTACGAAGAGAGGTGGGCATAAAATGAATGGTGATAGGAGCTATGTGTTTTTCCTTGTTCATCTTTCTCAATGGTTCTCCCTGACGGACCCGCGGTAGGCTTCTTGAATCCTGCATACATGAAGTGGCATAAGTGCTTTCATACACAAATCAAGGCAAACATTAGTCAAATCCTGCAAACCCCTTGTTAAATTCACCCATGCATCGTCAAAAGATCATAATATTTAGTCAAATTGCCATTAGTAGTTTACTGGAGGGAGTTTGCACGATTCGGGCCCCAGAGGTTGGACTTCCCTAGCCAAAATGTTGTTTTGAAAGGGCAAACAGGGCAGGGCAACCCGGATGATTTCTCCCACCTTCAAATTTAGGCAATTTGAAAAGTTCATGCAGGAGAGGGTCCAATTTCAACATGTGGTTCAATGTTTGTTTTCATATTGGAAGGAATTTTGGATCATCATTAGGGCACCTGAAGCCATGAGGAGGGAAAGTTGTCTAGTGTTAGTCGTTTAATACGACTTTGGAGAAACGGCATTCTGGGGGCGGAGTTCCAGAGTCCGGAACCCGTGAGGTTGGAGAATGGCTAGTAACTTTAGTAACTTCTTGAATCATTTGGATGCTTGGGTCGTGAAGGCCGGAACGTTGTTGGAGGATGGTCGTGAGAAACGGTGAGCCACGAACGAAAGTCCGGTGGGAGCAACCCAATGGACCGGACTCGGGGTCTGAGTTTTCCTTATGTTTCCTTGGTTGAATTCTTGGCGGTGATCGAAGCATCGGGGCCTGGAGGCTGGAAAGCTAGTTTGAGTTTTCCATCTTGGACAGTCGAAACAACACAGATTCCTGACGGCAGAGGTCCAACGGTCAGAGCCCGATATAGGTAAGGACTTGGAGTTTCTTTTGTTTATGTGGTCGTGAGGATTTCAAGGTCCGGGGGCCAAGAAACAGTCATCCCAAGGCCATTAGAAATGGGAAAATAGTGACGACAGCCTGCGGACAGAGGTTCGTGAACTGTGGCCCAAAGGGCACTAAGATGTGTCAATCACTTTGCAAGCCTAACGGCGAGCACAAGGATGGGATCTGAGGCTCAAGCGGACGAGGTGAAAACACCGTTCGAAACAATCAAAAAAGGAGGGGCATTCTGGAGGCGGAGTTCCAAGGTCCGAAACCCGTGAGGTATCCCACCATTTTAGAGTTCGAAGTGAGTCTAACAGTCAAGGCAATAGGAAGGCTCATGCCCGGAGGGCGTTGTCACTCTTTGTGAAGAACGGCACCCGAGAGATGAGGTTTCGTGTTTAATTTTTGGTGTTTTGAGGGATTCTCTAGGAATTTCAAGATATGGGTTTTATAGCCCTATTGTTCTTCTATCAAATTCATATAATTTAACCCCTTCTCACCTGTTATCTAAGCATGAAATCATGGAAAACGTGATAGGAGGTCGGACGACGAACTCATCTCGTGAACCCGATGAGTATAGTTGTTGAATTCGCAAGGAATGGCGAAGGGATGCACCGAGCACAAAGGTGGCGAAGGCAGGGAGGTCTCTGCACTCTTTTGATCTTCCTGACATGTGAAAATGACATGTTGATGGGATTATTTATACCCCTAAGTGCAATTAATACACCTAATTAATGCAAGTACAACAAACAAAAAGTTTGGTGAGTTTGAATTTAGGGACGACAACGGGAGGTCCAAAACCCGAAGGCCGGAAGGATGCAAGCTCATGGTCATCTGAAAAACACCAAGTGAAAGGTCAACAACTAAGAGGGATCTGAGGTCCGATGGCCAAAGAGACGTGAGACATTGGTCGTTTAGAATGGTAAATCCATGAAGGAATCTCGGGCAAGGAACTCCGGCGGACCGGGCCCAGCAATCACGAAGGACGGTCGGTTGCAACGCAAGTTTGAAACAAAAATTAGGGAATCGGGCCTCGAACACCAGAAGGACGTAGGCCAATGGTCGCTCAAAGAGTGGATTCAACAAGGAAATCCGATAAGGGAAACCCAACAAGTCGGGCCCAGAGAGTCCCACGGCCACCTGCAAAAGGCAAAGTGCCAAAGGAACTCCAAGAGGACTCAAGACTTAGCAAATTATGAGGGGGTGAAACATGGTCAACTTCGGATGAGACTTTAGGGGCACACTGACCATCTAGGACACCAAAAATGGGGGCACGCAAAACAAGGTGGTGATAAATGACTTGGCAAGGAAAAAGAAAGAGAGGGTCCCCATTCTGAACGAGGCGTGTGTGCTGAGGGCACAACAAATGGCGACTCACTGGGGAAATTCTCTAGAGCATTTTGATGACAAACTGGAATCACGAACCTAGAATCTCTCGTTTCGATCTTCACGCTAGGGGAAACAAGCCAAACGCTCAACCAAAGGATCAAAACCAATAGTTAATCCAACCTTCAGTATGCTAAGATCCAAGTGTGTGCAGTTGCATCAATTCCCATCCTTCAGTTGCTATAGGAACCCAAGCTCCATCAAGTTAAGCTACCTAGTTTATCTAATTCCAAAAGCATCTGGGACATTGTCTCGCTGCTAGTCAGACGTCCATAGCCCTGACAAGGTTGTCATTGTGATTCTCCCAAACATTGGTTTATTGTCGACCAAGCGTCCATAGCCCTAGTAGAGTTGCTTAGATACCCCTGAAAGGTTGAATTTCTTTTCTTTTAATTTTCAATATTTTTCTTTCTTTCTTTTGTTTCTTTTCTTTTGATTTTCAATTTTCAATTCTTTTTATTTCAACCCACAAGCATTGAAGCTCGCGCTCAGGGCTAAGAATCACAGTAGCGCTGAAGCATAATTTTAGATTTTTCACTTAACTAGTCTTCACAAAGGACCTACAATGACCTCCAGATTCTTAAAATATGTAAAAGATATAAGATTTCATAATACGACAGGAATGGGATCAACCAAAGACATCCTCTTTGAATCAAACGACTGTATCACTTGACACTAACAGAAGATCCTCACCATCCACTCTGAAATCTTGACTAAAGTTTGACAAATAAATACATAGAACAACCCCAAACAATAAAGATGGTTATTGTGCACATAGATCCGTCTAGCTAGAACTAGAGGGCCCCCAAGCAAAGCAGTAGCAAAAATGAAAGCAAAACAAACAAAAAGCAAACAACCTAAACTAACCAAAGTAGGAAAACAGAAAGGGAAAAAACCAAGAAACTACCCTAAAGCAAACTAACCTACAGCAAACCACCTAACCCAATGAAATCAAAAAAGTGAGAGTATTTACAAGAAACCTACACTACTAAAAAACGAGCTATGTACAAAGAGATATTTACAAAGCAGTATGTTCGGGCAAGGCGAGCTGACATCAATGCTCATTGGATTTCACAGTTAATGCATAAGTAAATGGGCAATCGTCATCATTCTTAACCATGCAAATTTATCTTTATATTCTGAAAAAATAAATTCAACGTTGCAACACTCAAGTTCAGTCACTTGGTCAGGGAAAATCAGCAATTGGGGAGGCTCGCTAAACCCATGGTTAATCCACAAAAAAAATTTGTCTCCCCTCATTCCCACAATCAAAACGATAAGTGCAGCTATGACAATTAACAAGAGCAAGGAAGGATAGAACCTGGATTTCATTGTGCAATTGTGGCAATGTTTGTAAGTCAAGAGCGAGCACTGCATCGTCAGTCTTTGCATCAACAACCTCGGCAAGCATGGTGGAGGGTGTAGCATTTCAGGCATCAAGCCTGCATAAGGTAGGGAGAACGGGGTAGCAAACACTTCTTCCACGTCTTGTGTGGGATCGACAATCCCTACAGCTATTCTTCGAGATAATAGACTTCATCTCGTTGATCTTCTACAAACCTAGTGTCGACTTGATTGTTGTCCTCAAAAGGTAGCACGTTGTCCCACTTCCTTTCCCAAGTGTTATCCTTATTTATGTGGTGTTCAATGTCATGGAACAATGACATGCGTGAATCTATCATATTTCAGCCATCTGAATATGAAGGAGGATCAGCAACGATCATGGTGGAAGGACTCTGAGTTGCATCTTGTAGTCAACCGGGTGCTTCATCTTTGTTGGCAGTTATCTCAGGACTCCTACCTTTATCTTCTTCTCTTTGTTGTTCATGCATCTCATCATGACGTTCACTTGTTTCCCCTTGTTCACTATCGCTATAGACGAAGAAGGAACCCCTCTCCCAATCCGAAAACTCTAGTGCATCACCGTTTGGAGGCTCAAGGAGTATGTCTTCATCACTACCGTCTTTTGGGATGTGCACTTCCTCGGCATGAACAAACCTCTGTAGTACAACTCCCAATGGTAAGAAGTCATCAATTGATGGCACCTCATCAAGGGGACCAAAATCCACTATGTGATTTTCCTCCAAGGACTCACCATAAAGCCCATCGTCCATGGTGCACAAATGCTCCTCAAGAGGAAGAAATTCTTGATAATGGTGGACATCATTCGTCTTTGATCTACTTTGTCGCTCAGAAGCTTGAGATTGTATTGTTGTCCTTCGTCTATTGTTGTCCCAACATCCTCTTGAGGACTACCTTTAGCTAGGTTGTCACTTGGTTTAGGCTCTTGATCCTCACGTTCCACCCCTGAAGAAACTACAAGAAATGGTGTGTTAGGTTGCCTTGCTTGTTCTTTGATTTGCTTGATGGCTTCTTGGCACAGTCTGCATGTGAATTCCGAGTGCGATGAATCATTAAGTCTACACCAATTCGACAGTAGTAGCACCTCCAAATCCACTTGGTTTTTCAACTCTGACCAATCCTTTGCTAATCTGGAAACGAGCTAGTCATATCTTTCTACTACCGGGTCCTCATCGTCACTTGAAAAACAAGTTTGATAGTAGACAGCCATGGCGAGTGGTTGTTCCCACTCCTCCAAACTTTCATTTTCAGATTCTTGATCGTTGTCATTGACGAAGGAGAGGCCTTCTAATCTAATTTCACTTATACTCTTCTAATCTAATTTCACTTATACTCTCGTCATCATTTTCTGTTGTTTCAAAGCTGTCAACTTCTTCCTCTTTCTGATTTTCAACATTTTCATTGGCTGCTCCAGCATCTATTTCTATGAAGCTTCTTGGTCCAACTTGAAGGTGTTTTCCTCCAGATGCGAACAACTTCTCTACCTCATGGGATGACTTGTCCTCCTTAACAATTGGCTACTCCAACTTTTCCGAACAACCCTTAACTTGGGTGATGATGTTTGCACATGATGAACAAGTAAATTCTGAATGTGGTGCATTGTGAAATCTGCACCAACTTGACATTAATACTTCCTCCAATCTTGGTTTGTCTTTGTTTCCCAAACATTCTTGGATCAGCTCTTCGAATGCCTTAGCTGCCATGGTTATCAACTCCTCCTCCGGGTCTGCAAGGGCTAAAGGCTAATAGATTTCCCAAAAGGGAATTTCTCTCTACAAGACTCTTTCAACTCTGTCCAAGAATGTTAGACACTCTAATTCATTATTTCTGCAAGTGCAATGGATCCTACACTTGTTTGTCAATGCAAACTATTGCAATGGCCTCTTCAATCTCCTATTTAAATCTGCATGCATCTAAGTGATGCTAATTTTCACGTGCTACTCCATTTCAACTCAACTTTTATTTGCCTTCATAATTTTCTGATATTAGGTCCCCAGCATTAAAGAGATCTCCTTATCTCAAATTTCTTCTTGAAAGTGCTCTTTTCAATTTCCAACTTTCAACTTTGTAGCCACAACACGTCATGCCCTCCTTCTAGCGTCAGTTTTGTTGAAGTGTTTTTATGCACTTCTCAACACAGGTAATGCATAGGTGCACTACCTCTCTTGAAAGACAATCTTCCACAATCAGATTGCAAAACACTATCCCAAGGTCTCTAATGTCAGGTCTTGACAGTGCTTGGAATATCTCAATTGATTTATGTGATTTGTTGGAATCACAAGGCGGTCTTACAAATGAATTACAAAGTGGGGAAGTTGGATCAACAAATAGAGTTTTTAAGATGGGAGAGTTGTTGTGTGTTTGCTGCAGGTTCAGACAACAATCTTGAACTCCATTCTATCATTGGATTTAGCTTTACAATGTGCAATGAACCTTAACATAGATTATCTATTTAAAAAAAAAGCAGAGAAGAGAAGAGGTTCCTGGACCTGAAACTATGAATGAACAGTGATCATGGAGGCTGCTACAATAGACAACTCCCTAAACTGGGTTTTGCTTGGCCAAGAGGAACCTACAATTGCACAAAACCAGTGCAATCTTTTAAGGACTACAAATTTTTAGATTACACACACATCACGCACATGCAATCGAACTAAGTTGCAGCAATAAAGGAATGAAGCTCAGACTAGCTTTGCAAAGTGATTCATCATCAATGAACCACAAAAAACATGAACTGAAAATTCATCAAATATTGAAACAGTAGTCACCATTACCACTTCCATTCAAGAAACTACAACTAAACTAAAAGGGGAAGTAGAACCATGCATGCAAAATGAGCAAAATCAAAGAGAACATCCATAAAATCATGCAATGTTGTTTTCTATTGCTGCAAATATTTTTTACACTAGCTCTCCAACCATTTACAAATGAGGAGAAGACCCCTATTTATAGTTTTCCAAAGCCCGAATGAATGGCTAGGATTGAATTACATTGTGTGGCCCAAATTTGATTGCACTAGGGTTTCACCTACCCCACAATATTTAGCAATTTAAAATACATCTTGTATTTTTCATATTTTGTCTTTTAGTGCCCAGGGGTTGTAGCGGTTTTTGTCCTCTAGCTGATCTCCCTTTTACTGTAGCTAAAACTGCTTGAAAGCTATCATTTGCTTAATGGACTTGCAACATTCTTCATTGGATCAAACGGGTCCGTCGATGACTAGCATCAATGGATTGGTTACCTCTGATTCGAGCGAACAACTCCTTAAAGATCACCATCATCTAGTGAAAAGTAGGACAGCTCCCCTTATGCTTTCTTCAAGGCCACCTCCCTAGCATTTTGTCATTGACTTCCTTGGCACAGACCTTCTTCTGATGGCAGCTCTGTTGATGGGTACTACAAAGAGAGATGGGCATAAAATGAATGGTGATAGGAGCTATGTGTTTTTCCTTGTTCAGCTTTCTCAATGGGTCTCTCTGATGGACCCGCGGTAGGCTTCTTGAATCTTGCATACATAAAGTATCGTAAGTTCTTTCATTCACAAATCAAGGCAAACGTTAGTCAAATCCTGCAAACTCCTTGTTAGATTCACCCATGCATCATCAAAAGATCATAATATTCAGTCTAAATTGCCATTAGCAGTTTACTGGAGGGAGTTTGGACGATCTGGGCCCCAAAGGCCGGACTTCCCTAGTCATAATGTTGTTTTGAAAGGGCGAACAGGGCAAGGCAACCTAGATGATTTCTCCCGCCTTCAAGTTTGGGCAATTTGAAAAGTCCATGCAGGAGAGGGTCCAATTTCAACATGTGGGCCAATGTTTGTTTTCAAATTCGAAGGCATTTGGATCATCATTAGGGCACCCAGAGCCATGAGGAGGGAAAGTTGTCTGGTGTTAGTCGTTTGGAACGGCTTTGGAGAAACGGCATTCTAGGGGTGGAGTTCCGGAGTCCGGAACCCGTGAGGCTGGAGGACGGCTGGTAACTTTAGTAACTTCTTGAATCATTTGGGTGCTCAGGCCACAAAGGCCGAAAAGCTGTTGGAGGATGGTCATGAGAAACGGTGAGCCACAAACGGAAGTCCAATGGAAGCAACCCGACAGACCATACCCAGGGTCTGAGTTTGTCTTATGTTTCCTTGGTTGAATTCTTGGTGGTAATCAGAGCATCGGAGCTCGAAGGCCGAAAAATTGGTCTAAGTTTTCCGTCTTGGACGGCCGAAACGGGACGGAGTCCCGACAGCGAAGGTCCGACAATCGGAGCCCAATATAGGTAAGGACTTGGAGTTTCTTTTGTTTATGTGGTCATGAGGAGTTTGAGGTCCGGGGGCCGATAAACAGTCATCCCAAGGCCATTAGAAACAACGAAATAGCGATGATGGCCCACGGACAGAGGTCCTCGAACTAGGGCCCGAAGGGCACTAAGATGTGTCAATCACTTTGCAAACCCAACAGCAAGCACAAGGACGGGATCCGGGGCTTGGGAAGACGAGGCAAAAACATTGTTTGAAATAATTGAAAAAGGAGGGGCATTCAAGAGGCGGAGTTCCGAGGCCCAAAACTCGCAAGGTAGCCCGTTGTTTTGGAGTTCGAAGTGATTCTAACGGTCGAGGCAATAGGAAGGCTTGGGCTCGGAGGGCACAGTTGCTCTTTGAGAAGAACGGTGCCCGAGAGATGAGATTTCGTGTTTAATTTTTTGGTGTTTTGAGGGATTCTCTAGGAATTTCAAGACATAAGTTTTATAGCCCTATTGTTCTTTCAAACTCATATAATTTAACCCCTTCTCACCCGTTATCTAAGCATGAAATCACGGACAACACAACAAGAGGTCAAACGACAAACTCACCACCTGAACCCGATGAGTATAGCTATTGAATCTGCAAGGAAAGGCGAAGGGATGCACCAAACGCGGAGGCGGCAAAGGCTGGGAGGTCTCTGCACTCTTCTGATCTTCCTGACATGTGAAAATGACATGTCGATGGGATTATTTATACCCCTAAGTGCAATTAATGCAAGTATGACAAACAAAAATTTTGGTGAGTTTGAATTTTGAGATGGCGACGAGAGGTCCGGAACCCGAAGGCCAGAAGGACACAAGCTCATGGCCGTCTAAAAAATGTCAAGTGAAAGGTCAAAAGCTAAGAGGGATTCGGGGTCCGATGGCTAGAGAGACATGAGACGTTGGTCGTTTAAAACGGCGAATCCATGAAGGAATCTCGAGCAAGGAACTTCGGCGGATCAGGCCCGGCAATCGCGAAGGGCAATCAGTTACAACGCAAGTTTGAAACAGAAATCAAGGAGTTGGGTCCCAAACACCAAAAGGACGCAGACCAATGGTCGCTCAAAGAGAAAATTCAACAAGGAAATCCAATAAGGGAAACCTGGCAAGTTGGGCCCAAAGAGTCTCACGATCGCCTGCAAAAAGCAAAGTGCCAAAGGAACTTCGGGAGGACTCAAGACTTAGCAAATTATGAGGGGGTGAAACATGATCAACTTCGGATGAGACTTCAAGGGCACACTAACCATCTAGGACACCAAAAACATTAAAAATTTAACAAATTGAAGAATGAATAACATCCCTTGAAAAAATATTTTGATTAAAACAAGTGATATACTTGATCTCCAACACAAAAGAAATATATACTAGAGCAACCACAACCCAAAAAATAGGTTGCCTAGATGTTAACTTAGTCTACTTCAAAATCCTTGTTATATCGTATCAACATTTTCTTCACTAATTTTCAAAGAGTCATTTTTGGATCTTTATAATTGAGATTACTTTTATGCTAAAATATTTCTAAGATTCATTGCCAAAATATTTACTTTCATCACCCCATTGTTTAAATATTCATCTTACATAAAGAGGTTTCCCTTTTTCTATCATTGTATTTGATGTTATTTTACTTAATCATTGTTAGTTGCATGCATGTAAAGTTTGTAATATACAGTAAAAATAAATTGATACAAATATTATCTTAACCATAAATAAATAAATACATAAATTCCTACTATTTCATAGAGCTCCAATTTAGACATCAATTAGTATAAAATTGTGGCAGCTAAAGCATAAATATAACAAACTTTTTTACATACAAAATTTGAAAAAAAAAAACATTTGAAATAGTTTGACACTCGCAAACATATAATTTGGAATTTGTTTATTATACAAAGTGGGGGGTACGGGCAGCAGGGATTTAGGGGCAGCAGCCCCCACAGGGTTAATGAAAAACTTTGGGGTAGTTGTCCCTAAAAGACATTGACAAAAAACTGAAAACAGAAAACAAAATAATAGAAGTTAAATTTGAGAACAAGTCCATGTTGATCATAGTAGCAATAAGGAAAAAATATTGTTTTTGTCAATTCAAGTCAAATTAAGAGAATTTAAGAATTGTGTGGTCAAGCAGCAGCCACCCCAACAGAGTTGATGGAAAACCAAAAACAGATGAAAAAAATTAAAAATTAAAAAAAAAAAACAGGGATTTTGGAGGCAGCAATCCTCAGTGGGGTTAAGAGCATAGTTCCACGGAGTTTCGGGAGGGCGGGGGGACGGGGGACGCGTTTCCGAGATGGGAGACGGGGGGCCTAAATTTGGGGACGGCATAAATTTGGGGACGGCAAGGGGACGGCAGCGGGGGGGTGGCACTAAAATACATATAGTACTTGAAAAATTAGTTATAAAAAGATGTATAACAATATAATTATATAACTATAGAAGCCTAATGAATAAGTAAAGTTAACACATTGAAACAAAACTTAAAAACTTAAAAGTTTAAACACAATAACACATTGCAATGATATATCATTTCATTGAACTAGTGAACCACTAAACATTGAAAATCAAAATGAAAATATAGACATTGGAAAATGCAACAAGAACTAGATGTTTCATAATTTGAGTTTCATAATCATGATTCATGAATCATAATTACAATCAAGTATCATTGTATCATCAATGTTCAAACTTCAAACTTCAAAAATAGAGTATGAAATGGTAAATACTAATAATAAATGGCTCTAGGCTAATGGCTCGATGCCTTTGGAAGTCTCCCAGAAGTTTCCCAGGAGTCTCCTTGAAGTTTCCTTGGAGTTTCCCAGAAGTTTCCCTGGAGTTTCCATGGGTGGAGGGGTCTGAAAGTTTCCCAGAAGTCTCCCAAAAGTTTCCCTAGAGTCTCCCAGGAGGAGACTTCAGGGGGACGGCGGGGAAACGGGGGGACGGCGGGAGGGACGTTTCCTAGGCGTCTCCCCGTCTGAGAAACGTCCCCGTCTCGGAAACGGGTGGTTTTCCCATGGGGACGCATCCCCGTGGAACACTGGTTAAGAGGCAACAACACCCATCAGGATTGATGGAAAACCAAAAACAGAAAACAAAATAACTTAAAATGCAAAGATTTTGGAACAGCTACCTCTAACAGAGACAAAATATTGAATAACATAAACAACTTTAAAAAATACATAATATATCAAAACACATAAAACAAAAAGTCTTGAGCATGTTAACCTGAAGGATTAATCATGGCATACACTTACAGTC
The DNA here is from genome assembly GCA_007115665.2 of Sequoiadendron giganteum. NCBI lineage: Eukaryota > Viridiplantae > Streptophyta > Pinopsida > Cupressales > Cupressaceae > Sequoiadendron > Sequoiadendron giganteum. The sequence continues at coordinate 518,845,869 of CM021109.1, forward strand.
ATTAAAAATTTGGAAAATACTTTAACAATTTATAGCTGCAAGGTAAGAAACTATGCAATTCCCCAAAATGACCACGTATCCTAAACTTCTTTGTTTTTTTTCTAATATTTTTAAGTTAGAAAAATACATTTAACAATTTATAGCTGCAAGGTAAGAAACGATACAATTCCACAAAATGACCACATATCCTAAAATTCTTTGCCTTATTTTAATGTTTTATGATGTATATGATATATATTAATATATAGGATAAAATAGAGGAAAAACATAGGATGATCAGCGAAATGCACGATTGTTTCAAAAAAATGATTTACATTCACATAGACTTCTCTCACGACAGATTTTTCTTGGATGAAGACCTAGAGACAAATCACAGGTTCTTGTCTTTCGAAAATTTGGAAAGATTGGAAAGCCCCCTCGGGATCTTGCTTATAACTTTTTCATCAAGGTTCTTGTAATGCTTCAAAATATGCTGCTGTGCTACTTCTGTTTGCTTTACAATTTCCTTGAGTGCTCTTTCTGCATGGATATCCACGTGACCCTCATACTTGTTGTACAATGCAGGAACAATGAGACAAAAAATAAGACCTGCAATATAAAAGGTTGAAAAAAAAAAAGAAGCACAATTAATAATAGGACCTTATTAAAAACCAAATAATAAAGACTTATAGAAGTTCCAACAAGATAGTGAAGCACTAAAAAATTCCTACTTACAGATATAAACAACTGTGAGAAAGTTGTACTTTCCTCCAATAACCGATAAAAGTATGAGAATGAAAGCCACCTGCAAGACATAATATTAGAAAACACATTATAATACAAAGTCATTTAGACAAAGAGATGTATATGGATCATGGTCTAGATCTAATCCTCAAAGAAAATCAAGAAAGGTGGTCTCCTAGGTCTATCCTTTGGCTCAATAGCCCTATAAATCTTGTGGCAGGCTTAATATTAGATTGTCAGATAATGCAATTTTCCTATCAGCTCATCAGAGTGGCTGGTTGCCTTGTTCTGCAACAGCATGTCCATAAAAAATGAGAAATAAAAATATATAAGAAAATCATCAGTTAACAAGAGCATACTAAATTACCTTCACAAAAAGCTTTTTATTTTTCCCAGCAGCAAGATCATGTGCAATTGCCAAGACGCAATTAATTTGTGCACACAGTTTAGCGGCTCCCCTGGTCACCATTTCTTCTGATAGTGTTAAATCAGGGAGAGTAGGAAGTGGCCTGCATGTACAGAGTAACTTTCAATTTTGTGTGCATTGCAAAAGTTAACCGGTCAAAAGAAAATCAAAATGCTAAAAATAATTGCTTGCCTTTGGAGAATATTAGCAGTTTTTGCCCAGGCAAACAAAAGAACGACGACAAAGAGAAGTGCTGATGAAACAACTGAAACAAATGTATATCCTGATTGTTCCAATAAGTACCATATAGCACCACCACCAAGAAGTAAACCAATACAAATACCCCTTTTCCTCCAGAGCATTACATCAGCAACTGCCAAAACCAGATGACAGCAGATAAAATACATCAAATAAAATTCGGCATAACCTAACCTCAAACATTCAATAAAATACTCCACCAGATAAGTTTTAGGGTTTTAGAAGTCACCCTTTAATCCATAGGGTGAGGATTTAATAGGCAATTTTCAGGTTTTAATTCAAAGCCACATTCAAGGGCATAAAGGAGATACCGTTTACAGTTAAAGAATTGAGTAATGAGTGAAACAGACACTAAAGGAAGGAAACACAGCAAAGAAATTGGAGGGTGGTGACACTATGAGTGTTAGACGATCAAGAATTTTTAGGACTAAAACCTGGGCTCCAACGGCAGGACACATTACAACATATAATGAATATGTGAGATACTTCGACAAAATAAACAGAAAATTGGCATTGGAAATACCCTATTGATTCATCCCCTGACTTTCAAGATTCTTGGGCTCACAGTTATAATTAGTTCGAAATAAATTCAAAAGAAGAAATGGCATCGAAAATACAGCATTGTTTTAAATCCAGTCTTCCCAGAATCATAGATTTATGATTATAATCACTTAAACCCAGAAACTCGAACAAAGAATCACCATATACAGAAGTCGGCAATTCAAAATAAGGTGGGCTAAAGCAAAAGAATCTAAGTAATTTTTATGAAAGAAACTTTCAAATGGGGTGAATATTGTAAGATTTCATAAGTTTTAACACAAAAATAAAAATAAAAAAATTTATACTTAAAAACCAAATGTACAGCCATCTTTGGGCTGTAAACATTTCACAAAATCAAAAGAATAAAAGCAAAAAGAAATCAGAAAATCTGGAGAGTATGTTTTTATAACGTTCCACTGAGATGGCCTGAAACATTCGGCCATGTGATTCAAAATATTCAGAAGCTATTCTAATAATATTTCTCAAAGTTAAATTGAGATCGCCTCCACCAAATCCAGAAAACGGAGACCCAATAGAAGATATTACTTTGCACTAAATGCTATATAGTTTTAAAAAAGGAGAGAAAACTTCGAAGCAAACGGAGCAAGAAATATAAATCAGCTGAGCTTAAATGGTTAAATTACAGGGGCTTCTAAAGAGGGGAATGATGAAGCACTAAAATTGAGTAAAATCGAGCATGTAACGTCCAACTCAATGAGTATCAAGTCTAAGCGTAAGCCTATATGAATTTGCTATTTTGACGGAAGAGATATTATGGAACAGAAGTTTACCAAATTTGGAAAAAATACAAATTATGAGTAAAGAAAGTTACATACCCTGTCCTCCACCAAGAACTTCATGAAGGGTCCTCTGCCTATTGAAGAGGCGATAGGGAGTGGGAGCAGCCTGTTCCCCTGAAGCTCCTAAGGATTCAGCACTGGAAGGTTCCGAGGGTTTGGGAGGGGAAGCCTCCCGTGATTTGGAAGTAGGCGTATCCGAGGGTTTGGGAGAAGATGTCTCCAAGATTTCGGGAGAGGCATTCTCCAGGGGCTTGTGAAAAGATGTCTCCAAGGTTCGGGAAGTGACATCTTCCGAGGGCTTGGAAGCGGGATTTTCTGGTAACATTTCTTCCAAGGCTTTCGGAGCGACGAAGTCCAGCGACATTTCCGATGATTTCTCCATCACTGCATTATCATTCACACCAACAGAAGGCATTTCTGAAGTTTCGGCCATTTCTATTGAACAAGGGAAAGACAGAGATCTTGGCAAATTATGTGCGTGAAATCAAAACAATATTTTGATCACAATGAATTCTGATTGCGACCCAGAAAACAAACAATGCAGTGGTGAAGTTTGGAAATGGAGTGAGAAAAGGAAATCTCAGCTGTCTTGTGGATTGGACTAGAGTCTGTTTAAATAAGCGGTGGGGTTTCAGGTGTTTTGGGCAGATTAAACCCTGGCCCTCGATTGTGTACCAGACCGTTAGTGACAGTTTAACAATATTTATTGCCTGGAGAATTCTATGTAATAAAGAGGATAGAAAGGCAATTTCTAGGGGAAAAGCGGGGTACGACCAATCGCCCACAAACATCTCGTCCTTTTCCAATTTCGTTTTGATTTAGCCATGGAATTGTTTACAGCTGGGTTTTTCAAATTAATGGTGATGACCTTAAAATAAGTGCTTTTTTTTAATTCAATAAACAAAGAAGATAATAAAATAAGCGTACTTTGGCATGAGTATATATCTTTGTCCTCCTTAATGGGAAAGGGCGCCTTAGGGTATCTAGGGAAACGTATCAATTGTCGTCAAGGCTAATTTCGATCATCTTTAGAGAGTGGAAAATAGGTCAAATTTTTTCGTTTCTTTTTTGGGCTTGTTTGTAAGCGAGTTATTAGCTTAAAAATAAAAATTTGGCTTCTGGGTATTTAAAACACATTTTGTCGAACTCGTAAAGCGAAAGGTGGTCAAAAAGGGTGTTTTTAGTCCTTCGTCTGCTACATCTTTACCACTTCGCCAACACCTATTTATTAAAAAGCCAAAAAAAAAAAATTCAAAAAGCATATTTCTAATTATCAATAAACCTATTTCAACTTGCGTTTGTATGTGGGCCTGCTCATTTTTACATGTGGGTCCACTAGGAGGTGGTTGTTTTAATCTCAACCCGACCACATTACCATGTTAACCACATGCCCCATATGAGTTCAACAAACCACATGTATGGGTTTACCTAACCGCGGGTTATCGGGCATCTTTAAGCCCTAAACTCATCATCTCCTGTGGTTTTCTTCCCAGTTTTCACTTCCTTCTATTTTCTCCACCATCATCACGACCTCCTCCGACCTTCGCCACTTTTGTCGGCTCCCTTCTGCTCCAAGTAACATCTCTGTGTCTTTTCCCCTGCAATATTGTTTGTTCAATGATGGGTTTTTGTTGGCGTCGACGGTGTCGACGTGGATTTGGTGTGTTTTACAATCATTTCTCTGTATGGCATTGAGGGTTTGACTGTACTCATTTTTCATTACATACTTTGTGAACAAAATTTGATCCCTCGTGAATCATTTCTATGTATGGCATCGAGGGTTTGACTGCTATGATTGTTTTTGACGTTATACTATGAACTAATCACATAGAATGTGATTTAAACAGAGCATTGTCGGATTTTTTAACGGTATAATCATGAAATTTAATGGGTTTACAGTTTTTGCCCCAAATTATTGAGGGGTTTCAGGATACGGGTTAATGGGTAGATGTTTTCTTTTTTCAGTAATTATATTTTGCACGTGAAATTAAATGGGTATACAATTTTTGTCAGATTCTCTTTGAATTCCTACATTATAATCATGAAATTTAATGGGTATACAGTTTTTGTCCCAATTTATCGAGCGGTTTTAGGATTACAATTTGCAAACAATTATATATACAGTCATGTCGTGTAGGGTTTCATCATATCAAGTCGTGTAGGGTTTCATCACATGAAGCTTCGCAGACAATGATATATTCTTTTCAGACAATGATATGTTCTTATCAGATTGTATATATATATTTGTAGACAATGATATATTCTTTGCTAACAATGATATATTCTTATCGGAATGTGTGTGTATATATAGGTTCATGTGATGAAACCCTACACGACTTGATATGATGAAACCCTACACAACATGACTGTATATATATCTACAATTTAATATTATTTTATCATTGTCTACAAATCGTAGTCATTGTATTTGTAGACAATGATATATTCTTATCAGATTGTATATATATATATATATACAGTCATGTCATGTAGTATTTCATCATATCAAGCTGTGTAGGGTTTCATCACATGGACCTTAACATGAGCCTCTATCAACGTCTGCCATTTTATAATGCCCAAGTTTCTTGCCATATATCCCTATAACTCAATTATCTTTAATAAACACATTGGCATTATCAATTTAATATGTATGTCCAAAGAATGCTAAAAGGAATATAACAGCTAACTTGGATTAGCTAGCCCCTGAAAACTCAAAATAAAGCAGTTACTTCACATTTGTTTATATCCTCATGGAAACCCATAGATGCTAAAAATATCATCCAACTACAAAAAGGTAAAACTAGTGATGGTTCAAGAAGAGTTTTTTTTTTCAACTTAGAAAGTTTGCACCTGATTAATGCTCCTCTTTGTATAAAGTAGAGTATTTCAATGAGAAGGGTCATTCTAGAGATTCGTCACACAGTCAGAAACAATTCTGGAGAGATCAATTAATTTTATTGTCTAGGTAATCATTTTGTACACAACTCTAAACAACTTAATGATTTGTGGAAAGAAATGCCAGCAACAAGTAAAAAATTTGAAAACCAACTTTTTGAAGAATAAAACAAACCTTAATCTTGGCAAGCATGACTTTAAACCGATCGAAGTCATTTAATGCAACTCTTCGCTTTTGCACAGTTAGTTTCCTTCCCCATGAACTATTCTCCCATCGCTTTTGAACCTCTGTTGAATAATAACAATGGATAGTCACTATGCAGCTGCTAACATCCATGGAAACCTTCATATACTTTGCTTAAAATTTTATACCTACTTTCTCCAGAGCCTCAATCAACATTTTCTTTTTTGATATCTTAGGGATGTCAATTTTGATATATATATCAGAATATCTATGTATAATCTTATATAGATATCTGATATAGATATATATCTATATAAGATTATACATATGTAATCTGACATATATATATATATATAGATTATATATATCAGATTATATATGTATAATCTCATATATATTATATATATGTATGATTATATATGTATAATCTTATATACATTATATATATATATATCAGATTATATATATTTGCAATATATATGACCCTATATATATTAAGCGAGATGAAGGATAATAGAGGTGAAAATGAGGAAAAAAACGGTGGAAAATGATGAGTTTAGCGCTTAAAGATGCTCGGCAACTTGCGTTTAGGTAAACCCGTACGCGTGGTTTGTTGAACGCATATGTGGCACATGGTTAACATGGTAATTGGGTCGGGTTGAGATTAAAGTGCCCACCTCCTAGCGGACCCACACGTAAAAATGAGTGGGCCCACATACAAACACAAGTTGAAATAGGTTTATTGATAATTAGAAATAAGCTATTTTTCATTCAAGGCACCATTGAAATTAGACATAAACGGCAACTACAATATGAAATGACCGATTATTTCCCAAGAAAATTCAAATTTGAAAATCAATCACCATAATTCAATGCATTCAATTTACACATTCGAATGATTTTATAAAAGGGAATTTCCAGTGTCATTTTCATTACGAATTCTCCTATGCTTTCACTGAATATCCTCTGCAAAATTCAGGTCGGTATATATAATAAAATAAAAAAACACATTATAATTCATATATATGACTGAATTTATGCAAGCCACCTATTTTGTCAATTAAACCAAATATAATATTGATTTCCTAAAATCCACGACAGAACTCAGGCATAAATGGTCACTGCAAAATGAAATGACATATTGTTTCCCACGAAAATTCAATCTACACATTCGATTGATTTTATAAGAGGGAATTTCCAAGGTCATTTCCATTACGAATTCTCCTCTTCTTTCACTGAATATCCTCTGCAAAATTCAGAGCTTACTAAGGAAACCTATGCACATTCCTCTTAAAAGGGAGCTTATTCAGGTCGGTACACCTAGATTAACTAAATTCATGTTTTTATTTATCAGTATACTGTTTTATATTTATATTTTATGTTTCGTTATTCAATATACTGTTTTATATTTATGGACTCAGTGTTTACATTATTTTGAGGCATACAAATTATTCAATTTTTAGTCAATTGTTCAAAATAGAATTATCCATTATTTAATCATATCATAGATACATTTTTATCACTTGCATACATCATACATCAAACATAACATCAACTTGATATATAATTATTTTGTAGGCAAGCAAGAGCGTCGAGAGGTGAACCAAGTATGTGGATTATCAACATACCAACGAAGTTGTGTTTGTTAACACATTAAACTATAGGGACATTTTGCTCTGAATGCTTTATGATATGTTTATATTTTTTTTTGTATTGTGTTCATAAATATTATGTTCTTACAAATGCTTATTTGATTGGATGAATATATTTAAGTACATTGGACTCTTAATGGCAGGCATGCAAGGACTTCTCTGCAATCAACAAAAGACATCAAGCATTAATGACAAGTAAAGTCTTTGACTTTACTTTGGAAATGACCTAGTAATACTAAAAAATATGTGTTTTTATATATATGGCTAAAAAATAGATGAATTGAGTAATAGTATAGATTAATTATGAGATTAGTTAGTATTAGATTAATTATATATGCGTATGTATATACAAATATAGAGGTATATATGTGCATACATATATATTGTTATGCATATATGTATGTACATATATAGCTATATATATGTGTGTATGTATATATATATATAATATACATATATTTATATAATCCAATAATTAATCTGTAGTTTTGTTAAATTTTGATAGTGATAATTAATCAGATTGTATATATATATACACATACAATCTGATAAGAATATATCATTGTATATATATACATACAATCTGATAAGAATATATCAGTATATATACATACAATTTGATAAGAATATATCATTGTCTGCAAATATATATATACAATCTGATAAGAACATATCATTGTCTGCAAAGAATATATCATTGTCTACAAATTGTTTTTGCAATCAATTTTTTTATTTTTTTTATTGACAAACACTGAAACATAGTGTAATTAGTGATACCACAGAAAATACAAGGCTGAAACCCTCATCAAACATATAAGAGATACAAATTTGAGGTTCCAATAAATAACAACAGCAACATTAAGACATTTTATAATCATATCATAGTTATATTTCTAATCAAACTGCAATCATTGATTGGGTGGTGCCACGAAAAAACATGGCTGAAACATACTTGGAACATATCAAAATATTACTGAAAGCTTGTATTCAACTTCTTCTCACCTATAACATATGTGAGATTCCAAACATAATAATAGCAGCATTATCACATCTTATAATCATATCACAGTTATAACTTGAAGCAGATAAACAGATCTATTATGCAAAGCAGATCACCAAAATATACTCCTACATCAATAAAAAAAAAAATCAATACAAACATTATCAATTCTCCATATTGCTAAGAAAAGGAGGTGGAGTGAGATATCCGCCAATAGCTGAGTCTAGTCCACTTGTAGGAGGTGATACTTGGTTAATAGAGGTTTGAAGGCATGTTGTTATTTGAGAAAGCAATGTATGGCTTGCATCTGCAGTCAATCTCATTTGTTGGGAGCCACTCCCAACTTGCATATTGTTGATAGTTGTAAAGGTTGGTGACAATATGTTCATCATATCAAGTAGGATAGGGTGTTGTGGGGGTGTAGGATTCCCCACTGTAGACTTACATTTTATCCTCTCTACTTGTTTAGCTTTCTTTTCAGTTGCCTTTTGTAGTCGTTCAGCCTTCGCCTACTCCTATCTAATTTCTTTCTCTCGTATTCTAATCATATGCTATCACTTTCCTTGCTTGTTTCTCAGCCCTCATTGTTTCCTTTTCAATTGCTTCATCTTCACATTTTGTCTTTCTCTGCAACATCTAGTCCTTCTTACGTTGTTGCAACTCCTCATGCCTTTTCTTTTGTGTCTCTTGTTCGTTGTACATTTCAATGAAGGCATCGGATGTTAGTACTTGGGACTACCTACTAAGGCGAAGCACTCCCAAACGACCTCCCTATGATGTCCCTTGCACCTTCTGCACTAGAAGTCTCAAGAATTTGTTGTTTGGTCTTGTTATTTTTTGTCCATCATGTGGGGTGCATGGTACAAATTCAGCTTCTTCCTCACTAATTGCATTGTCATATTCACTTTGGCCATCAGTATGCTCTTCCCAATTACTTGCAGTAGTGAAGTAATGGATTACTTCAGCTAGATCAACATGTGGTGGGGATGGCATAGAAAGGTTGACTTCTTCCTCAGTCGGATTTAATTGCACTCCAAGGTTTGTGGTTGCTTCATGCATCCATTTTGCTTGGCTTACTTGAGTTGGAAAACTCAAGCCTGTTGATGTAGTTACTCTATCTTCATTGCAGGGTGGAATAACTGGTTGGACTTCTGGTTGGAAATCTATTAAAATTGATTGGATTTTTGGTTGGATTTGTGCTGGAAAAATATGACTGTGTGTTGTAGTTTTAGCACCCTCATTGCATTCAACTACAACATCACTTGCCACATTCCTTGCATTGTATGCTCGCACAAACTCATCGATTTGATCCTCATTGTAACCAAATAGACGCAAGCATGCCTCTACTGCAATAAACTTTTGATCATCTTCCATCGTGACTACATCATCTTCTATTCTAGGAGTTGCTATGTCCTCTTCAACAACATAGCCCTCACTTGGCGCCATGTCCCTATCAAGGGTTGTCTGATTAAGTGGCCAAATTAGATTGTTCTACGGAACCCACTAATAATGTTGTTTGGTTTCAACTCTTTTTTGAAAACTTGGCTTACAAGAGTTGCCAACTCTTCACATCTGATATCAATATGTGGGTTGTTTTCTTTCCATATGGTTGTTTGCTCTCTGAAATAAGCCTTGAAAGGAGCAAAAATGCTGACATCCAATGGTTGCAGCTTGTGATTGGTATGAGCAGGCAGCGTTAGCAGGTCTATTCCTAATTTTGTTGCTTCTTCTATGGTCTTGAAAGTCGTGTGGCTGTCATGATAGACAAAAATGAGAAGGGCCATGTTTGTCGGTGAAACCCCATTAGGGATATTACCTGCAAAATGGTCTAACCATTTGAAAAATACTTCCTTTGTCATCCAAGCATGTTCTTGGACTACCATCAATGCCCCTATCTCACAATTTATGATATAGTTCTACATGTGCCTCTTTGATTTAAACAAGTAGAACCTAGGAATACTTAAACCAGACGCACTTACACAAGCCAACACTGTGATCCACTTCTACTTTTTTATACCAAATTTGGTACACATTTTGCACCCAATTTGGCAATAACTCTCATGCCACAGTTCCTACCAGCCTGAATACCAATCTCATCACAATTCCAAATTCAACTTGCTCCATAGTGGTTAAGGTTGATCATATTCTTGAGTTTTTCATAGAGTGCTTGCATGATAGAAGGATGAACCATAATCGCTTTATCACTGTCCACTCCTTCGGTTGTTTTGATTGTCAAATCTGGGTGCCTTCTTTGAAATCCTACCCACCGTGACCTCCTAGGGACCCAATTTGTGAATGGATTAGGTCAAATTCCAGTTATTTATAAAACTATAGCTTGTAGTTCATTTACCTGCAGTCCATGGCCCAATTATGCCATGTCCTTGCACCATTGGATAACTTTAGTCTCCTCCTCCTCAGATAAAATGGTACATGGACCCCTCCTCTTGGTGGTGGTAACTCCTAACAGCCACACCCTCAAACTGCTAGGTGGCATACCCCACTTGATTGTTGTTGCCTTGATTGACATGTTGTGTTCTTTGACACTTTTAACTACTCCTTCCATATCAGCATATGTCTAATGCCTAATGGGTACAGGTGAGGGTAGTTGCATAGTAGGTAGAACATCTGGTTGAATAGGAGGTTCAACTTCAAATGTGTTGGTGGCTTCATCCGTAGAGTTAGGAACATCTTGTTGGTTGGGAATTGCATGCACTTCCTCAACAGACTCTAGTTCAATGAAGTGCACCCCATGAGTGACTTTAATGGCACGTGGTCCTCTTCCTACAACCCTTTTTGGTCTTCTAATAGGTGTCATGATTTTCCACTTAACCTACACGGATAGTAAATATAGCATAACTTGTTAGTGTAGCATAAATATGAGTCTAAAAATCCAAAATATAAACAAGCATGATCACATTAGGCTTTAGGACTGCACCCTTACATTCAGGCTGTGTATGTATATCTAGAAACAAATTCATGTAATCATGGGTTTTACTTGTTTAAATCAAATAGTGCATGGTTTGTGCTTTAGAATCTATATATGTGTATGTATATATGTGCATGCACATAAACAAATCTATATATGTATGTATGCATGTGTATTATGTATTTATAACTATACATGTGTATATGTATATATGTGTTTTTGTTTGTATATATACACACATATATAACTTTCATTCACAATCTATGTATTCTGAAATAAAACTGACAATACCTTAAAGAAAATCGTTATAGTGAAACCCTCGATGCCATATAGAAAAATGATTGTAAAAAATAGAAAAATTTAGAATGACCCTCGATGCCAACTGAAACCTATTGTTGAACATACAAAATGCCAAGGGAAAGGTAAACAGATTAACATGTATTGCATCTAAGTTTGTCAGGATGAAGAAACAGAGGAGCTATTTTGTCTTGTAGAGAATGCAGTGAAGTATTAAAAAATTCATGGCATTTACCTGAATTTAAAATTCATGGCATTTGCCAATAAATCACAAGTCATGGTATTTGCCATGGATTTTATAACATTTTTGATTGCATGCACTGTAGGGAAAGAGTGTTCTGATGCATCTGCCTCAAATTTTTCACATGATGATTATGTGCACTAGTACATGCCATGTATATGTCTACTTCAGCACGGGTCAGCGAGAAATTTTTACGTCTACTACATGCTATTGACTTGGATAGTAGCCTAATGGAAGGAAATTCATAGAGCAAGGTGAAAGTATTTGATGATATGGAAGTGTTAGGGTTATATAAATTGGAAATATATATAATCTGATATCGATATATATCTATATATGTAAATATATATATATATATGTACATGTATATATATATATATATATAATCTGAAAAAAGCCTATACCCCCCAACACCCTATCCTACTTGATATGATGAAACCCTACACGACATGACTGTATATATTAAGCTGATAATGCCAATGTGTTTATTAAAGATAACTGAGTTATAGGGATATATGGCAAGAAACTTGGGCATTATTAAATGGAAGACATTGATAGAGACTCATGTTAAGGTCCATGTGATGAAACCCCACACTACTTGATATGATGAAATACTATACGACATGACTGTATATATATATATATATATATATATATATATATATATATATATATATATATATAATGTGATAAGAATATATCATTATCTGCAAATACAATGATTATAATTTGTAGACAATGATATATTCTTATCAGATTGTATATATGTATACAATCATGTTGTGTATATATATACAATCTGAAAAGAATATATCATTGTCTATGAAGCTTCATGTGATGAAACCCTACACGACTTGATATGATGAAACCCTACACGGCGTGACTATATATATATATATATATATATATATATATAATTGTCTGCAAATTGTAATCCTAAAACCGCTCAATAAATTGGGACAAAAATTGTATACCCATTAAATTTTCATGATTATTAATGAGGGATTCAGAATATAACTATGATATGATTAAAAAATGGGTAATTTTGTTGTTATTATATTTGATGTATGCTTTACTAAGGATAATTTTGTTGTTATTATATTTGATTTATGATGAATGCGGGTGATAAAAATGCAACTGTGATATGATTAAATAATGGATAATGCTAATTTGAACAACTGACTGAAAACAAAATAATTTGTATGCCTAAAAATAATGTAAACACTGAGTACATAAATATAAAAGAGTATATTGAATAATGAAATAGACAACATAAATGTAAAATAGTATGCCTAAAAATAATGTAAACACTGAGTACATAAATGTAAAATAGTATATTGAATAATGAAACAAAGAACGTAAATGTAAAATAGTATACTAATAAATAAAAACATGAATTTAGTTATTTTGGGTGTACCGACCTGAATAAGCTCCCTTTTAAGAGGAATGTACAAAATTTTCCTTAGTAAGCTTTGAATTTTGCAGAGGATATTCAGTGAAAGTAGAGGAGATTTCATAATGAAAATGACCCTGGAAATTCCCTCTTATAAAATCATTTGAATGTGTAAATTGAATGCATTGAATTTTGGTGGTTTATTTTCAAATTTGAATTTTTGTGGGAAACAATCTATCATTTCATTTTGCAATGGCCATTTATGCCTGAGTTCTGCCATGGCTTTTAGGAAATCAATTTTATATTTGGTTTAATTGACAAAATAGGTGATTTGCATAAATTCAATCATATATATGAATTACAATATGTTTTTTGGTTTATTAGGGAGCCTTACACCATTAACTGTGTGTCCAGGTACCAGAAGTTGATGGAGTTAATGAATGAAGATGTGATAGGGAGTGTGGGTGAATGTGCAATTGATAGCTCATAAAGCTAATCAATGTTTTATATGTCACAATGTACACCATAAACTGTTCATAATGTTTTATATTATGTGACATTGTGCACCATTAACTGTTCATATATACATGTAAATATAATGTAGTTGAAGCTTTGATCCACTTGCATAAAGTGGTAATTGTAAACATAAATGTACTTTAATTAATGTGAAAATGACTTTATTTTGTGCAACTTGTCTTGTGTTCAAAACATATATGTACCAATAGATGTTTAAATTTGTTTTTTTGTTAGCTACACATTTAGTAGTGAACATATATTGGTGTAATTTGTAAATTTTTATTGGCATAATTAAAAAAATGTAATGACTAAAATATAAATGGTTATTGGGGAGTCAGGTAAGCATGGAGTAAACAACAATTGGATCATGGGCAGCAATTGGCACATTTCCCCTAATCTTCATTTTTTTTCACTTAACTTTTCATATTAATACAATATTTCAAAATAAACAAGGCAATTGTAATATTGCTATGAGGATTCAATTGTATAGTTTTACGAGTCAAACTCATTGACCCATGTTTCATGAGTGGTGGTTCATAAGAACCCATCTCTCACGATAATGAATGGTCCACTTAACATGCATTGCATCTAGGTGATGCTCACAAAGGTGAAGCACTAGGCCTTCTCGGGAGGTCACCCATCCCAATACTAATCCAGGTTAAGCCCACTTAGCTTGCAACCCCATTTACAAAACCTTCAGCAAGTGTTGTGCCTTATGAACCATTCATTATAGAGCCCCTTTAGCTCATCAATTGATAAGTAGGAGGTATTTTCCACAGCGTGTCAAATTCTGATATTGCTATCAGGATTCAACTGTGTAGTTTTACAAGTCAAACTCATTGACCCATGTTTCATGAAAACTGGTTCACAAGAACCCATCTCTCATGATAATGAATGGTCCACTTAGCATGCATTGCATCTAGGTGATGCTCACAGAGGTGAAGCACTGGGCCTTCTCGAGAGGTCACCCATCCTAGTACTAATTGAGATCAAGCGTGCTTAACCATGGAGTTTTCAAAAAGGTTAAGGCAATCGTATTTAACATATTTATTTAAAGTAATCTATATAAATAACGTGAAGATATGTGAAAACGATTATTTTTTAAAGTTTATATAAAATTGTTGTGTTATATTACAATAATCTTAATATTATCTAATTATTGAATTAATACTAATATATTATTATTAATCTTAATATTTTAATATTTTAATTAATAAAATATTATTTTTCTTAATATATATTAAGATTACTATATAATATAATATTAGAATATATTATATTATTCTTAGAATATATTACATTAAGGTTATATTATAATATTATTGTTATATTAATAATATTAAATTATTATATTTTATTATTATTGTTGTTTTATTTATAAATTGGAAATTAAAGTCTATCTCTAATAAAAATTTAAATATGCCTCTAGAAGTAATTTATATAGATTTTATAATATTACATTTTTATTATTGTATTATTAATAATTGAGTTTAATTAGGATCTAACTAAATAAGATTTAGTTTCCAATTGCAGTTAATGGTTAGGGTTCAATTTTGGTTAAGATTTAACAAGGGATAAGATTAGGGTTATGATTAAATTTAGATCATGGTTAGGGTTAAGATTAGGGATAGAATAGGGTTAGAGTAAGGGTTATAATTGCATTACCTAGTATTCACTTAAGGTTACATTTACATTTAGACTTATAATTAGTGTTGGTTTTAGGGTTAGGGTTAGAGTTACCATTGTTTTTAGTCTTGGTGGTTGAAATAATGTTAATTTTATGTTTAGGGTTAGTGATAGGGTTAGGTTTGGGGTTGATTTTGGGATAGAGTTAGGTTTATAGTTGCATGATAAAGTTTGTGTTTAGGTTATGATTGTAGATCACTTTGAGATAGATTAAGGTTCCAAATTATGGTTCAATTAGGAGTGGTATTGAATAATTTGTAATGTTCACTTATGTTTAAGGTTAGGGTTTAAAGGGTAAGTATTGTATAATTCTTTTATTATTTTTTATATATTTATTATTATTATTTTTGTATTTATTATTATATTAGTATTATACATTAATAATATTCTTGCTTTGCCTAAGTCTACTACAGTCCAAGGGAGTCAAGATGAGCAGGAGCTGCTATCTGCAGTGCCATGTCTTATTTCTCAAAGTGAAAATGATGCATTGATGAAACCTTTTACATTATCAGCGCTTCAAAAGGTAGTTTTTTCACTATCTTTAGATAAAGCCCCTAGCCCAGATGGATTTTAAGCCTTATTTTTTTAAAAATGTTGGGATGTTTTGGGTTTTGATTTGTTAATGGCCTTAGAAGAATCGGGCAGATTTGGTTCTATGCTTAAGCATTTCAATGCTACAAATATAGTTGTTTTCCAAAGATAATGGAGCCCAAAACCTTTGCAAATTTCATATCTATCTCTTTGTGTAATACCGTTCACAAAATATTTACAAAGGCAATATGTTTGAGACTGCAGCATTTAATTCTCAAAATCATTTCTCCGGAGTAAGGTGGTTTTGTCCTAGGGAGGGAAACTGCAAAAGGAGCATTGGTGAAGCATGAAGTGCTTCATTCTATCAAGACAAATCATTTGTCATCCTTCATTATCAAGCTTGATATGATGAAGGCTTATGATAGGGTTGACTGGAACTTCCTACTGAAAGTACTGGCTAAGTTTGGATTCTCTGCAAAATGGTGTAAATGGATATTCTCTTGTTTATTGCGAGCACACTTTTCTATCATAATAAATGGTTCTCCTTAAAGATTTTTCAGAGCAACATGAGGAGTAAGACAGGGGGACCCCTTCTCACCTTTTCTTTTTATAATCATGGCAGAGGCTTTAAGTAGAACAATAAAGAAAAAAACATTACTGGGGTCTATGGAAAGGTATCCTTATCCCCCATACTGATGTGTCAATAACTCATAACCTCTTTGCAGATGATACCTTATTGTATGGGAAAGCATCCATTTCTGAAGCTAAACAAATAAAAGGGGTTCTAGACAAGTATTCGTTGGTGTTGGGTCAAAAACTAAACTCCTAGAAGTAAAAAATTTACGTCTTTAATTCCAAAGCGGCCATCAAAAGGAGAATTTTTAGACGATTGGGATTTCAAGAGGCAAATCTGCCTTGTAAATACTTGGGTAATCCCTTTTTATGGGAGCTAATAAGCCAACATACTGGTCTAAAGTCATTGAAAGAATTAAACAGAGAGTTTGTGCTTGGAAAGCCCATTGGTTGTCTCTTTCATGACGTATCCTACTTATAAAAATAGTTCTTTTAGCAATCCCTGATTATTTTATTCCAGTCTTACGGGCTCCTAAATCAGTGATAAAGAAAATTCAGAAAATTATAAGAAGTTTTCTCTCGAAGGGAAATATGAATGATGTAAAGAAAATTTCGCTAATTTCTCTGGATAGTATGGTAAAGGGAAAACTAAAAGGTGGAGTGGACCTACATGACATATCTAAACATAATTTGGCCTTTGGGGGAAAAATTATTTGGCAAATGTATACTAAACCACCGTGTACAAATCTCATCAGTCGTTACCTTCTGCTCCTTCATAATCATTTATTATGATTGGGCCTATTCCACCACACTCTAAATGGTGTGCGTTGATGAGGGCTAAATATCTAGGTAGTCAAGCCCCGACAAGAATTTTCACAATTTCTAACCCTCCTAAAGGGTCTGCCATGTGGAATTTCTTGACTTCATGCAAGAAATTGGTTACATCATATATCTCTTGGGAAGTTAATAAGGGGGATGAAGTTAAATTTTGGGATGATTCATGGTATGGGCATCCACCTTTGAAATATTGTCAAGACTTGCAGTCAGTTATCCCATTTTTTTCTCAACTGTGGGGGACCAGATTAATTTATCATGTTAGCTCAGTCGAAGCACCATCAGGTAGAGTGTGTTGGAAGGATTTTTCAACCACTCAAATATCAATGAACAAAAGAATCTTTTGTTTTAGATTCTAGACATTAGAGTAGTATTCTTATCAGGGAAAGTCGATCGTATAATTTGGGATCCATCTAAAGATGGATGCTATTTAATCAATTAGGGGTACAAGGAAATCCTTAATAGGGATGAATTAATTCAGTCTCAGAGGTAATTTTCATTTTTTTGGATGCAATCTTTCAAAAAGCGGGCACCTTTGCATGGTTAGTGTTGAAAAAAAGAGTTCTTACAAGTGATCGTCTAGGTAAACTGGGGATTATTGAACCTTTCAATTGTGTCCTATGTAATCAAAATCTAGAAGACATTGACCATTTTTTTTTGCAATGCCCCTTTGCATATTCTTGTTGGCTTTTTGTTTTGGAAAAGTTGGAATTTTTTGCGCCATTACCAAAATCAGTATGGGATCTTTTCTCATCATGGCCTGTGTTGTACAAGTCTTCATTTTTTGCATGCATTTGGTGAGTCATCCCAGCATTAGTATTATGGGCCATTTTGTGGGAAAGAAATAAATGAATATTTAGGAGAACTTTTGTTCTTGCCCATTCAGTTCATGTAAACATTGAAAAATCAGTCATTGAAGTAGTAAATATGTGGGTGCAGATTGCAAAAACATTGGCTATCTATTTTCATCATGGGATAATAGCATTTTAAAGAGGTGGTAGGGCATTACATTTCCTTTTAAAGTAAGTTTGAAACAAGCTTGTAGACATAGAAAATGTACAAATTCGATCTGGCACATTTGATCTCGATTAACTAACGACGTTTCCTCCTAAATCATACTCTCAACATTTCATCATATTTTGTTTCTTAATTTAGATAAATCATTATTTATTTGATTAAGTATTTCTCCTCCAGTGATTAAATTAGTCAATTTAATTTAATTAACCTTATATCTTTGTCTGATTAAATAAATCATTTTATTTGATTAAAGCCTTTAAAGTCGTCTTATTAAATTAAATAAATTAAATCTTATTTGATTTAATCTAACATTTTCCCACTTAGTTAAATAAATCAAAATCATTTATTTAATTAATCATTTCCTCTCAATTCTGATTTAAATCAATTCATCAATTTAAATCAAAATTGTCAAATCATCTAATCCCTCTTTAAATTAATCAAATTTTTGATTAAGTTAATCCCTATCACTAAAATCCTCTAGAGAATGCAACTTGCACATGAAAATAGATTTAATTCATTTATTAAATCTCTATTTTCTCTCACATGGCATCGAAAGGGAATATTCCCTCAAATTTGAATTCAAAAAGTCCAAGTGGATGGGTACTTCCAACAAAGCACTCCTCTTACATGTCCTTGTGCATTGAGCCAAGTGGCATTTATTACATTCATTTTTCCCTCACATGTCATTTCCTCAAATTCAAATTCCACCTAATTGCATTTATTGGCACTTTGGCCAAAATGTGCACAACCATCAACCATTCACATGGTGACAAGTGGCATTCAACCATTGGGTGAAAGTTAGTCCCACATTGCCCAAATCTTGCCCTTTCTTCCAAATTCAAATCTATAAATTGGAGGGTTCTCTCCTCATTCATCATCCACAATTCCATGCAAAGTTACTCTCTTAACATTGAGAGCCAATTTTGTGCACATCACTCCATACTTCATCATTTTCACAATTCTTAGCTAGGTTATGCTCAAATCTCATCATGGAAATTTGATCAATCTACACACTTCAACATTGCAATTTAGGAGATCGGAAAGGGCCAATTTCAACATTCAATTGGCACCAATTCCCCCATGGGATTACTAGTTTGCTCACTTAATTAGGATTTATTTTCATTTATTTAGTTTATTCTTCATTTTCCTAGTTTAAGTTTTAGTAAATGGATTTCATGGGGAATCCTTCATTCTTGTTTGCATTTGATCTAACACATTGATTTGTTTGTTGTTCTTGTGCAATTGCAGGTTTAGGGGTTTACATTTTGGCACTAGAAGGAGGGCATCTACCTTTTTTAATCACATTTTTCAAAAAAAAATACGGCTTTCTCATTTATTTTGCAGGTTACAGGTCCGTGGTTCTGTATTGCGCCGCACTTGTAGGCGTGGCGCTATATTGCGCTACATTTTTTCCAAACTTCGTCACACCTATTCCTGCGCCTAATTTTTTTGAATCTGCAAACTCTATCGCGGATCCACAGTCACAAACTTCATCGCACCCAGTCCCACGGCTCTATATTGTGCCGCATTTGCAGGCACGGCACATATCTCACCGCATCATTTTCCAAATTGTGTCGCACCCACGTTCCCACCTAAAAAAATTCAAAATTGTCAAACTCGACTGCGAATTTTCTATCACAAATTGCACCACCTGCAAAACTACACCGCACCCGCGGTCTCTATTTTTGTAGAGCGTCGCACCCAGTCAAACGTGCAGTGCTATATAGCGTCGCCTCTATTCCAAACTATGTTGCACCTGCTAACTCCGCCACGGAAAACTGTCAGATTTTAAATTTTAGCATTTGTTTTTTTAATTTTTGGATTTTCTAACTATTGGCCTATTTGTTGTTTTTGTGCTCTCTGGTTTTTTTCATTTTGCAATTTGGAACAAGGGAGAAATAAAAATAGGAGGTTCAACATGGCATCATGTTCATCATGCACAAAGTGTTTTTAAACACTATATTGTTGTTCAACACTTTTAAGGATCTTTAAATTCTGTTTAAAAAGGAATTTGTTTACTTTCATGCCTTAGAAACACTAAAATTTTCTTTTGGGTTTTAAAAAGAACAAACAAATTTCTTTTTCAAAAGTTTGCAAAAGGCTAAAAAGAACGTAGAAACAATCTACTAGATTTTCTTTAAAGGTTTAAAAATTGAACAAGGCAACTCTCACACTTCAAAGTTGGTGCTTTAAAAATAACTCATTTTCTGCTTTGAGGATTAAAATAAACATGTGTTTTTTTGATGTTTTGTAATCCTTTTCACAAAGTAATATCATCTAAAAGGCGTATGCGCTTCTCTCGTGCCTCACAGAAATCTTGAGAATCAAAAGTCTTTTTGTGATATTAAGTTGTCAAAATTATTACCTCCACACTTCATTTTTGGGTTTAAAATTGAACAAAACATCTTGCGAGTGTGAGTAGGCTTATTGCATGTGTTCTCCCTTTGTTTCTAAATGAAGGTTGATCGAACTATGAATATGTTTACTCAATTTTTTTTATCTTAGCGGGCCTTCCTTGTGGGAAAAAGTACTCACCCAAGGGAACGACCCAACCGGTAACACACTAAGGACAAGTGTATTTCCAGCCGAGATATAAAAGTGGGTACTAGAACAAAAGCCAGTATCATGCGGTTGGCTTCGACGAGAAGGGCAGCAATGGTCTCTCGCCGCATGGGTCAATCTCCATGAACATAAAGTCTGAATTAAAACCCTTGTTTAGAAGGCCAAATCCTTATCTATTTTGTTGGTGCAAAAGGTCATGTACTTTGAAGTCGCCCCACGTTATACATGCGGTTTTTTTGTAGAGATGAAAAGTATGCTTTGGGAGATTCATGGGTACTGATGCTTGGCTGACTCAAGAAGTGTGTGCACTATAAGGGGGAGCCTATGTGGTCAAGCATCTAGTCATCCACACAGAATATGCGCAGATGGATTCATCCAAGTGGGAACCCAGCAAAATATTATCTCTTCATCCTAGGGTTGTACATGTGCTTGGAAATGAAAAATGCATTGCTTGGTCCTCAAAATAATTGAAAAAAAAACATTCACAAAGAACTCCAAATTTCAAACCCCTTAGAGAAAAAAAATATTCTTTGATGAATCTAAGTACTCTTTCTTTCCCTAGGGATCATATCCTTAAAGGTTTCTAAGTGCTTGGATTCTAAATAATTTTTTTTCACTAAGGTAAACCTAGAAAAAAATTTCCCTAATTTCCTTGATTTCCACATAATGGACCTTGTGGGATGAAAAGAAAGTGGGGCATTAGACATGCAGTTTGAAACATACTCAAGAATATGCTTTTGGTATAAAAATTTCACTAAGGAAAGATAAAAGACAAATTGGACCTCACATGTGTTGTCTCAAATGATTTCCCGGAAAGTCAAAATCCCAAAACCAAGATTCAAAAGGATTAGTCCATCTTGAAATGATCCTTGAAGTTAGAGAAAGACTAGTGTACAACTTCTATAAGAAGGCTTCAAGAAATAACCCAAGTTTGTATGCATTCTATTATCAACAGATTCTTGAGCTTTTTGAAAGGTTTGCTTTCCTCACATAGGAAGTATAGCATGTTCTTCAATACCGAGGCTTTGTAAAAAAGAGTCGTGTCTAGGACGAAGTCTAGGTTCCAATTTATCACTCTCATCCGTCTCTCCATCAATAAAATATCATCCCATCAACAAACTTTTTGAGAACTTTAGAAAAATCATTCATGCTAAACTTAAAGGCTAAATCAGCATCACTCTATCTTGGCTCAATACACCTAGCCAAATAGTCAAACCTCTTGGATAAATTTGCCTCTAGGATAACGCAACTTCCTAAGGTTTACTAGTTCATGATCACCTTGGTTGGCTTAACACACCTAGCCAATCCATACTCTTTTGCAGGTTTTCCCTAGGTTAACACAACTTCCTAGGGTTTACAAGCTCACCACAATCTTGTTTGACTTAATACACCTAGTCAAACTATCACAATCAATCCAAGCCCTAAAGTTTAGCATAACCCCTAAAAAGTTCTTCAAAGGTTTTAACTCATTCACTTCATTCATTTATCTCATCATCATCCCCACCCCTTTGATCCTTGGTTTTTTCCCTAGTTCTTCTCTTTCGAGCCTTAAAAGATTTAGGATCAAACAATCCCTATTTTTATGGTCGAAACAAGATCACAACACAAGAGGAACATGGAAAAAATCAACGAAATATCAACTTCCAGTGACTTAGGTCCAGTAACCACCAAAACAAACCTTGTTGCATCAAGCAATCCCCCAAGCAGCTCTTCTATACCATCACAAAATCCTCAAGAGGAAAGCTATGAAGAGGACATCACAAACGAAGACTTGGGGATGACACAATCAGAAATGCTAGAAATAGTTCAAAATCCAGAGAATCATAAAATTGTCAATGCCATGTTTAAATACTTACGCACATTAATGAAAGCAGGGGTCCAATTCCCTTCCAACCTTGACATAGGCACTAGTATGGACAAGCCTCTTACAAACACATCCCCAATGTCAACTCTGAATATCACTCAAGAAATGCCTCAAACCATATCCACAATCACACCAACCTCACCAATTGTGAACAAGGGAAGTGCAATGTTTCGAGAGTTACAACAGCATCGCCTTGTAAACAACAAAGAGGTAAATATCAACACCACACCGAAAAACTCTGTCCCGATGAATCCATCACACCCATACGTCACACTCACCTTCCATAATCACACAAATTCATCCTCATTCCGTGCAACACCAGCCTATCCGCTAAACATACAAACTTCTCTACCACAAGGAGAAGGTGGTTATTTTGGAACAGCAGGATTCACTGACCTGATCTCCTTCTAGGGGAGCTTACCACCCTTTCCTCCATTATTGCTCACATCCACATCACCTATTGGATTGGGTCTTCCCCCTACTCACATTTAGTTTCTCAAATTTAGGCAACCCGAGCATCACATCGAATCCTATCCTTTTGCCGGCAACATCACAACAACAAGTGGTAACCATTCAATCCACCACAACCAATACATTAGTCGGTCCTCAAATCTCTCAAAACATACCTTCTCAAGGACTGAGCATCTCAACCACACCTCCAACAACCCAAATCCCAATCACCAACACAACCCTTTCACCCGTCACACTAGTTGGCATCATTCCCAATCCACCACCAATCCCACCAAAAGCTAACATGACGAATTCATTCATCACGCTAATCCAAACCATCCAAAAAGCCAATCATCAAAGGGTACTCAAACAAAACCAACAAGCTGCATAGTAGGCTGCTCAGCAAGCACAAGCACAACTAGCTACCCAACAAGCTGCACAAGCCCAGTAAGCTACTCAAGTAGCCCAACAAGTGCAAGCTCAAGCTCAAGCCCAGCAATAGGCGCAAGCACAATACCGAGCACAACTGCAAGTGATCCATCATCAAGCATACCAACAAGCCTTGCAAGAATTCCAGGCACAACAACAAGCCAAACAATAAGCTTTATTGGCACAACAGCAGCTCGACCAACAACAAGCTTTTTTGGCACAATAGCAATTCGACCAACAACAAGCTTTGTTGGCGCAACAACAGCTAGACCAACAACATGCTTTATGGGAACAACAACAGATGGACCAACAACAAGCTTTGTTGGAACAGCAACAGCAAGATCAACAACAAGCATTGTTGACGCAAATGTAGGCATATCAACTGGCTTTGAATGCACAATAGAGTTTGCAACAAACTCCCACTAGTAACCCTCCCACCAATCAAACACCCCAAACACCTCAAAACATATTCACCCCACCTCCCGATACGCACAATGATGTCGCAATGCAAATCAAACTGCTCTCGCAACAGGTGTTGGACCTCCAAGCAGGAAAAACAACCAAAACACCAGGCAACTTGTGCCCTTATCCATTTGACAGAAGTCTCACAATGGTACCATTCCCAAAGGAATTTGAGATCCCCAAATTCGACAAGTATAATGGAACGAGTCACCCTGAAAACCACGTCAAGGAATTTCAGGTGCATTGCATGGAGGTTGCATACGATGACATATATCTAATGCGACTCTTCCTTCGAAGTCTGACTAATCCTGCCATGGAATGGTTTTCTCATCTACCCACAAGCATTAAAACATTCCATGAGATTCTGGAAGCATTCCTTAAAAATTAGGTTTTCAACATAGGTGTAGATGTTAGTTTGGAAGAACTATCAACACTCAAACAAGGAAAAGGAGAGCTATTCGCATCCTTCTTGCACAGATGGAAATCCAAGGCCAATCAGAGCAAGTGGACCATACCAGAAGAACAACAAGTTTTCATGATCATATCTAATCTAGATGAAAACTTGGCGTTCTACTTAAATATGCAATGCATCACATCATACGACCAATTGATTCCAAAGGCACTCAACATCGAAAGAGCCCTTACTACACAAGGAGTCACATCAACATTTCCTCCACCACAAGATAACTGCTTGTCCAACAATTATAACAATAAACCTCGAACGTGGTCGAGGAACAAAAATATCACAAATGACAGCATGTTTGATGCTAAAGTGGTCATAAGTGCTCCCAAACCAAACATCCACACTCATCACTAGCCACAAAATCATAATCACAATAATGTGAAAACTAATGCACTAGTAGCACAACAACAACCACTTTCCACCAACCAAATAAATAACTTGGGCAATCAAGGAGGACCACCTACCCAAGGTAAATACCCTCCCAAGCGGAAGTTCATGGCTCTTGGGGAATCCATCGAGTCCATAATGAAGAAGTTGCTCAAGGAAAACCTAATCAAAGTCTCCAACTCCGAGCAATATGCATAACCCATGAACAAACTACCATGGTATAATGAAAACCTCCTTTGTGACTTTCACAAAATCAAGGGACATACCACCACAAATTGCATGAGGCTGAAGAATATCATCCAAGACCTCATCGAGGACAAGATCATCAACATTGAGCAACTAGCCGGTAATCAAGATCTAAAAATATACACAAATCCGATGTTGAACCACAATCAAGGAAATAGTCAGGGGAACAACAAAGGCAAACAAAAATATGCTAGCGCTAATCTAGTATATGAAGAGATAGTCGCATGTGTCCATGAAATGGTCATGGTCATCAATGTCAAGGGCGCCAACACCGACTGTGGAGTCACCACACATGGCAGAAAGGTCACCATTGTAGGGGCACCATCTAAAACTCCCACTTCAAACACAAAAGTCATCCCCTATGACTATAATGTCATCGACCAGCTGAAGAGAACCCCCGCACAGATCTCCATCATGGAACTATTAAAAAATTTCACTGCCCATAGGAAAATTCTTGATGAATCATTAGTGGCATCCATCATCTTTTCCACCCTTGACACAAAGCAGTTTTAGGCTATGGTTGGTAATATCATTACCCCGAATCTCCTTACATTCTCTGACCAAGACTTCCCCACGCAGCCATCTCAAACCGCGCACTTCACCTTCAAGTGTTGGTCCACAAAAAGAAAGTTAAAAGGGTCCTAGTGGATGGAGGTGCGGGCCTTAATATTTTCTCTCTTAAACTTATAAATAACTTGGGATTCACCAAGGATTCCATTAACAAGAACAAGAGCATCACAATAAGGGCATATGATGATCAAAAAAGAGTGTCTCAAGGCACTATTAATTTCCCCATCCAAGTGTGACCAACAACCATGGAGACTACCTGTTAGGTCCTCGACCTCGACCTACCATATAACATCCTCCTAGGATGTCCATGGATCCATGGAATGAAAGCAGTGGCCTCAACATACCATCAATGCATCAAATTATTGTACCAAAATGAGGAGGTCACTATAAACGGGGATCCCGAACCATTCGCCTACTGCAAAAACTTGGAAGCCAAGTTTTATAAAATCCCCCAAGTTCTGAAAAATGATGAAGGCCCATCCACTGCATACATCGACCCAGCTAACCTTGCCTCCACCTCTACGATAGAGACACCCACCATCCCTAACATACCTAACATCAAAATCATGAACCAGGACAATGGATGTGAAGACTATAGAATGAATAAGAGTGCATTTGTTTTGGGAGAGCACAATCTCCTAGATCACATGGGCAACCTCGGTCAACTAAAACACCCATCCACACCCTTAGGGTAGACCCCTTTGGATTCCACCATTGGGTAGATCTAAGTCGGGAAAATGTTGTGAGGAAGATATTTCAAGCATAATATATTGTGATGCAGAACCCACAGCCACATTACCTATGGATGAAGCCAACATAGGGCTACAAATAATGCTTGGCATGGGCTACAATAGAAACGAAAGCCTTGGAAGGAACAGTGATGGACGGCTAGAGCCCATCATTGCAGAAAGAAGAATGTGGAACCTTGGCTTTGGATGTACTCCCTCGAGTATAACCGTACATGGCAGAGGTACTCCTAATAGGGCAATCAGGTCCTTTCCTTAAGAATCGGCAACCACCATTAGACCACCCGTATGCACAGGTATCCCCCTAGATAATTTCACTTTTGAAGTAACTGATGTCTACGCAAATAGTGACGATGATGATACCATAATAGGCCGTCCCATGCTTTTTGAGGACTCCTCCTTACTAATGATTAGTGCCTCACCCACTGAGTCAAACCAACAAACCCACAAAATCACCTTAGTATACCCTCAACTCATCGATCATGGCCAACGAGGACAACCAATTCTAGACTCATTCGAAAATGATGAGGCTCCCTCGGAGTTCATGGGACTAAGGGATACAGTTCCGTGCAGGGATCACAAGGTGGGTTTCAACATCACATTAAACACTCAATCATATTACGGGGAGATGATTGAGTCCTTCAGTCGCAAAATAAAAATAACGAGAATAAGCTCCGAGTTATTGAGTTAAAACCACACTGTAGCACTCTCTAACAACAAAATAGTAAAAATAAAGGACGCATTCAATGGTGAAAACCTCTCTAAGGCACTGGAGGATGAAGGATTCAGTCTCCCCCTATTATACTACATCAAGAAAAATCAGCAGTCCTGGCAGAACAGTGTAATCCTGTCAACTTGGGAACAGAGGAAGCTCCACAAATCACTTTCTATGTTGAGTCACTCCTTGCAGAAGAACAAGAACTACTAGTAGCATTTCTAAAGGAAAGGAAAGTAAATTTTGCATGGACCTATGCTGACATGCTAGGTCTGGATCCAAAAGTGGCGGTTCATCATTTAGTTGTTTACCCTCGAGCGAAGCTAGTTAGACAAAAGTTAAGAAAATGCATCCCCATATAGCCTTGCTAGTCAAGGTAGAGTTACAAAAGCTCCTGGATGTTGGCTTCATATGCCCAATTGACTATCTAGAATGGGTATCCAACCTTGTACCAGTCTCAAAACCAAATGGGGGCATCTGCATCTGGACAGACTTCAGAGACCTCAACAAAGCCTGTCCTAAGGATGATTTTCCGCTACCTAACATTGATATGATAGTGCACATGACAGTCGGACATGAGATGCTATCACTGATGGATGGCTTCTTAGGGTATAACCAGATAATGATTGCAAAAGAAGACCAGCATAAGACAATATTTACTTGTCCTTGGGGCACCTACTGCTGGAATATGATGCCATTTGGGCTAAAAAATGCAGGGGCTACATACCACAGGGCCATGACACTAATCTTCCACGATATGATATAGAAAACTATTGAAGATTATGTGGATGACATATTGGAAAATCCAAAGAAGAGACAAAACCACATAGCAACCCTAAGTGAAATATTTGACAGACTAGAGAAGTATAAGGTCACGCTCAACCCAAAGAAATGTGTATTTGGGGTACAATCAGGTAAACTTTTGGGCTACATAGTGTCAATGAGGGGGATAGAGGTGGATCCCACAAAGGTTAAGGAAATCCTAATATGGAAGCACCAAGAACATTAAAACAACTCAAAGGATTACAAGGTAGACTCCACTCCATCTGAAGGTTCATAGCGCAATTGGCAGACAAACAGATTGCGTATTCACATCTACTCCACAAGGGAATTGCATTCAAGTGGGATGACAAGTGAAAACAAGCATTTAGAAAAATAAAAGAATATCTACTCACACCACCAATGCTAATGCCACCCATTGCAGGAAAACCATTGATCTTATACATCTCAGCAACAACAATAGCTCTGGGTGCTCTTTTAGCTCAACATGATGAAAATGGGATAGAAAGGGCTATCTATTACATCAGCAGAACAATGGTTGGCCATGATTTAAACTACACATTTATTGAGAAATCCTGCCTGGCAATAGTGTTTGCTTCACAAAAATTCTAACACTACATGCTGGCACACAAAATCAAGCTCATCACCAAGATAGATCCCTTAAAATATCTACTGTCAAAATCTATCCTTATAGGAAGGATGGCTAAGTGGGTCATGATACTGTTAGAGTATGACATTGAATATGTGGAGCAAAAGGCAATCAAAGGACAAGTCATTGCAGACTAACTAGAAAAAGCTCCCAATTATACAGAGAACTCGCTCATGTATCAGAATTTCCAGATGATTCCATCTTTAATCTCAGCATAGTCGATCACTTGAAACTCTACTTCAATGGTTCCCACACACAACATGGATCAGGAGTCGGTGTCTTATTTATCACCCCACAGGGGGATTGCATACCAAGATCTTACAAATTGACATTCCCCTGTACCAACAACATTGCAGAGTACGAGGCTTTAACCATAGTTCTCAAAATTGTGGTACAATGGTGAATCATGGCATTAAAGGTCTATGGGGATTCATAGCTTATTATCAACCAAGTCAATGGTGAATACCAAACTAAGGATGATAAACTCACGCCATACAATAAATTAGTGGAAAGCCTCAAATAATCATTTATTGACATCACCTTTGAGCAGATATTGAGGGAAAATAATAGAGCAGTTGATGCAATGGCAACAATTGGATCCTTGCTAGATATCCCTCGCAATGTCTCGAAACATGAATTCTTGAGAGAGCAGATTCTCGTACCTACTTTCGAGGTACCAGAGTCGGAATATGTGTGCGAACTCGTTGGTCCTAGTGACCTTTGGTATCATGACATCTACACCTATTTGAGACTAGGACTTCTCCCAGCCGATATCACCCCGAACCTCAAACGAACCTTTGTCAAAAGGTCCTTACGTTTTGTCATCCTAGGGGAAACCCTCTTCCATAGAAGCATTGATGGAACCCTATTACATTGCTTAAAACCCGAGGAAGCCCTAACTGCTTTAACTGAGATACATAATGGCACGTTCGGTTCACACTCGAGTGGTATGACCTTGGCCAAGAAGTTGTTGAGAACTGGGTACTACTAGTCGACAATGGAGAGAGAAGCACATGACTTTGTCAAAAAGTGTTTACAGTGCCAACACCATGGAGACCTTATTCATGCACCAGCTCAAGAACTACACCCTATTGTTACGCCATGGCCCTTATCGCAATGGGGGCTCAATCTCATAGGTAAAATCTCACCCACCTCATCCAATGGCCACAATTTCATCATCACCGCCATAGAGTATTTCACAAAGTGGGTCGAAGCAATTCCCATGACCTACATCACCGAAAAGAAAATATCCAAGTTCATCCTAAACTATCTCATTTGTCGATATGGTGTTCCCCAATCCATTATCTCTGATAATGGGATACCTTTCAAGAATCAGAATGTTTGTGACTTGTGCGAAAAAATAAAGATCCAACATCGCTTTTCCACCCCATATTACCCACAAGGCAATGGCCAAGCAGAAGCTACCAACAAAACCATTCTGAAAATCCTTAAGAAAACAGTCAATGACTCTGGTCGTGACTAGCATCTATAGCTAAATCCTACCTTATGGGCCTACCGCACCAGCATCTGCATGCCAACAGGTGCCACCCCATTCTCCCTCGTCTATGGATCAGAAGCTATCCTCCCTATCGAGATCGAGCTCTCGTCACTAAGGATATCATTGCAAAAACTCATCACATATGAGGAATACAGGGTCACAAGACTGAATGTGCTAGATTTACTAGATGAATGGTGCATGGACTCCCTAAACCATCTACAGGTCTACTAGAATCACCTGAAACGTAGCTACAACAAGAAGATCAGGCAACACACCTTCCAAGTTGGAAAACTTGTGATGAAAGAGAACCAAAAGAATGTGCCAAATCCAGAGAACAAAGGAAAATTTGAGCCCAACTAGTTGGGACCTTTCATAATCATATCCAACTATAAATCAGGAGCATATCAATTAGCAACACCAGAAGGTGAGCCTCTGCAGGAGCCTCTGAACAACTCCCATCTCAAAAAAATTTATGCCTAAGAACTTGCAAGGTATAAAACCAAAAATACAAAAACAATCATAAAAAGTCTTGAAAAAATGGTTACCTTGATGAAAACCTGGAAAACAAGCGTCTTGGCGACAAAAAAAAAATAAAAAAAATCAGAAAAGGGATTGAAAAATAGTAAAGAAAAAAAATCAGAAAAGGGATTGAAAAATAGTAAAGAAAAAAAATCAGAAAAGGGATTGAAAAATAGTAAAGAAAAAAAATCGCCCTCTAGTGAAAACCACTTCGGTGGCGCTTTGGACAATTACCTTGGTGAAAACCTAGCAAACAGGCACCAAGTGTAAATAAAGCACTCCCCATCCACCAGGATTTGCATGACTCACTCATTCATTCCATGACATTTCATTAAGCCTCCATCCACCCATTCGCTCGCATCCATACCATAGCCTGAGCTGATGCCCATATCATATTCCACCATAGTACTACTTGGCATATTCCTAAGGTCAGTTTGTCCTGCCTTTATTGAAGTAGTCTATCACTTAACGTTGGGGGCATGTCCTTGAAAATGGCGCTGGATCGGATTTGTGTATATTTTTGTGCTCTTCCCAAGATATCAGAAAATCCAAAAACATTCGGAAAAGACATCAAAAAATCCAAAAACATGTCAAAATCTCATAAAATCTTCAAAAAAATTCATCATCAAGTATTATCAGTCTGTCACCTTATCTGAACTACGTCATCTCTGAGTTTGAACGTAGGCAAGGTTGATCTTTGATCATCCCCTGAGACATCTTAGGTTATTCCTTAAGCGTTTGTCACAACAAAAGGGCAATTCGTTTGCCCGTCTATCTCATCATTGAGTCAAGTCTGTCATCAGTCAAACTACGTGGTCTCTACATGTATAACATAGGCAAGGCTAATTTATGGATTAGCTCCCGAGACCCCTAGGATGGGTCTTTAGGTTAGTATCTTCATCGTAAATCTTGAAAATACCAAAAACGTCTGCAAAGCACTTCAAAAATACCAAAAATAGTCTCAAAATATCTAAAAAATCCAAAATGGTGCATCCATTTCATCTCACTTTCACCTGCAATTTTCATCACTCATAATAAAATCAGTCATCACTCTCACCCTTTGGTAAGTCAGTCTAAAGCAAGTCTAGCAAGTTCAAAAGTGAACACCTAATCGTCAGAGTCTCGAAAGTCTAAGTCAGTAAGCAAGCAAGTTGGTCAACTCGGCATATCAATAGCTTATCATCCAATCAGTCCCATCAAAACCCTGATCACAACATGTCCTAGGATGAATCTTTCCTATAATGGACATAAGCATCAGGTACCTCATAGTAGTTTAGTCATGGCTAGTGGTATGAAGAACATTACCTTGTTTGGTTTGCTTTCTTTGGTCTTTTATTGGCTTATCCTATTTTGTGCTCATTCCAAGGACCTCTCAATGATGCCTAAACAAAACAGGTTTAGAGAGAAAGGAATGGGGCAAATATTGTTGTCTCTTTTATCTACTGTGCTTGTGGGATACACATGCAAAATAACTTAGTCATATGTACCTGGTTTGGTTTGTGGAGAGGATGTTTTAGATGTCTTGTTGACCACATAAGAAAGCTTGCTTTCCTATGTTTTGGCCTGAGATGTTTAGAATGTTTGAATTATATTCTGAATCAAGTATGCATACTAAGTGTGAACAATAATACTCCTATCGTATTTTCAATTCAAATTCCATCACACTGGGTAAAACGCCATCCTGGTCCTTTATACCTTGATGCATCATATTTATGTGTTAGCAAACATAACATAATTGACCCTTTCAAAATCCTGACTCTTGGAAAAGCAAGCCATCATCATCCTAACTAGCTCATTGATTCTAAATTCTTCTATCTTCTTTCCATACTAACATGGTATCATGATAGTAATTGAAACATCACCAATGTATACACTATGCATCCACTAGATCATTAGCATAAAAAGCATATTGCATCGTATCATTAGCTTAAGTTATGAGGGATAATATAATTTTTTTATTCTAAGCATCTTAAGAAATCATTACATCATACATAATCATTAGAATCCATTACCATTTGCATCCATTGCACCATTATTAAGCATACATTACATTCATAAGATCATCATTAAAAAATGCATGAAAAAGATACAAAAAGAAATTCATCCATTAGAATGCATCCATACATATCATAAAGGTGACTCATCTCATATATATATCATCAAAAAATACACTGTTATGATACAAAATCAGATCAAGTGTACATCGAAATACATGGTACAATAGGGGAAATAATGCAGCCCATGAATCAAAAAATAGAAAATTGTTTGTGATCAAGGGCTAGCCCTGCTGGTTGTGCCCCTCACCCTCTCCCACCTGCCTGTCACCATGATCCTCTGGCAGTTGCATCCCTGTCTACTGGGAGAAGTCTGGCACTTTGCCTGTTGGTGGCACTGCCTACCTGTAGTGTTGTCGATAATACTCATCCTCCCTGACCACCTCTCGGTATGCCTTTAGATCAACTGATCGGCCCTGGGATAAGGAAGTTGTGCTCTCTAGCTTTCATCGCCGACCAATCTCCTGATCCCTCTTGGATCGTGCTTGGTCCCTCTCAACTGTAACTATTGTAACCTGCTACCTAGCCTCATCCCACTCTGCTATCAAAACCTAGATCTTACTCTGCAACTGTTGGATCAGTGCATCTCTATGATCGGGTTGTGCCGCTAGCTATTGTTGAGGGACTACTCTCGGCTGACCATCCTGCCGTCCTACTCGGGTAGGTGATTGTTGTGCTAGATCCCTTAGAGGTGTCTAATAAGGAGGTGGTCCATCTCCTCCTCTACCCTGTCCTTGACCTCTGCCAATTGTCCTACCTCTGGGCCTACGCCGCAAAATCGCTACACTAGGAACTATCAATCTAAGGGGAGGTCTGAACTAAGCTCTGTATATTGGAGTAACCCCTGCATCTGTCAGCCCCTGATCATATGGCCACGGTCGGGCCACCAATTATCTGAAATAATATACTACCTCATCTAACGCAATAGGTTGGCCCCATGCTGTCTCTCTAGTCGTACAGGCAAAGATCACCATGTACTGGTCGTCAGGCCTGTCCTGTACCTCTCCAAACTGTCAGGCTATCCTATCTGGAAGATATCTCTCGACCATGGTGTGCTCTCGACCCTGCATCCACCTGTCCTATCTGGTGTAGAAAAATTGTTGAACATCATCATACCATGGGAAAATTCTCACCCAGGGCATCCAGACGAACTCTCTCATCTCATTGAGAACTCGTCGCCAATGTGCTAGACCACCTGTGCCAGTGTGGGTAAAATGGATTTGTACCCCACCGTATCACCAAACAACAAGATCATCTATCTCAAGAATAACTGGTGTGACATTTGGGCAAAGCACTAGAATCCTCTCCCATGCCCAGATGTGTAATAAAGTAACGCCAGTCCCAAGGGACCTGCTATCTAGGTATGCAAACTCATGAAGATCCATGTATAAGGATGCCAGTAATATTGGTCCCCAAGCAAAGCACTCCCTGCGGTGAACCATCTGCTCCCTTGCCTGTCCCCACCCTGGACTAAAGTATCGACCCTGCCGATCGAGTGCCACAAGACTTGAAATGATAGCCGTAACGATCAACTTGTAAATGTGTGCGTGGCCACAGTATCTCTCTAAATCAATTTTCCCATCCGAGAACTGAATCTTGTCAAGCTCCATAACACCATAGCAAGCATCTATGTCGGCATCTGGATCATAGATGACTCTGGCCCCGTAGATAGGTAATCAAAGGATGCACTAGACATCCTCGAGGGTAACAGTAGCCTTGCCAGTAGGAAGGTGGAAAGAAGAAGTCTCACTGTGCCACCTCTCGGCCAAGGTTGTCACTATTCCTAAGTGCGCCCGAATAGGACAAACGTAAGCAATATACCAAAGACCAAGAGCACTAAGCTACTCCTGGACCAACTCATGCATATCCTGCAATTTCCAGAGCACCGTCCATCTGTGCTCCCGTGAGTGAAGTACATCAAGCTCCTCCTACACAAGGGAAGCCATCGCGTCAATAAAAAGAAAAAATATGCATTTCGCGCTAGGATTTCGCATCCAAAACAGCAAATGTGGCGCTATTTGCGAGTGCAACGCAGTTTGGAAAGTTGCAAACTGCACCACCACGGTAAATTTTGCAATTTTCTTAGTTTCAAAGTGACCCATGTGGCATTATTTGCGTATGTAGTCCATTTTGTGGCGAAACCCCAAATCCCTAAGTGAGTCACGCGATTGAATGTTAACATGCGACAGAGTTTGACCGGCAAACCCTAATCTCCAAACTGAAACGCACAATGCTCTTTGCATATACGGTCTAATACAAGACCGCACAACGTCGATAAAGCATTTTTAGCGACGCCATATAGCGTCGCTCAACTTAAAAGACACTTCTACCCTATTTAATGCACATAAAACAAAAAAATTAAAAGTCGGATAAGGGTACATTCCACGAGTTCTGCACCAACTAGCCATTGGTGCACTTGTACTCTCTCCGACACATGCCTAGGAAGTTGTCGTTGCGCCATTTTGACCAAGACTCAGAGCTAAGAGTGTGAAATTTTCTAAAGGCTAAGATTGCAAATGCATTGAAAGTGACCCCTCAAGGTCTATTTAAGCCTAAAAATTAGGGTTTTTTGACCTAATTTGGCCATCTAATTAGGGTTTTGGTCCCCCGATCCTGTTTTCGCCCAATCGAGGGCCATTCTGCATCTTTTTTTGGCGTTTTAACACGTTTTTTGGCATTCCAAGGCATTTTTGGCTTGTTAGGCACCTTGTCCTCTCTTTTTTCGCGAGATCATCCCAAAAAAAAAAAAATGTTCGATCTATCGAGGGGGCAATATCCAGCAATATCCTTCTACTGGGGTAGCAATGGGGCATCTGAAAAAATCAAGAAATTTTGAACTTTGATCACAACAGTTTATTCTTTGAATCAATGCAACAAGTACATTGCTTCAAAGAGAGGCAAAATGTAGACATGGAAAATGTACAAATTCGATCTGGCACATTTGATCTCGATTAACTAATGACGTTTCCTCCTAAATCATACTCTCGGCATTTCATCATATTTTGTCTCTTAATTTAGATAAATCATTATTTATTTGATTGAGTCTTTCTCCTCCAATGATTAAATTAATCAATTTAATTTAATTAACCTTATATCTTTGTCTAATTAAATAAATCATTGTATTTTATTAAAGTCTCTAAAGTCCTCTTATTAAATTAAATAAATTAAACCTTATTTGATTTAATCTTAAATTTTCCCACTTAGTTAAATAAATCAAAATCATTTATTTAATTAATCGTTTCCTCTCAATTTTGATTTAAATCAATTCATCAATTTAAATCAAAATTGTCAAATCATCTAATCCCTCTTTAAATTAATCAAATTTTTTATTAAGTTAATCCCTATCACGAAAATCCTCTAGAGAATGCAACTTGCACATGAAAATAGATTTAATTCATTTATTAAATCTCCATTTTCCCTCACATGGCATCGAAAGGGAATATTCCCTCAAATTTGAATTTAAAAAGTCCAAGTGGATGGGTACTTCCAACAAAGCATTCACTCCTCTTACATGTCCATGTGCATTAAGCCAAGTGGCATTTATTTCATTCATTTTCCCTCTCACATGTTATTTCCTCAAATTCAAATTCCACCTAATTGCATTTATTGGCACTTTGACCAAAATGTGCACAACCATCAACCATTCTCATGGTGACAAGTGGCATTCAACCATTGGGTGAAAGTTAGTCTCACATTGCCCAAATCTTGCCCTTTCTTCCAAATTCAAATCTATAAATTGGAGGGTTCTCTCCTCATTCATCATCCACAATTCCATGCAAAGTTACTCTCTTAACATTGAGAGCCAATTTTGTGCACATCACTCCATACTTCATCATTTTCACAATTCTTAGCTAGGTTATGCTCAAATCTCATCATGGGGATTTGATCAATCTACACACTTCAAAATTTCAATTTAGGAGTTGGGAAAGAGCAAGTTTCAACATTCAATTGGCACCAATTCCCCCATGGGATTACTAGTTTGCTCACTTAATTAGGATTTATTTTCATTTATTTAGTTTATTCTTCATTTTCCTAGTTTAAGTTTTAGTAAATGGATTTCATGGGGAATCCTTCATTCTTGTTTGCATTTTATCTAACACATTGATTTGTTTGTTGTTCTTGTGCAATTGCAAGTTTAGGGGTTCACAAGCCTTACAAGGGAAAATTGGACAGGAAGTCAGTAAAATGATTGCCACCAATGGAAAGCTTTTATAAATTGAATTTTGATGGAGCTTGTAGAGTGAATCCAAGCACTTCAGGAGCAAGTATCAATATCAGGGATGGAAGAGGTATCATGAAGGAAATTAGATCAACAAGCTTACCACCAAGAACAAACAACATAGTAGAGTCATTGGCTCTTCTCCATGGTCTGCTCCTTGTTAGGCAACTCTGAAATTCTACAATACATATAGAAGGTGAATCACTGATAGTTGTCAATGCATGTAAAGAAATATTTTGTTTTAATTGGAAAATGAAATATATCTTGCAGATTGTATTGAAGATACTAGATGAATTTGATGATTACCAGGCTTCTCACATGTATAGGGAGGGAAATAGTGTTGCAAATTGTTTAGCCTATATGGGGTGTGATAAGAAGGAATTTTTTTTCACACGGGATGATAATAATATTCAAGCTTTTCCAGAATTACAGGCTATTTTGGATAAAGAATGTATCACTTCATTTTATTCAAAATTAGGCAGTGTATTAATTATCTAAGGGACGATGAAGCTAGGAAAGGATGAGTTGCATCTTTGTTGCCTGCAGATATGTAAGTTGAGATCGCCATGGAGTTGTAATAGAGTTGGGAGAATTTGGCCCATATTATGAGTTATAGACACTCTCAAGGCATATTCATGTGGTATGTATGTTGGCACCTTAGGTGGATCGGGGTATCGGGATGTTAGAGGGACCAGAGAGAAATTTGAACTTATATTGGGCCCGATATCCACTCTTAATCTCATTTGGTATGTATTTCGACACTTTAGGTGGATAGAGGTATCGATTTTTCGAAGGGGCCAGAGAGAAATTTGAACTTGTATTAGGCCCGATATCCACCCTTAATCACATTTGGTATGTATGTCAACACCTTCGGTGGATTGAGGTATAGGGATTTCAGAGGGATCAAAGAGAAAGTTGAACTTGTATCGGGCCCGATATCCACTCTTAAATTCATTTGGTATGTATGTCGGTACCTTTGGTGGATAGGGGTATCGAGATGTTAGAGGGACTAGAGAGAAATTTGAACTTATATCGGACTTGATATCTACTCTTAATCTCACTTATATGCGATCTCTCGATATTGATTGGGTCCAATAGTAAACTTTACTAACCTGCCATCTTTAAAAATGTGTTGGGCTTTTGAGTCGGGGTTTTGGATCGGGAATATTAGAGGGATGGAGGGGATTTTGGACTAACATCGGGTCTAATAGTGTCAACACTCTGATTCCACGTGTATTAAAAATTCCTATTTATTGTATGCATTGTTTATATGTTAGTTATGTTAATGTATGGGCTTTTAAGCAGTGGTGTTGCATATGGGGTTTTCTGTAAAGGTAGTAAATAGTTCTTTTTGCTCTTTGGCATATTCAGACATTATGTAATCAACATTTATTATTAATATATTATATTGGCCTTGTGCTTTTTGCCTAAATATATATATATTAGTATTATATTGTTAATAGTAAAATTATTATATTATTCTTATTCTTATTATATATATATATATATTTTTTTTTTAATTATTAATATATTATATTATATTTATTATTATATTATTACTAATCTTAATATTTTGGGTGGGGGCCCTAGCTCGGTTGGCTAAATCTTTCATATTATTATTTTTTAATTATTAATATATTATATTATGTTTAATATTAAATTATTACGAATCTTAATATTTTGGGTGGGGGCCCTAGCTCGGTTGGCTAAATCTTTCATGTTGTAGGAGGTTGGTCATGAGGTCTAATCTCCCCCACTCTTGTGGTACCGGAGGGCGTGTTGCGCCAGCATCGTCGGTCACGTTAAAAATTTTACCAAGCGCATTGTAGTTTATAGGGGGTCATTCTACCCGATTCTTGCTGTCTAAAAAAAAATATTAATATTTTACATTATAATTAATAAAATATTATTATTCCTAGTGTTATATTATTATTAATATTACTATTATATTTTTTTCTTGCTAGATTGTAGCCTAAGGGATGTGTCTTATATTATATCAAAAGATTTTACATTTCTAGGCCAGAAAACCTGAAATATCAAAACTAGGGAATTCCCCATCCTGGGTAGACAAAACTGTAGGAGTTGAGAAAATACAACACCACAAACCCCGAAGATCACCTGCATGCAAATAACCTGTCACAAAAGAAGAGATGGAGACAAACAAGCAAGGGTTCTCTGAAAACTGAAAATGTATATATCAGAGAGAATGAGAGAATGAATTGATATGAAATACAATGGGATCAATCCTTATAAAAAGGAGATCATGCAAACCCTAATAGGAAAAACCCTAATAGAAGCCCTAATAGGATAACATTTAATAATTAATATAATTATTAAATGTCACTTTATGCAAACTAACGTGAAATCTTAAAAAGGGAATAAAGGTAACTTAATCAGCATAATTAAGTTAATACCTTTACTCTAACAAAAACTACACTGCAACCCTTATGGCTATTTTGCCATATTGTATGTATATTGGGATGGTAAACTTCCTAGACCCACCTATATTGTACTATGCCAAAAAGAACCATAACAATTTTCACCACATACATAGGAAGATTAAGCTCCCTACTCCTCACCCTAGAACATGAACTCATGGAGCCAATCGAGGTCATAAATAGGCTCTAGGTTGGAAATACTTTTTAGAAACTTACACCCTCATTTTTCCTTAGCTTTGTGTTGCATGAGGGTGGTGGTTCAAAAATTTGCAAGAAATAGTAGTCATTTTAAAACTATGGCCTCCCCCTCCACCCATTGAATGTCTCGTGGTCATGGTATGCCTACTCCATAATGAGCCACATGCACCACCTCATCTAGCCCTCCCAAATATATTTTTTTACACAATTCTCTTTCAAGCTCCAATACCAATTCTTTGTCCTCCCCAAGTCTACCAAAGAAGCCATAAAAGGGGATGAAATGTTTGTATTTACTCGATTTCTACAATCATCTACCAAAAATTCTTCCCCCAAAAACTATTTTACCGCTCTCAGAATGAGGTTGATTTATTCTTTAAGAACTTGCTTCATTCTTAGGTCTATGATGCATCCAAGAAAAGAAATTTGTCCTTGTGAGATTTTAAATCTCATCAATGTATACATAGATTGTAGATACACCACACACCACAAATTCTTTTGTACACCCAGCTCCACCCCTTTGAGAGACAATATATAGCCGACAGCCTTATCTCGTATCTTTCTGCAATGGATGGAGGTTGTTGTCATTATTATCCACAATCTACCATTGTGCATTGATATCTCATTCGCACGAAGTGAAATTTAAAGAGAGAGTTCTCTTTAATAATCCTTCAATACTCCTTTTCCATGTGGCCAGCTGTATACACCTTGGCATGCCACTGCCATGCTCCCTACCACCTATCATAAAAGCTCCCCATATAGGCACCAAGTCACAAGCAATCGCACTTGGAGTTCAGGTGTTGTACATGCACACCATCACATGTGTAGTAATGATATTTATTATTTCTAATGTTTAAATGATTTGCAGTACTACTTCATCAGCCATTATGTTGGAAAGTGCATCGACCATCCAATTGTCTTCCCTGTATATGTGTGCAA
The DNA here is from genome assembly GCA_007115665.2 of Sequoiadendron giganteum. Classification (NCBI taxonomy): domain Eukaryota; kingdom Viridiplantae; phylum Streptophyta; class Pinopsida; order Cupressales; family Cupressaceae; genus Sequoiadendron; species Sequoiadendron giganteum. Next base: position 518,886,526 of record CM021109.1, read on the forward strand.
TATTGAAAAATCATCAAACCCTTTGAACATTCTAAAACACTCATGTAGGATATTGTTCAATCATTATTTGATCATTTTTCCTCTACTTAGTGCATTGATTGTTAGTAATGAGTCACCCTCCACCTCAATCTTTTTAATTCCCAATCTTACATGCCTTCATTTAGGCCATGCCAAAGGGCATAAATTTCAACTTCGTTATTTATCCTTTCTCGTAGTGGTACACTTAGCTAGCTCTTATCATCAATCCCTAATCATCCTTGAAGATGAATTTGCCACCAAAAGTTTCATGGTTATCCTTTAAGGCACCATCAAAGTCTAATTTTATCCACCTCTCACTTGAAAGAGTCCAAAATGTGTTTTATTTGGCTAAATTTGGCCCTTCCACCCCATGAACAAGGGGAGCCAATAGCTCGGGCAAATATTTTAGCACCACATTGTCCCAAGATGAGAAAGCCTTCTTGGAACTGGAGTGATTCCTTACATTGATGTTGACTACCTCCACTATGGCTAAATCTAGCTTCGCTAAGAACGAACCAAGTTCCAAGCACTTATCTTGAAATATTCATCTATTTCTCTCCTTCCATATCTCCCATATGACAATGGATGGTGATGCAATGTAGAAACTTGAGAAGAAAGATTTACTTTTTCAGACTAGGCCATGTTATGAAGAGATCGGTGTCATCCTCTGGTAGGGGGTTGTACCATTATAGATTCTTCATCAAGTGGAACCAACACTCTCTGAAAAATTAGCATTCTAGTAATATGTGGTTTGTGGATTCTTCTTCACCTTCACAAAGGACACATCTACTTGGCCCGCACATGCCTAGTTTCCACAAGCGGACCCTAATAAGGATTTTCTTTTGAAGAGCTACTCATGTGAAAGCACTAGCTTTTGATAGGAAAAATTTATTCCAACAAAGATGATATAGCCATTTTTTTGTCTTCTCAGAGCTAGCAGCCACCTCATATCCTATTTTAACTTTACATGACCCCGAATTGGTTGCACACCATTTGATTGAGTCCTCCTTTTCAAATAAATAAATCTCTCTTTGTCAATTCCTCTTTGAGACTCGCAATATGATCCTCAAGAACTTTCAGGTCATTTAATGGTTTCCATTTCCACTTTTTCTCCCTTCTTCTAGGCATGGTTCCATGTAATCCCTCATCTTTGTGCCCCTTGATTCCTTTAGAAGATTTTTATGTCTTCTAAGTTTTCCCGAGAAGCCAAGGCAGGTGCACCATCCCATGAGTCCTCCCAAAAAATTTCCTTCCTTTTTTCCTCTATATCCCAACAGCAACGGTCCTTTATCAATTTTCTACAATCTAACATGAAATTCCAAATGGTCAAGCCCATTGGTAGATTATTTGTGGTGAGGATGCACTTCAAGCCTTCACTATCTAGGTACTTGTTCTAGAGAATATTTACCCATTTTGCATTAAGATTGGAGTACATACTCCATACTAGTTTTTCTCCTAGGGAAATGTTAAGAACAACCCAATTTTGGAGACCAGTGCCCCTTGCATCTTTTGGTTTACATATTTTGTCCCAAGCCACAAGGGGGAACTTTTTTCAATCTTCTAACCCTTTCCAGAATAAATTCTACAATTTATTCATTAGAACATTGTGTGTCTTTGCTGGTATTTTTAGGCTCGAGATCATGTATATGGGAAGATTTGAGACCACTGACTTGATCATTGTGATCTTTCTTGCAGAGGATAGCCATTTTCCTTTTCATGATTCTATTATGTTTGTACGTTTTTGTACTATTTTTTCCTAAAGACCCGCCTTAAATGCATCTCCAAAGAGGGGAATCCCCAAATATTTCCTCGACAATTTACTTGTTTTAAGACCCAAGATGTTGGTGATTTCATATGGCTTCCATGATATAGTATTGAAGACGAAAAATTTTGATTTGTTGTACTAGTGCCTTGCAATAAGTGACCAATGTGTGTTTGAGGATTCTTGCTTCTTTTCTCAAGGCTACTCCAAAGAGAAATGTATCATCAACAAATTGTTGATGAGTTGTAGGGGTCAAATTCGGTGCTAGCCTTAAAACCTTTCAGTCTCTTCTTTCCCTTTCTTTGTGGATGAGGCACCCCAAGGCTTAAGCTATTATGATAAATAACAAGGGAGAGAGTGGGTCACCCTTTCATAGACCTCTAGATGATGGAAAAAACCATGAGGGATCCCATTTACTAATACAGACAACCTAGAACAAGTAAGCATTTTTTCCACCTTTCTTCCTCATGCAACAACTCACTCACAAGTTTGCAACACATGGTAGTCCTTATGGTTGAGTCGACTTGATATTTGGGATAGAAAGTCAAAATAGGTTTCCTAATTCAAATTTCATTGCAAAATATTGCCAAGTTTTCACTTGACTAATTCTAAACATTTATTTGCAAGCTTATACATATTCAAAGACTTCTTTGACATTCCAACTTCTATCAAATATGGCGCCACCTCTTATTACTTGGTGCCGCCTTCGTAGGCACAACCTGTTGACATATTCTCATGTTTCAAACAACATTTAATTCCATTCTAAAACATTTTACATACTTGCAAGCATTATTATGTGCTATGCTTTATGTTTGACTTGGTCATGTTTAACTTTATGCACTAGACTTTATTCCACTTGAAGCTATGCTTTAAGCTTCATGCACCTCATAATATAATATGTGCCTTGTTGCATATTATTAACAATAATAATCAACACTATCATATGCATGTGAGGTTTATATTAATAACTTTAATTCACATATATATATTATATATATACATACTTATCCTCCATATTTATCAATATATATATTAATATTTATTTATTTATTTCATAATGTTTACCAAATAAATTAATAAACATATTTATATATATTATATAAATATAAAGAATAATATTATGCATATACATATATATACGATTATATATATGTTACTATGCCATTACACACACACACACACATATATATATTGATATATATACCACATACACATATATACGTAATTCCATTTTAATATCTTTATAAAACACTCATACATACAATCCCAACAATCGACATACATACATGGGATGAATGTGTGTGTGTGTGTAAATTTAGTCTAATAGATATTCCCATGCATATGGGTGATCCATCCATCAACATGCGTAGGTACGTCTACCTACGTATACTCCTATATGTATTCATTCACATGTATGATTCTACCATAGACGCATACACATATACATATATATACATTTTATGTATATATCTCATCGATACCACCATAAGCATACAAGGAAAGACTAATACATGACATCAAGACTTAATCACAATTCTCAATCGCAACATTCACAACAAAGATTACTTAACTTTTCCCAAAATTGACTTGACTCTCTATGACCAACTAGGAGTGAATGTGTGAATGCTCAATTAGGCTCGTTAAGGGTCACAAGACCAAGTTCTTCTTATGAGTGATACTTCCCCTCTCTTTTGAAGGATCGAACCTATTCCTGCACTCAACTTGGCACACCATACCAGTAGTTAGCCAAACACAACATAATCATATGCATCATACATTTCATGGTTAGAAACATTATAAAATATCAAATTACATCAATCATTCATTCATTACATTTCTATTCAAGATTCATTAATAAAAAAAATTCATGTAAAGATCCATAAAACACATTCATTTATTCAAGAAATTTAACCAAAACAGACAATAGTAAATAGGTAATATTACTCATGTGTAACATATTCCCCCCTTTGCAAATCATCGTCCCCAGTGATTTATTAAGTATCAAAATGGACATAACATAAAACACCAAACACAAATCATCCATAAAGCATCATATAACAAAATATCATTATTTTCAAGATTTTTCAAAATCTTGCAAGACTTGCAGAAACTTTCGCTCCATCTCAGCATAATCTTCCCAAGTGGCAGAATCTTTTGCATACTAGTCCCATTGGACTTTTCACTGCAGAAGCTCTCTATTACGTAAGTAGAGCTTATGTGTTTTGAGCACCTTGAGAGGCTCGATTATTACCACCCTTGGATCTTGCACCTATAAAGCATTCTAATCAATAACAAGGTTATTGCCTAGGTACACTTCTTAACATATGAGACATGAAAAACATTGTGCATCCTAGAAAGAGCTAGTGGAAAATCAATCATATATGCTATAGGGTTGATCTCGTCAAGAACCTCAAAGGGACCTACGTAGCATGAAGCTAGTTTGGAAGACTTTCCAAACTTGATAGAGCTCTTATGAGGCTTGGCCCTTAACAAAACCTTTTCTCCTATTGAAACACTTTTGGGTACCCACTTGGCATGAGCATAACTTTTTTGCCTATCATTAGCTTTTGCTAATCTTTGCTTAATAATTCTAACTTGATCCTCCATTTTAGATAACATCTATATCCCAAGGCTTATCTTATCTTCTAGCTTATCCCATCTTATAGGAGTTCGACACTTCCTGCCATATAATGCTTCGAATGGAGCCATCTTGATCACAAAATGATAAGAGTTATTATATGCAAACTCAACCAATGGTAGGTAATCTTCCCATTTGTATTGCCTATCCATGCTATACATCCTTACTAGGTATTCTAACACTTGGTTCACCCTTTCAGTTTGTACATCCGTTTTTGGATGATATGTAAAATTTATATTCAATTTTGTTCCAAGTGCAGAAAATAGGGTTTTCCAAAATCTAAATGTCACACAAGCATCCCTATCAGATATAATCTTCTTGAGAATTCCAGCAATATAAATATATCTTGAACAAACTTCTGAGCTATTCCAAGAGCTTCATTGGTCAGATTTTGTGGTATAAAGTGAGCTACCTTAGTGAGCTTGTCCACCACTACTAGAATGGCATTGTGCGTATTTCTTGACCTAGGTATTCCTTGCACAAAATCCATGCTAATGACTTTCCACTTACTTTTTGAAACTTCATGTGGATATAGAAGACCTATAGGGTGATGATGCTCTACCTTCACTCTTTGACACTCTAAGCAACTTGCTACAAACCTTGTAGCATCCCCTTTCATACCCTTCCAAAAACATAATGGCTTTACATCAGCTAACATTTTGGTGAAACCATAATGTCCTTTATATGGTGCATTGTGAACTTCTTTCCATACCAATTTCCTCAATTCTCCAAAATTAGGTACATAAATTCTCCCTTGAAATCTTAATAATCCATTTGATTTAAGGTGATACCCTTTATACCTTCGATCTTGTGGATCATCCGAGAGTGCTTGCTTGACTTGTTCATAGAACTTGTCACCCTTGGATTCTTGCAACACTTGACTCTTAAAGTCAATTTGGATCGATACCATCGAGGAGATATGCCTCTTATGACTCAAAGCATTGGCAACCCGATTCTCTTTCCCCTTGGTATAACTAATGTTGAAATCATAGTCTAGTATTAGTTCTAACCACCTTCGCTGCCTTACATTAAGATTAGGCTAGGTAAACAAATACTTGAGACCATGGTGATAAATCTTGAGTTCAAAGGGTTTTCCCAACAAATAATGTCTCCACATCTGTAGCGCATGAACAACTACTGCTAACTCTAAATCATGTGAAGTATAATTTTGTTCATATGGATTTAACTTCCTCGGCTTATAAGTTATGATTCACCCCTCCCGCATTAAAACTCCACCCAATCCTTCTCCCAATACATCTGTAATAACAATAAAGTTACCATCTGGATATTGTACCTTTAGTATTGGAGTCATGGTCAACTTTTCTTTGAGTAGATCAAATGATGCTTGAAATTTCTTTGTCCACTCAAAATTCTTACCTTTTCTTTGCAAATAAGTGATTGGAAAAGCTATTCTTGAAAAATTTGCAACAAACTTATGATAATACCCAACCAAACCCATAAAACTTATGACTTTTGATACACTCTTGGGCACCGACCACTCTAGCACTAATTTTATCTTCACAAGATCAATTGCAAACCCATTTGTCAAAATTACAGGACCCAAATATTGTACCTCTTTTTGGAAGAAGGTACACTTTGAGAGTTTACTATACAAATTATGTTCTCTCAATCATTGTACCACCATCTCCAAATTCTTGTGATGCTCTTCTTCATTCTTGTAGTAGATTAAGATGTCCAAGAATACCAACACAAACCTATCCAAGTAGTCTCTAAATACATTGTTCATTAGATTAATGAATGTCACTGGTGCATTTTTAATCCAAAAGGTAAGATTGTGAACTCATAATGTCCACATCTAGTTCTGAAAGTTGTCTTAAAAATATTTTCATTCTTGATTCTTAGTTGATGATATCCAGAATGTAGATCAAACTTTGAAAACACAGTCACTCCTCACATTTGATCAAAAATATCATCAATATGTGGAAATGGATATTTATTCTTTACCATTTCTTTGTTAAGCAAACAATAGTCTATACACAAGCACAATGTACCATCTTTATTTTTCACAAAGATTACTGGCACCCCCATGGTGAAACATTGGATCTTATTAATCCTTTAGACAACAATTCTTCTAATTGTGCCTTCAATTCCATCAATTAGGGTGTGGTCATCCTATATGTGGTACTTTCGATATAGGTTCCAACCCAAGGACTATATCAATGGAGAAATCAAAGACTCTCTTAGAAGGAAATCTAGGTAATTCATCTGGAAATACGTCTACGAATTTCGGTAGGACGAGATATTTCTCCATATCTATTTTCCCTATTTCCATCACTTCTCCATATGTATATGTATATGTATATATATATGTATATGTATATACATATATATATGTATATGCATATATATATGTACATATATATATATATATATATATATATATATACATATATGTATATGTATATATATACATATATGTATATGTATATATATACATATATGTATATGTATATATATACATATATGTATATGTATATATATGTATATGTTATTTTGGCATGGGGTTGGTAAACATTTGCAAGTTTTGGTCAAGAAGGGAAACACACTTATTTCCTTGATCACTAACACCTTCAACGAAAAGGTGACCAAAATCAATTAGGTCTTGCACAAGATGTTTAAGACACTTCAATGTTTCATATTGTGTCCATTTTGTTGGTGATAGTGGAAATAAGCATTTGATCTAAAGCTCAGTGGTAAAGTCTTATTAGGATCTAGTATTTTGATGGGAGACAAGGTAATCATTTGTTCTAAAAGTTGGGACATTGTGTTATGAAGGGTATCAGGTAAGGGAGTAAATTGTCTTTTTAGGTCTCCATAGCTAAAGTGGGTTGTGGCTTTAATAGTTGACACTTGGTTATTGAAATTCTAAGTTGTTTATTGAGGGGGATTGAATTGAAGGAACCCTTTATTTATTTTTCTAAAAGGTTGGGAATTGTTTTGGTTTACGGACTCAAACTTCTCAATTCAGTTAAAAGTGGACTTTGTATCTCGACTACTAACAAAATTTTGATAATCATGGAGGGCAATACACAAGTGCATAAAGGACTGGAATTTCATCTTGGTAATCTTGTCTTGGATCTTGATTTTCAAATTTTCTATAAAAATCTTTTGAAGGTGAGGATCATGAACCTTGATATCGATTTGGGAATAAAGTGATTGGTAGTGTGAGATAAAGTCAGTTATCTTTTCATCTTATTTTTGCTTACATCTCATCAAATCATCCAAGGTCATCTTAGGAGTCATATGCACTTGGAAGTGGTTGAAAAATGCCTCAACAAATTCATAGAATGAACTAATTGAGTTGTTCAGTAAAGAAGAGAACCATTCCAAGGCAGTATCTTTCAACGACCTAGGAAAAATATTAGACAAAATTTTATCATCAAGAACAAAGTCACTACATAAGGTGGTATAAGCATTAACATGGTTATAAGGATATCCCTTCCCTTCGTATTTCTCAAATCTAGGCACCTCTACACCTTGTGGCCTCGGTGTTCGCAATATATATATATATATATATATATATATATATATATATATATATATATATATGTATGTATGTATATACATATACAGATATATATGTATGTATATACATATACAGATATATATGTATGTATATATATACATATATATAAATATACATATACATATACATATATATACATATATATAAATATACATATACATATACATATATATACATATATATATATACATATATATACATACAGATATATATATACATATGTATATATATGTATATATATGTGTATATATATGTGTATATATATGTGTATATATATGTATATGTATATATATATATATTTATATATATATACCAATTTAGTCCAATTGGTATTCCCATGCATATGGGTGATCCATCCATGAGCATGTGTAGGTACGTCTACCTACATATACTCATGTATGTATTCACTCACATGTATGAGTCTACTATAGACATGTACACATATACATATGTATACATCTTATGCATATATCTTATTGATACCACCATAAGCATACAAGGAAAGACTGACACATGACATCAAGACTTAATCACAATTCTCAATCACAACATTCACAACAAAGATTACTTACCTTTTCCAAAAACTAACTTGAATCTATATGACTAACTAGGACATGAGTGTGTGAATGCTCAGTTAGGCTTGTTAAGGGTTATCCGACCAAGTTCTTCTCCTGAGTGATACTTCCCCTCTCTTATAGAGGATCAAACTTGTTCCTGCACTCAACTTGGCACATCATGACAATAGTTATCCAAACACAACATAATCATATGCATCATACATTTCATGGTTAAAAACATTATAAAATATTAAATTGCATCAATCATTCATTCATCACATTTTCGTTCAAGATTCATTAATAAAACACATTCAAGTAGAGATCCATAAAACACATTCATTTATTCAAGCAATTTAGCCAAAGCAGGTAATATTGCTCGAGGTGTAACAACCATTCTTTTCTAAAGCCCATATTTTGTATAATTTTGATAAGGAATTATTAATCCACCTGATCATAGGCCTTTTGTATGTCTAGCTTAAGAATCATCCTTTCTTTTGTTTTCCTAATTTTTTGGATAGCTTAGTCAGAAATAATGATACCTTTTATGATTAACCTTCCTGGAGTAAAGCCACTTTGTTCTTTTGAATGATATCAGGGAGTACTTTCTTTAGCCTATTTTCTATAGTTTTTTCTACTATCTTGTACATCATATTTCATAAGGATGTTGGCTTGAAGTCCTCCATTTTTTCCACCTTCTATTTCCTGGGGATGAGTGATATGAATCTGTTATTCCAATCTTTTATCATAGTGGCCTTCTTTCTTTATTTTTTTGCAGCTTCAAAGATATCCTTTCCTATAATATGTCATAATTTGTGATAAAAACATACAAGGAAATCATTGGGGCCCAAGGCTTTTCGGTCGATAGTTGCATGGCTTCCTATCTCACCTCATCATCTAAGAGTGTTTGATAAAGTGCTTGATTTTGAGCGTATGTAATCATGCATAGTATTTTTTTGAGGACTTCCTCTTGGATTGTAGGGTCAATTATATTGTTTTCATTTAAAAGTCCATCAAATCAATTCACTAGTTCATTGCCTATATCCTCTCATGTTTCAAACCTTGTTCCTTGTTCATTCTTGATGTAGGTAATTTTGTTAAGGCTTTTCTTGATATTTGTTATGTTGTGGAAGTATTTGGTGTTTCTATCCCCTTCGTTTAGAAAAAATTCTCTTTATTTATAGCACAAGAAGGTCTCCTCACATTGGAGCACTTTTACATATTTTTACTTCAACTCTTTTTCTTTTATGTATGTGCTTTGGTGCATTCCTTCTCTTATTATTTCCTCATCAATTTTGCTAGTTCCTTTTCTAGGTTTCTCTTTTTTTTAAAGATTTTTTTGAAATGTGTAATGTTCCACTCCTTCAGCATCATCTTCAATTATGTGAGTTTCCTGAATACTGTGAACATTTTTGTTCCCTTCCCATGCGGCGCTTGTTGCCACCAATCTATGGTTTTATTGTCAATATCATTATCCTGTAGCCACATTTTTTGAATTTAAAAGGGCATCTATTGGGCTTGTGATCTAGTGTGAAGGTAAGTTTAATTGAGGAATGATTTGAACCACAGAGCCCTAAGATTTATGCTTTCTCTATTAGGTTTGATGAGACCCAATTTCCCTAATAAAGAACCTATCTAATCTCTTCGCCACAAACATGTGATCTAGTATTCTTCTTGACCAAGTGTAAATTCTATTGTCTAATTTTATGCCAATTAAAATTGTGTTTTGGATATTTTTAAAATTCATACATTGACCTATCACTCCTGAGAAATCCCCCTTTCTTCTCCTCTTAGCACAAGATGGCGTTGAAGTGCCCCCAAGGATGAGGGTCTCATTTTGTAACTCTTGACATATCAAAGATAATTGGTTCCAAGTTTCCATTCTTTGCACATTCCCATTTGGATCATAAAAATTGATCAAGTATAAGTTAACATTTTGTGGGAGATTCTTAAATTTACTAAGATGTCATTATCTACTTTCTTTGATGAGCTCGATTTTTATCTTGAGGGGGTCCCATAGAGTCCCCAATCCTCTTGAGGCACCATTTGTAAGTATGAAAATTCCTTGCCATTTCCTCCACTTATTCATTAATTTATCTACCTCCTCTATGGATAGTTTTATTTCTTGTAACATAAATGTTATCAACAGGATTGCACCCATGTGTGAAAGCAAAGATGCTTTCTGATCCTGTGAAACATGGGAATACTTTCAGGTTGTGGGTACCCTATGTTGAAAGTAGACCTTTGGATTATAGGCTGGCTTCCTTTATGATTTTATAATGAATGAATTATTTCTAGTAGGAAAAGGGAATAAAAGCTTCGTAATGAATGCATAAACTGAAATTTGAACTAAGGTGATGCACCTATTGATAATGATGGCTAAACTGCATACCGATTCACAAAAAAAATCTGGAAAATCGTTTACACAGTTCAAAAGTTGGACACAAAAATGTTTCCAAAGAAGGCCAAACAATTTATCTTTTCAGAAGGAAAATAAATTCTCACAACTTGAAGAACAAATTGAATATGAGCACAACCTAAGACATATGATATAATGTACAATTATGAATGAGACAAAACTAAAGGTTTTGATGACCAAAACAGAATAATCTCATCAAATCATTCACAAAGACACTTTATATAATTTTGAAGAGCCAAACTTAATAAATTTTGAATGAAAACAAAAGGAATCTCAGCATTGAATTGATCAAAATGAAAACCAAAACTATGCCATTGTATTAAACTGTAAATAAAATTTGAGTTACAAATCTTAGTCACTCTGCAACAGGTATGCAAGAAGAGATGAAAAATAAGAACTAAGGAAAAATAATGACTTTTTTCAATATATACAAAAGAAGGCATACATAATGTGCCCAAGAGGTGGAACAAACAACTAACTGGAAATGAAAAATATCTCTTGAAACCTCTCTCATGAGAAAAATATAAAATGCATGAAAATGGGGCCCACCACTAAAGCAAACTGAGCTTAAACAGCTCAAAACTCCATCTCATAATGTATATAACTGAATTGTAACTTGAAATGGCTCCTGAGTTGACCAAAATTCAACTAAATTACAAGAAATTAGGATAAAAGTCTCCAATTTGACTCTGAATGCATGAAAAATCCTTCAGTTCCACCTCCTCGTATGATTAGTTGACTGAATCAGATCTTGATTTCCACTCTTGTCTTTGACCCTTTGCATGTTTTGGAGTAAAGGATGGGAAATTTTAATAATATTAAAGTAATTGGCGAAGAATTACTTTAATATGTATGATGTCTTTGCCTCCATTTTTTGCATCTGCATAATATATATTAAAGTAATTTATAATTCATTGCTTTACTATTATTTACAATATTAACTTCACTTTGAAACATGCGAGATCAATAGAAAAGGGGGAACAAGGATTTTAATGGCATATGCAATTCATTACAAGGAGTCTTCAAAGGGTTTATTTGAATAATTTGCATTTTATAAAAAATGTATGAACATATGTATAGGTAATAGGTATAAGAATACCTCCCTAAAAGAAAAGAGAAACCTACAACCTTAATCATCTGCATTTTATTTCATTGCTTAGCATTTTGATGTCTCTTTGGGCACCGCCATGGTGAGACCTTAGGGTTTGAACTGGAGTCGACAAGAGCTAACTGGCTGAGGTCTTTGAGTCTTTGAAGTTGAATCTTAATGTAAAACGGTTCAAACTGTAGGTAAGTTGAACTTTTCAAAGGAAACTCCTGAAGATTTTGCTTTTAATCTGCAACAACTTGTAAAAGAAGAGGTCGCGGCCTCTATTGTCTATGTTATTTTCATGCATTTCTTCTTTCATTTCATTGAATCACATAACTTGCATTATGTTTCATAGTAATCACTATGAAAATCTAAGACAAGAAACCTGCCATTTAACCATGTCAACTATCACTTAACTTGATAGACGCCAACATCAAGACTATTTTTTTATCAATTTAAAGAGGAAAACCCTTGAATAAAATACCCATTCGCTGCAATCTCAAATATCATTAAATAGTGTATCACATGTAACTTATTTTGTGTTATGTCCATTGTTGCTTTTAAAATATGAAGATATTCCTGCGGCGATTGGCTCAACCTCACACCCTCTATAGAAGCAGTCAAGGGTTTTCCTTTACCCGCAGCTTGAAGGCTCCATTCCTTTTCATTTCACACTACTGTAGCCATTATTCTTTTTGATAACACACCTATAGAATAAATGCTCACCATATTATATGCAAAGCTAAATATTAGGCTTGGCCATTGCATAAGGTTTCTGAGTTTGTAAATCCCTATTTGGCCCTTCTGGGTTCTTCAATTATTTGTAGGCCGTGGATAAACTCATACTGGGTATATTGTTTTTCCTTGTAGTGATTCCAAATTCAAGTGGAATAGGAGATCTTTTAAATTAGAAGTGTTTGACAAGATTGCTTTTCATAAATCCCTTTAGTTCAAACCCTACCAACCATTGGGGCTTTTCAGCATTTTGTTCATCTTCCATAAGCAACAAGTAATCCAGCTTAGCCACCACTATACCGATATAAGAAACACTTCCTATTTGGATTACATTCATAGAATCGTTCTACATATTATAGACAAACCAATGTAGCTAGTAGACAACAACATGTGATGGAAAAAAGATATGTGTATGTGACTGTCCTCATTGATGCTTTGTCTGACCTCCTTTAATAATAAGCCCTCTTTTGATATTATTTTCATAATTCATGGTCTCCTTTGACTATATTTCATGACTGATCCATTGTGAAATGAATGAACCAGGTAGGTTATGTATTGTGCTTGAAGGCCTCAAAATTTTCTATTCATAACCAGCCTATAGACTTGCATCATCTAAGCATCTTTTAATTTGATCTTTGAAAGTACATTTCCCAATAGTTGTAGCTTTCTACCTACATTTATATTTGTGGTTGTCACCTTTGCATTATACTGTCTATGTGTCTTTTAGCATTAAAAACTATCATTTTATTTTGTTGCTACCAATATATATGGCATACCTTGAGTTGCATACATAATGTTTTGTAGATAACAACTTCTCCTTTACATTGCTCATGATGATTTACATTGTATTTAATTGATTTTAATTTTGAACAATGGTTGTCCTAAATTTACTACATATGCTTGAAAAGTTCAAGGCATTATTGGTGTGCATTCTTTTGATAGCACATGTAGATAATGGTTGCAAACAAGATAAAGGCAGTAACTTTTAGCAAGCTGGGATCAACCCTCGTAGGGGCCACATTTCCACCACATGCTGAAAATTCAAACAAGATGAAACATGAAATGATGAACCTGTACCTGCACAATGAGAAAACTAGTTAGATAAAAATAGTGAAATTCAATGTTCTTCTCATGATTTTCCTTGGATATCTTAAATGGAGTTGTTCATTTTGTTGTTCTCGATCAGTTATAAGTTAGCAAGTATCTGCTTGATTATAAATGCACAAGATTTGCATGGAACCCAGAGCTTTGACATCTCTTTTCACCCTTGCATATTTCTCTCCTAGAACAGCAACTAGACAACTCAACGATGCTGGGGCGAGCTTCAACAATGGGATTTGTTATTCACCAGGCAATGCCATGTCCCATATCTCATTTTATGCATTTCCTTTCTTGTATCTTCTTTTTATTTTGTATCTATTCAAGCTCAGTTACTCCCACGACTTGTGTGGGACTTCCAAAACATTTCTTTTGAATATATCAGTTAATTCCTATCATATAATGACTTATGTATCTTCATTTGTGACTCAGTACATAATATGAAATAACTAGATGAATTGTTTGAAGTGTATGTTTTGTAATCATGAATAATAGCAACAAGATGCTTGAAATATGAATTGTAGAAAAATTCTAACTTCAACACCTTGGTAAATCTTTGAATGTATGGTTTTCTCATATGATTTTCTCAAATGTCAAAACTTTCTTACCCCATTTTAAGAACTTCTTAATAAAACTTCACTAATTTGAGCTAGAGGCTAAAAATTACTAACAATGACAATATTTGATTTGCTCAAATCCATTTAGCATTTGATAAATCGCCTCTTTCCAAGGGTGTTGAGATCCTTGACATTCCATGATAGGAGAATTATGGTTCCTCAAGAAGGGGCCTCCCTTCCCAGATCTTAATTTCCTCTATCTCTTTGCATTCTCAGTATTCTCTAACTTGGCTTTGTTTATTTTTCGTCCTTTGCCCCTTCTTCTCGCCATTCTTTCACTTCTTCTCGCCATTATTTTTTATGTGGATTTCTTCAACATTATTTCCTATAAAGTTTCCACTTCATCATTATGCTATCTTCCTCAATTTCCTCTTCTGACACTTTTTCTTCCCAGCAAGGCACTGTCAATTGCCCCTTAGGACTAGGTGGGGATACATCAGTTGTTGATTGGTCCCCATTATTGCTCTATATTATTTCCTTATTTGTGCTGATGGGATTAGCCTCTTCAAATTCTATGGGATTTTCATCAATATCCTTTCATGGTGTTGGATCTATTGCAATTGGCTTACCATTTCTTTTTGAAGCATCATTTTCTTATGTTTCCACTAGTGCTTTTCCCAAACCTCCCATTCCTTTCAAAATGAATATATCTCTTTTAGCCCCCTATCACTTACTTCTCCTTCCACCTTGGTGTTAGGAGCCATTTCATCAACCATCTTTTCTTTTACCCTTTTACATTTTTCCATAATGTAGCCAAAGGTCGCGCAAGAATTTCAAATTATAACTGGGACATCCTTTTCCACTCTTTGCCTCCATACCCCTAGATGTCCGATCAAATTTCAATCTCATAAGAGATTCTCTATTTTAGGCTTACCTCAATCAAAATTCAAGCATAGATGCCAAATTCGCCATGTTTTATCTTCTCATCCACCTTTATGAATGTCCCGATCTTTTTTTCTAATTGCTTCTAGGGTTTCATTGTCCCAATATTCCTATGGAAAGTTGTAGGGTCACAACCAAATTGGTGCCACCTCAAATTCTTGTTTAAAAGGGTTGAAATTCGACTCTCAATCCTTGATGAAAAACCAACTCCATCCATTAGATAAGGGTGGCCCCATATTATCTCCACCTTGTGTTTTGCACTCTAGCACTCGATCATGAAAAACCCCCACAAAAGAGACTTCAAGAGGTGTCCTTCCCCATAGTTTGTAACACCAATTTAGAATTCAACCCTTTGAAGGCCATTCCCCAACCCATTTAATAAAAAATTATTTCTCCTTTAATTTAGCTACTTCCAATTTTAGGGCATTATTTTCTAGGATAAGGGAAACAAACTTATCTAGGAGTTTGTTATTGAGTGGGACTCTATTTATGCTAGTTGCAGGATAGTTTTTGTCATCTAATCCATAATCAAACAAACCCTTCATTGACTCTCATCTTCTCCATCTTTCTCTTCTCCATGATTATTGATTCGGGTGTCCACCATACTATTGGAATGATATTTCCTACCAACCCAATCAACGTGGGCTTCAACTATCCTCCACCTACCACTCCTCATTGTTTGAATTCCTACTCTGCTCCACTACAAAATTCGGTAATGTGCCATGTAGGATGGTATAATTATTAATATCACTATTATATTAATAATATTAAATTATTAAATTGTATTATTATTATATTATTTTCAAATCCAAATCACAACTAAAGTTCAATTATATATAAATTAAAAAAACCTTATTATTATGGTCAAACATAGTGTAAGTTAGTTTGGATGTTCTCTAATGGTAGCCTACTTTTAGCTATGTTGTTGAACAACTTTTGAGGTAGCCCTTGCATTGAAGATTCTAGAAATATCAATGATAACACTGTTGTTACAAGCTATAAAATAATAAAACTTGTGATTAAACTACTCTATCTTATAAAGAAAATTATTTAAATAATGCCAATATATATTCTTGTAGACTATGTGTAGGAGAAGGGACTTAAGCTTGGTATATATTCAGATGTAGGATTTAGAGTAAGATCTTTTCATCCTTCCTCATCTTGAATGCTAAAAATATTTATTGTGTTATTTTATATACATGTTTTTAAGCTTACTTTTAGTTTTCCTACTCAGGAAATATACATACCAGAAGTAGTGTTGTTCATTAGGATTTGAGGAAAATGATGCCCATACATTTACGGAATGGGTATTTCCTTTTTTTTTTCTTTATTGGAATTTCATATTGTAGATTTGGAAAAAGAAATAAGCTATATAGTGGAATGAATTAGTGTCTCATTTATCTATTACCTGCTGACGAGTTATACATTATCTTAAGTATGATAATTAATTTGACGATGGTTTAAAATTTGAATCCAAGTGAGTTAAATCCTTGTCCTTTGGCTTGCAATATCATTATGTGTTGATTAACTTTAATGTAGATTGTCAAATTGTCTTAGATTATGTGTGTTGTAGGTATCCAAGGATGAAGGATGAACTTCTTAAGACGAGGTGTCC
The DNA here is from genome assembly GCA_007115665.2 of Sequoiadendron giganteum. Taxonomy (NCBI): domain Eukaryota; kingdom Viridiplantae; phylum Streptophyta; class Pinopsida; order Cupressales; family Cupressaceae; genus Sequoiadendron; species Sequoiadendron giganteum. Next base: position 518,903,501 of record CM021109.1, read on the forward strand.
AATATTCTACTCTATATGTGAGTGGTATGCAAGGCTTACTTCTTTATGAAAGGCTAAACTGATAAATGCTCTCAAAGTTTTAGTAGTTGTAGAAACCTAATTAAAAAGCTTAAGAAGTATTTTTGGTCATTTGCTCAACTTTTTGGTTGTTCTACAAGGGTGTAGATAATCTTGCTACTTGGGCACCCAATGTAAAATCATAGTCATTTGTGCTTATTTTAATCCACTTTTACCGTAATGAAATCATTTATTGAGCCATGCATATATATCTTAAAGTAATCTATTTAAATAACATTGAGATATATCTATTTAATTATATTATTTAATAATAATACATATAATAATAATACTAAAATGTTTTTTTTTATTAGTGATAATATTTTTATTTTATTAAATGTAAAGTAGAGAATACAAACATTACTTTTAACTTCGTCCACCAACTACCAAAAAAGTTGATAAAGCAGCAAAGTATCAAAATAACAAAGAGCCCCTAAAATTAACAACCTGCAAGCTACCCATCTTACCATTGCATGTGTTTCAAGAAACTTTACAATTACAGTGAAAATATCTACAGACCCCCTAAATACCAATTCACAGACAAAAAATATCTAAGTAAACTTGAAAATATGTAACTTGTTCTACTCATACACCTTCACCAAATTCCCCACCTCTTGTGGCACTATCGCCATTAATGGCTTTGACCTCTTCCTTGGACGCAGACCGGTCATTTTTTGCTTCTCCTCTTTGGCAATTCCTTTTAGATTTTCTATGACCTCCTCCACTTCCATAAATTTCACGCATACCTTGAGTGCCTGCCACCCGCATTCCACATCTTTTCGCCATAGATCTTTAGTGCATCCTTTCAACCATCTGATGAAGAGATGATTCAATTCCGCCATCTTTGGGCCTCCTTCGTCCATGCCTTCTACCTTAACCAACCCCACACTAGGTATTGCCCGCACCAGAATGCCTTCCATATCCACTAGAAAATATTTGTGGACGAGAGACTACATGACTTTCCTCACAACATCCATTGACTCGCCTAAATCCAAACCCCACACCATGACCAATGAATAAATATCCATATTGGTCATGTAACTGTGATTTAAAAAATCAAAGCCATTCCCCAAGATTAATTGAACTACTTGTGCAACCTGAACTTCCTTGAGAAAAAAAAGACCTTGCAACCTCTTCATAGATGCTTTACCAACAAACGGATCTAGCTTCCTTCGTGAAGTTAAAGTTGAACTGGCCTCCATTGTTCTTTGGTTCACTAGCTTCGAATAACTCTCCCACCACCGATAACCTGCATTCCTAAACAACACAAAACGAAAAAACAACTAAGGTGAAAAGATGTGTGTCATTAAGACACCACAATTTGCTAGCCACCTTCATAAATGTTGAACATATGTCCAAATCCGACATTCACCTTCACCAAAGCACCTCTTCTTTTGGGAATTATGATGTCATCTTTGCTTGCATAACCTTCATTCCCTCTTACATTAAATGCTTTGAAGTATTGTCCTCTAGATTTAAGCCTCTAAAATCTTTGAACCTTACTAAATCCACCTCTTCCAAGGATAGAGCTCAATTTGATAAAATGTCTGCCTCGACATTCCCCATTCGCCTTATATGACTTACCTTGAAGTCTTCAAAAAAGGCTAATTCTTCCTTAATTTTCCTAACCACTCCCTGCAGATGCCAAGCAGTGATTTCACCTTTTGAGATTGCTTGAATTATTATTAAAGAATCTCCCTCCAAATGGATCTTTGTTCCCCTAAGCTTTCTAGCTAGCTTAATTTCCATTAAGGTTGCTACTGCTTCTGCAACGTTATTTGTTCCCTCCTTCAATATCATTGCTCCTATAGCTAGCACATTCTCATTCCAATCACGAACAATACTACCAACGCCTGATGGGCCTGGATTTCCTTTTGACGCTCCATCAAAATTTACCTTCCACCAACCTTCTTTTGGTTTCTCCCACTTATCCACCTCTACAGAAGATTTAGTTAGATTAACCCAACCATGCCCCCTTAACGGGCCTAATAATACTAAAATATTATTAATTAAATATTTTAATATAATAATCACAATAATATAATACCAATATTAATATTATTAATAATGATATTTACTAAATAATATTATTTTTATTATATTAGATTATTATATTATTATTTTTTATTAGCGGTTAAGCAACTTTTGATGGGACCTGAAACCCATTACAGACTGGTTTGGATGGGATCTATAACCCAATCAAGCAAAGCATGTTACATACAGAAGTAGAAACATAAAACCCGCAACACAAGAGTAGCAACTAAAAAATCATTACTACACAAGTTGCATCAATCAAAGAAGACAAGGAATCGAGATCCCAGTACAACCAGGAAACCAAAACCTAGAACCCTTAGGTAAACAAGGATACCACTTGCATCAGCAAACCATTCACTCAGAGAATACACCATTAAGCCAAGAGAGATAGTTATCTTAATGGTGTAGAACACCATCAAGCCCCTAAACAAAAACACTAGCAACTCCAAAAACACCACCTCAATAGGGGACCTAATTGAGCACTAAGTCACAATAGCCTTCATGTAGCAGCACCCAACTTGAAATGCCAACTCCAACTCCACCTTAATAGGAGGGAGCTCCCCTCTATAGGAGAGGAAGAAATGAGAGCCAAAACCTCCAAAGCCTTCACTCACCTACCCACTCAAGCTCCCCCTCGATAGAAACAAGAAAACAAGAAAAGAACTCTTCACCAAATCTACAACAACCACCTTCACCTCAATAGAAGAGGGCCCCACCTCAATGGGAGCAGTCTCCACCTCCATAGAAGACACCAACTATAGATTCAAAAAGAAAACATCAAAAGAAAGGGTAGTCACAACCACCTTTAGCAAGGAAGGAAACTGGTACATGAAAGGAGAAGAAGATTCATGACTGAAACCCAATAGATTAGAGTCCATTAACACAAGAGCCTTCGACCAACAAAAAAAATAGCCATCAGAAGATAATAAACTCCCTTCATAAGAGTAAGTGTCACCATCTTAGGGAGGATCAAGACCCAAAGGTCACACAACAACAACTTCATAGCAGCAAAAACAACACATCCAATCAATTGTGAAGGATGAGGACCCCAAAAAGTAGTAATAAACCCCTTCAGCAAGTTCAACTTCAAAAACTAGGGGCACCAAGCCACAATAGAGAGGCTCCCATCCAGCACCAAAGTAGTAATAACAACAAAATCCATCAACAAGAGCAACACCCCGAACCAAGCGCAAAGGTAGAAGATCCCATAGGGGAACCCACCAAACACCAATGAGGACCCATCATCTAAGTTCTTCCAAGAGGAGAAGCACAACTGTAAGTAGAGGAAATAAAAACTTCAACACATAAGGATCTTCAACCATATCTTGGGGCTAAGCACCATGCTCATAAAACACAAAAAAAAACTCCAAAAAAGGAGCCAAACCTGCTCAGAGAGGTTTACACAAAGACGGCCCAAAAAAACCCCCACACAATAAAGGTGATAGATATACAAAAATAGGAAACACCAAAGAGCCAATGCAGAGGCGAGCCCTTCATAGCACCCACCAAAACCTCTTCAACAACAAAGGGGTTAGAAAGCCCTAGAAGTAGGTTGAAAAAGCTTCAGAGGCAAGCCCCAAATGCGCCCAAGAACACAATGAACCCAGCCAGAAACCTCCCATGCAACAAAAGTAGGATTCAAAACAAAAATCTCACCCACAGGCAACAAAGCAGCCCATGAAGCAAGCAGATTTGCCTCTAGCTCATTCTCAACATCACTGCCTAATGCAGAAAGGGACTTTTGTAACCCACAAGCCAAAGAGGCATAGAACCCGCCAGCAAACCAAAGAAGCACATGTGAAGGAGGACCCCCACACAACCCTGCTTCATCATCTGCATCGCCCTCATCCTCTGCCTTAGCAGCTCCCTCAGCCACACCCACCCCCAATTTTGAATTCATCCTCTCATTTGCTGCTCTCCCACTCATCATTGCTCGTACACTTAAACAATTTTATTATTATATTATTGTTTTTATATTATTATATTTTTATTATATTATTTTTTGAATAAAGAGGGTAAAAAATTATTAAAACAATTGGAAAGAGATACAATCAAGAAGAGAAACCTCAGCAAGACAAGACAGGGGAATCATATCCTTTCCAGCAACAACACAACAAGACCACCCCTGGAGAACCAACCCACCAACAACCAACCTCTACAAAATATTAATTGACCGGTCATATCCTCAAGAATCAATCTATTAAAAATTTGGACTTGATCACATGATAATTTCTCTCATTCATCAACCTTTCATTCCCCCAAGTTCTTAGAAGCCCACTTAGCCAAATAGTCGGGCACACTATTCCACTCCCTCAGGATGTGGACAAAAAAATACCATCCATTAAATCACTCAATCAAAGAATTGTCGAACCACCAAAGACAACTATAAATTGACTCCATCCAACTTCTTTTCATGAAACATATTAATCAAAATCTAAGAATCAGACTCACATACAATCCTACAATAGCCTAAGGCATAAGCCCTTTCCAAGGTTGTGAGGATAGCAATACCTTCCATCAAATTATTATAATGATGTCCCTTATAGATGGAAAAGATGAAGAGGACAATACCTGCATTGTCCCTCCCTACTCCTCCAACCCCAACATGCCCAGGATTTCCTCTGGATGAACCACCATTATTGATCTTCAAAACCCCTATAGGAGGTGGAGACCACCTCTCATCTTGATGGGTTTTACTTTAATACTGGTGACCCCCCTTCATCATAGGGTACCTTGAGCCATTCTCATAAAAACCTAACATCTTCATCAACTCTTCCTCCTATGCCTCCCCTAGAGATGAGACCTCACATTTATCATGTACTATCTCTTGAATCATGCTCATAATTCATTGCCACAACTATAGAACAACCACTATCTTCCCTTGAAAATTTTATGATTACTTTCCAACCATAACTACCAAAGGATAAATTTGGATCCAAATCTCCACACCACCTAAAGAAATAATGTCTTTGCATGTGGTCTCCCCAAACTCCTCCAAAACTCGACCGTAGAAGATGCATGAGAATAGGCCTACTTCCAAATTCCCCACTATAAGTGTTAGATATCTCTAGAGGAGCATTGGAAGAATAAATGAGAGGAGAATTCCTCACTATTATTACAGAGATCGCATATAGACAAACCTTGGAAGTCACGCTTATGGAGGTTATCCTAGGTAAGGCATCTATTCCAAGTTACTAACTAAATTAAAAAATTACATTTTGGCCAAGAAAATTTATTCTACACGTTTTTCCACCACGTAGCTTCACCCCCACCATATTTTTGAATATTCAACTCATGATATACAAAATCCACTAAATAATCCTCCTAGGATCAAGGCTCCAAGCAATAATTTCACTCCCCTTGGTGATCTACAAACTCTCCCTGCCAAAATCCTTCTTAAATCTTCATGATCCTCAATAGAACCCCCCCAATGATCATTCTATCGGGTCCTTCCATTTGTACACCACCTTTGACCTTGAATTTTGAGCTAATTTGAAGTCCACTCTTTTCCACCCAACCTCTACAAAATAGTTTTTGAGGTCTTATAAATGAGGATACATTGATAGGATGGGGGAAATCCATCCCAAGATTCAAACCAAAAAAAAAAATCCTTAGACCCCCTATTATAGATCCAAAATAAGCCTTGTTTGATTAAATTAGCACCCCTTTTGAGGGTATCCCAAATCATGGATCCCTTTCCCATTAGGCAAGTTCTTAGAAAATCCACATATTCTATACCCTTCAAATATTTAGTTGTGAGGATCTTGGCCCAAGCATGATCCCACTTCTAGTAAATCTTGGCAGCAAAATCCAAACCAGAGAGACTAGCCTACCCCAATCTAAGACCACCCTCATGCATAGGTTGTCATATAGTCTCCCATTTTTCCAAAATACAATTAGATGAATCCAAGTTACCAGCACACAATAATTTCCTTGCAAGAGTGTCCAATTCCTTGATAAATCTTACTAGCACAATCAAGAACATGCACTTGTAAATGGGCAGAGCTTGGATTACCAATTTCTACAACAACACTCTCCCAGCATAGGAGAGGCACCAATGGGTCCAATGGCTAACTCGCTCTTGAACCTTGTCAAGAACATTTTTCCAGGTTTCCCTAAGTATTTTTCCACTAGAGAGAGGAATACCAAGATACACTAGGGGAACAACTCTACTTTGAAATCTAAGGATATGAGAAATTTGATGTTGAATAAGAGGAGTGTGCTGAAGAAAAATATGGCAGATTTTTCTTCATTAACCCTTTGTCTCGACGCTGCTAGATGGAAATCTAATGTTTTTCTTATGTTAGATGCTTCTCTAATTTTGGATACCCCCATCAAAGTAGTGTCATCTACAAAATACAAATGAGATTGAGGAGATAGAAAGTTACCCAACTCCACCCCTAAATACCACCTTGTCTCACATGAAATTTAATAATTCTTCCCAAGCCCTTTGCCATTAGAATAAAAAAATAAGGGGACAGGGGGTCTCTCTAATGTAGGCCCAAGGATTACCAAATAACTCAGAGGATTCCCCATTGACAATAATTGAGTATGAAATTGGTGTAACACAACTCATCACCCAATTCACCCAATCCTCTCCAAACCCAAAGTTTAGGATTACTTTTTGTATAAATGATCATTCAACCCAATCATAAGCTTTATCCATATCCAATTTAATAAACATTTCCTTCTCTTTTGACTTTTCCATGGATTCAATGGCCTTTGCAATAATTACTACCCCATCCATAATTTGTCTTTCAGCTACAAAACCTCCTTGCTCTTCAAATATGAACCTATTCAACCATGGATTAATTCTTTGTGTTATCAATTTAGAAATAATCTTATATACCACATTACAAAGATAAATAGGTCTAAACAAATTTAGAAAATTAGCCCCCTCTCTTTTGGGGATAAGAGCTAGAAATGTAGAATTCATTAATTTCAATATCTATTTATTTTTTTGAGATCCCTAGACAACTGTCAACATGTCCAATTTTATAATCTCCCAATATTTGTGAAAAATTCAGCTTGAAAGTCGTCTAATCCAAGGGCCTTACCCTTATTCAACTAAAAAACTATTCCCTCTAACTCTTCTAAAGAGATGGGGCTAATAATATTTTCATTCACCTCCAAAGAAACTAAGGAGGGGATGCAAGCAAGGTGTATCCTTTGTGAATAAAGAGGAGTAGTGTTGAATAGCCTCTCTAAATATATCACATAAGGAAGTTATATGTACCCCTCGAGAGGAAACAAGGGAAGAAATCATATTCCCATGCCTTCTAGCCTTGGCTAAGTTAAATTTAAGAAAACTATATTTTTGGCCCCCTCCTGTAGCCAATCAATCTAGGCCTTATGTTTCCAATACAATTACTCCCATTTTTCTCACTAAAGTATGCACCCTAACTGAGTGTATAAATCAACTACCTTGTGAAACATGGGATCATCTTTAAGTTATGGGTAACTTATGATGAAGATGAACCCCTACAAAGGGTTGGTTCCCTTTGAGACTTCACCTAATTTAACCTATACTACTATTGTGTGCTAAGAAAATGAGTGAAAAAAACATGAAATGAAACCTAAAACTAAAAAGGTGATGCACTAAAATTATTTTTTCAAAAACCTACACTATTTTTTTGGACAAACAATATGATCAACAACTCAAACCAAAACATACATAACTCAAAATTTAATGTTTATTTAAAAAGTGTTTCATAACTAGGTTCAATATGTTAAGGATAGTGTTTAAAATGAGCTATAAATATTGTCACAACATAAACTCTATCTTTAACTGGTTAAACATAATTCATGACCTACAAAAATACATGCTTTCTATAAAAATGAAATTAAGTTAGGAGATAAATCAAGCAAAAAACACATCACCACAAGAGTACATCAACTATCTTGAAAATATTTTCCACAATGAAATATCTCTAAGAACGTAAAAAAATTATCTTTATTGATCAAATAGGTGTTTACATATTGTTGTGCATGCCTAAAAATGAGTTACAATATTGTCCCAACTTGAAAGAACCTTGAAAAAAGTTACAATACAATGAAAAAATTTACAATACAATAGCTTTAAGAATAGCCAAAAAAAATTCAAATATGTCCCTAATATTTCTTTTATGTTGTTCCACAACTTGCTAGACATTAGGAACATGTTTTGGAGAAAAAATGGCAAGTGTTTACTTCAGTTTGTTGGGTCAAACCTTCTTGGGCATCCAACAACTTGTCTCTATTTTTTTTTTGCTTTGTATTGTGTTTTCCTATTATTCTATTGCTTCTACAACATGCCCCACTTTTTTGCTACTTCTACAATGTGTTGCCCTATTATTATGTTGCTTCTGCAATGTGCCCTACTTATTATTCTTCTTCTATAACATTCTAGGCTAGAGAAACAAATTTTTCTATGCCAAAAATGGAGGCTTCTTCAATACAACAATTAACAAACCTTAAACTCTATCATGCAATGTGGATAGGGTTTGAAACTTTCAAGAATGAAATAAAGTTCATAATTTTCCCTCTTTGGTGTTAAGAATTAGTAAGAAATTAAAAAATATTCTTATTTCATTTTTCCCTTTTATTTATTAGTGCCTAAGACTATTTATTTTTGGGCTTTAAAAATTGAATCTTATGAAACTTTCTAAAGCTTGTTGGTGGTTATTTGAATCAGTTGTAAAATAAGCTAACACCCACAATTCCCACTCGTCCAGTTCCTTCAAAGCACTCATTTCTTCCCTAATGGTAGCCTTTGAAAGACCATAATCCCTTATTTTGCATGTGATAGCATCCAAATGGGATTGAGCGACCTTCTTGGCATGAAACATGTTACCAAAGCTTTCTTTATTCCACTTCTTGAGTTGGGCCTTCACAAATTGTAACCTTTTGATAAAAGAGTACATTGTCATGCCAAAGGCTCGTCTACCTCTACTCCACCATCCCATCATAAGATCATGTAACATGGGGCCCCACAACCACATTAGCTAGAACTTGAAAGGAGGGTTTTTTTAGCCCCACCAAAGTAGTTGAGAATTTGATAAGCTAGTGATATGAACCCCACCACTCCAATATCTCAAAACTGCATGCCCAGTTGTTACTTAGCCAATAGCTCGATAAAAACAATTTATCTAGCCTCTTTGAAATAGAATCCTATCCACATATCTTATTATTCCAAGTGAACAAGTCATTCCTAAGTTTTATATCAATCAAGCCCATAAAGGAAATATTATCTTTGAGAAGAATGGAGGGGTCCAATCTTTCCACTCCCCCCTTCTTTTCCTTCAAATTGGCAATAGCATTGAGGTCCCCTGCCAAGATCCAGTGAAGGAAAGGATCTAAGGAATTAATGTATCAGATATGGGACCATAGACTATTTTTACCTAGAAAGTTAATTGAGGCATAGACATTTAAAAAAATTAAATTCTCACCAGTCCCCAAACTAGAAAATACCCCAAAAATTGAAGATCTACTAGAGAGCCACCATTGGGGTTAATTTTTTTGAGGATTCCATAAACATACAATTCCATGAGGGCCTACACATTGACAATGACATATCCACCATAAATTGTTAGCTAGATTATACATACTATCCATAGACAACTTTGTCTCCTGAAGAAAAATTATATCTAGTGAGTGAGCTCTGATTAATTCTTGGGCATATTTTTTTCTAGGGCCATTTTTTAAGCCCCTTACATTCCAAGAGAAAATGATCATTTTTGAGAATTGGAGAAGTGGGAGTCAATAAGTATGATTGACCCCGATTCCACCAAATTCTCCCCTATCAATTTATTTTTTTCTTGATCCTTCTTTTTTCCTACTTTGGATGATTTCTCTATGGCACCCGTCTTTAGGATTTTCTACTACAATTCTAAAGTGAGTGAAGATATATTTACCTTACCTTTATCAAGATCCAATTTCTCCAATATGAGAGCAGGTACTAATGTTGAAACTTCCACCCTCTCATTATTATCAGTTGTTTCCAATGTACAAGAAGCCCCAAGAGCCAAAATTGTGTCCATCTATGTAGAGAGAAGCCCCTCTTGAGGACTATCCAAGTTGACATCAATTATAAGTCTCTCCTAGTCTATCTAAAAAATACCAACATAAAATTGACCCCATCTGGAATTCCCTCCTACTAGTCCAAAATATCTAAAATATCAAAGCAGTTGAACACCCCTTCATCTTGACTAGCCTTTAAAGGCATTTTCAATCCTCTACCCTTGTTTCTAGCCTTTACTGGAATAAATCCATCCTTATCTACTTCCTCCATCAATATCTGAGCTTTCCCTTTGTCTACCTTAGGATTTTGATGAGGAGGTACATGAGATTGGACCCTTACTAGGTTAATCCTAGGACACTTCCACTATAAGTGTCCATATTGATGACACGCCCAACATCGAAATGGAAGAGCTTCACAATCTAGCTACTACATCCAAGATGAAGAAACAAGCCAAATTGCTAAAGTATCTAGTAATGGTTTATTTAAATCAATTTTAATATAAATACTAGCAAAGAAATTACCTTTTTATCCATAATTTTTTGGGATGAACCCACTGGCTTGCCAAGAAGAAATGATATCATATGAATAATGGAATTCCTCTAGAACTCTAATGGAAACCAAGGGAGTCACACCCAAACAAGAAAACTTGATGAAATCTCCTATGAAAGATTAAATCCAACATGCCGAGGTTCGATGAAAATTCCAACTTGATTGTAAAAATAGAGCCCCCCTCAAAGGCCTTATTTATATCTGCTAGGAAATTGAACACTACCATGAAATAGTTATTTGTTGCCATCATCACTTCCACCTCACCCTTGGGACTCCATATTCATTGAGCCTAAGATTCCAATGAGGGGAGAGGAACCTTGATCCCCATAAACTTGTAGATTAATGCATGTTTAGCTAGGTAATTCACATCTTCCTCTACCAATTCAAGTCAAAACACCAAAATCGGATGATATTGGCTCCTTTCCAAGCACCCATTTACTTTTGGGAAAAGAGGGCCCCCGTTCTATGATGAACCCTCTCCATCTAGAGATTTATTTTAAAAATCAATCGCATTTGAATGCATGTGCAAGGATGGTTCATACCCCATCAATATATCCCGATATGGCACATTTTGTTTAGATCTTGAGCCTCCTTCTGAGGCCATACCTCCTCACATAACCAAAAAGATAAAATAAAATAAAATGAACTCCCAAAGCTAAAACCTGTGCACCCCACACCAAAGGCACCACACACAATAGGAAAAATAAATACCCCCAACCCCCACAACACCAAATCATCCCACACACCTACAAACATAAACCTCCACAAGCATGCAAAGAGAAACAGTGGCTAAGTTCATGGCTAGGGTGTATGAGCTCTAGCACTCGACACCCTAGATAGCACCCCCGTTGCCATTTTCATCATCATTTAAATGATTATATTATTGTTATTATATTTTATTATATTATGATTAATTTTTTTATTATATTATTATTAATATATTATATTATATTATTATTAATATATTATATTATATTATATTATTATTAATATATTATATTCTAGTATTATTATATCACATTATTATTATATTATTGATGATTAGGTTTTGTTAGTGTTACTATTTAAACTAAATAAGGTTTACATTAAATATATTTATTTACAATTATAATATAATAATGGGGTTCATCCTATAGTGTAATAATATAATAATTTGATATTATTAATATAATAATAAGAATAATATACTAATAAAAGTAGTATTAATACTATAATAATATAATAGTAATAGTAATAATAATGCAATACTAAGAATAATAATATTTTACTAATTAGGAAAATTATGTACTTCTTTTTTATATATCAATACAACTTAATCCTTACAAATCAAAATAATAACAATATAATATAAATAATTTTAAATGTAATATAAATAATAACATATTAATATTATATTATATAAAAAAAAATATAAGTATAATAATGATATGATTAAGAGCATGACTTATCTAAGGCAAAGCCTACAAAGTTATTTTAAAGCTTGGCCCAAATAAGGTGTTTGTTAAGCGTTCATTTTTCAAAGATGTGTCAACACATTTAATATGTGTAGTTACGATTTCACTGAGGCAAAAGTGGATTAAAAGAAGCATGAACAACTATGATTTTACTAATTCCTAAATTTTATGCAAATGAATTTTTCCTATTAAAGTGATGATAATGGTTATGATTTATTTTTCTAGCAAGATTGTAGTAGGTGTTTTTATGTACATGGATGTGGTTGTGATTGTAGAACGTCTATTGATGTTAATAATAGTAATAGTAATAATATATAATCTACATAATAAAAATACATAATAAGCAACATATATAGCATTAGAATTTTTTGAACCATTGTGAGAATTTGATGGATATTTGGATATTGTACAACTACGAAGGGTATCTAGATATGTCCCAATAGTGTGGAGGTTTGGGGTCCATTGAGATATATCCTAATATTAAAGTGTTGACTCAACCATTATTTTCCACAAGGGTATAATGAGTGAAAAGTGCCCAAGTATCGGTCTTGTAGGAATCTGTCAGTTATATGAACCTCCCCTTTGGTTTGCTTTTTCATTTCAATTAAGTTTTTTGCAACTACAATTAATTCCAAAATTGGGTGTAATGCTTTTGTAAGCAAATGGAGGCCAACTTCCCACATAGATGGTTATTGGTTGATTGTCGCATATAGTAACTTGATTGCTTTTTCCTGCTAGCCCTTTGTTCTTTGTGGAGATCCCTTATCCATCTAAACTTTCTTGTATAATATTCTCAAGTTTTCAGGGTAACATATTCCACAAAACTAAGCCCAAATGTCTTCTAGAGTTATAGAAAAATGTACAAAGATTATTTCTCCATCGTTTCATATTCCTTTGGCTCTACCACTTCTCAAGTCAAGGCTAGATCATGCTAATTCCCTTATCATTGGTATGGCTCATCGTGTGCCTAGCTAGTATGAACTATTTTTTTCATTCATTTGTTTTATAAGTTTTGTATTGGAAATTTTCAAGGTTTAAAAATATCTTAGTTGTTAGTGCTTGGGTTCATTCTAGTAGGGTTTTCAAAGCATCATATTCCACAATATTGAGGGAAAATGCACTGAATTTGATTAAATGGATACGAGACGATGGATTTTTTGTTCATCAAGGTTTAAGATTGGATAGTGAAGGTTATTGCGCAACTATGAAGGGTGTTAGGATATGTTTTGATAGGTGATGGAAGTAGTGGAATTTCAAATGGTCTGTGAATAGTAGGAATTTGGGGGTGGTTATGGATATTGTAAAAGTTTGGAGTCCATGGGGATATATCCTAATATTTAACAGATCTTCACAATATGTGAAGGCCTTGCAAATGTTGAAGGAATATGTGGTATTGACAAGAATTTGATCAATATGTGGATGGTGTGCAACTATGAAGGGTATCCAAATATGTCTTGATAGTGCAGAAGTTTGGGTCCATTGAGATATATCTTAATATTTAATGGATCTCTACAATAATAAATATGTGTTATTGGTGAGAATTTCATTGATATGTGAACATTATGCAACTACAATTTTTGTAAAAGAGTTTAAATTGTACTTTTTGTAAAAGATTTTAAAGTGCCACTAGTGGCAAGTACCTAACTTTATAGTGGTGTTGCAAAAGTAGTAATAACAATATGTATTTATGTATATCTTATTATTTCATTATATTTATATTTACATTATATGTTATATTATTTATATATCGTATAATATATATTAGATAATTTAATATTATTTACAATATAATATAAGTATAATAATATAAATAATAAATAATATAAATATAATATTTTGAATAGGAGAAATTAATATCAATGAATTCAGTAGATGAAAATATTTACAATATCAATAACCCAATTCAATGATCAAAGGCCTAATCTCGATGAATCATGTGCACAATGAAAACATGAAAGAAAATAATGTAAAGAAAAATTATCTACTTTATCCCCATCAAAATGCTTAGCCTTACTCCATTGTTGTAAGATGTAAAATTATATTAATTGAATAGTATGTGGGTTTCTCAAATACTTAGCATAATTTTGTTAGCAAAAGTGATATAAAATGAGTATAGTATAGATGCAAAATTTATCAAATTCGTGGAGAGGTCAAATGACTAAATGATGGATGTTTTATAGTTTTAAGAGATGTCATATCAATGGTGGAGGATGTGAGATGAGATCAATGGATGAGAATTATTGAGAGATCATGATGAACGTGAACCTGACATGTGCCAAGATGAAGGGTTGTGATGGGGATTTAAGTGGTTGCATAAATCAGAGGATTGGTTGTATGAAAGGATGAAGTAGAAGTGAGTGAGAGTGAATTGAATTTGTTTTTCAATCAACTCACTAAATTTAGAGATGGTCATTGAATTTAGAGTTAGAGGAAAAAAAATAGATTATATATTTAAGAAATAAATAAAATAATGATTTTTTTATAGGAATGTGCAAAGTCAAACTAAATAAATTAAATAACTTATATAATTTTGAAGGAATAATTAGATAATTAAATAATTAAAATTATCTAATTATGGGGATAGAAGAATAATGCAAGATTTAAGTAAATAATTAAATATTATTTAATTAACGTGATAAGAAAAATGAAGAAAGTAATTAAAAAACAAAAAATATTTAATTAAAGTGGATGAGGAAAAATTAGAAAATAATTAAATAGATAAGTATGAGGTATTTTCCATAGCATGTCAAATTGTGATATTGCTATCAGGATTCAACCATGAGTTTGACTCATAAAACTACAAGGTTGAATCGTGATAGCAATATCCCAAAATTAAATAATTAAACATTATTTAATTAAAGTGGTTGGAGTGAAATGATTAATTTGATTTTTTAGAATTTAGTTGTTTGATAGCATTTATTGCTAATTGAAGTTAGATCTTATTTTATGGCTCCCGAGCTCATAAATTTTTGTCACAATCTCTTATTTTTATGATTCTTGTAGCATTGTGTTGGTGTTTTTAATTCCCAATCAGATCTCACAAATAACCTATGATATAGTCATTTTCAATGATTAGTTATATGGAGGGATTGGCCAACAAACAGGTGAAATTTAAATCAGCTTTGCCTCTACACTTCAGGCTCTACAAAACTTGGGAGGGTGATCTCTGAAATTATTCATTTATATCTTGTGCCAATTATTGTAAATATTGTGAAAAGAATGTGTGTTTTATGCAAATTTGTTTGAGGGTTATGAAAATTAAGAAGATCTGGCTTCATCATTCAAGAATTTTACATTCTTAAGACCATAGAATAAAATGAAACCTTAATTCAACATACATCCTCTATTGAAATTAAATATTTAAAGTATTTTAGTTTGATTGACCTTGGAATTGTAATCTAGACACAAAGGTAAAATATCGATGTCTTAACCTAGGTAGAGGAGTCAAGTTGGTACAACTGAAATTGTAGAACATTTAAACCAAACATTAAAAAGCTTCATAACAATGCATTACACCATTATGCTTAAAATTCCTAACCAATTCTTCTTATTAAATCCTCACATTCATTCACACAAACTTATATCTACATTAAAGCATTTAACCTATTCTTTGAATAAGAGCCTTAATTAGAAAAATACATCCATAAAAGCAACCATGGAGACACATTGAAACAGTATTTGATCTGTTTTATTTATAATTTGTGTAAACCATACATCAGGAGAGATTTTTCTTCAGAATTTCTATTAAATTAAATAAAAATGCTAATATTGTTATGCAAATTTACAGACTGCAATAACAAGACTCAATATCCTAAAAATGACTCGAACTCTATTCTCTACATTTCTTACAAAATTTTCCAAAGATCCATGTAAATTGCCTCGAATTCCCTTTTTATAATGTAAGGGAGCAACAAGCCTCAAGCCATTTATACATGTCATCATTTCAATTGGCATTCAGTTGTATTACAAAGAAAAGGAGCATAACCACCCATGGGGAGAATATTCCATAAAAGAAAAAAGTTTTTTCATTTGTTGAAGAAGATTTCTCGCCTTCCAAAAGGAACTTTATCAAAGAAGATGGTTGTACAATGAACCAAATATTCCTTTTGCCACATCCTGGCATGTTTCTAAAACTTTAGGCCATAAAGCATAAAATATAAAAGGACAAAGTGAATCTTCCACATCAACGCATTGCATCAACAAATTTCACATCCAAGAGGAGACAACTTTAAACATTGTTACATTGAAGGCTTAATCTGTAAAATTTTCAAGCCATGCATTATACTCCTCCTCAATTGGCCACTGAATTTCAAATAAATTTAATTCTTTTGAATTGTAAGCATTATATCTGGAATCCATTATAGCTCTATCCTCCTTCACAAACACATCTAGCTCACAATTCTCACCTTTTCAACCTTTATTTGATAATTATTCAACATATATGCAAAGTTATCTAACCCTTCTTTTGATGTAGCCCTGAAGTGGGAGAAAACAAACTAGTCAAGGATGAATGACCCCTTTTTTGCACCTCCAAAGTTCTCATTATCCTTTGCATCAATTTTCTACAAGATTTCCATGAAGGAAATTCTATCAAAGACATAAATGGACAAACAATGTGGCTACACCAAAGCACCATAAACTTTGAACATAGTGCACGAAGGATGGAGATAGAAATCTCCCCAATTTTCATTTAACTTGGTGTTAGCCTTGAACTCCAATGGCCTTAGGATTTCCTTAATGCCTCTTGAAATCCTATATATTGGTTTCAATCCCAAATTATTCAAAATACCTTGCACTAACCCATTGCTAAAAGAGATATAGTTGGAATCATGACAATACTGATCCCAAATGTGTGTCCAAAGTTGGACAAGTAGATCATTCCCATGCTCATCCTTCATCCCAAGGTCCATGAATTTGGATCGTGATTTTTGACCAATCCGCAACAACATATGCATTAACAAATAATAGTGTGTAAAGTATAGTGGGGGATTAAGCTCCTTCATATCCTTTAACTACTTATAGATCTATTCAACTATGTAGGAGGCATAATCAAACCTCTTATTTGAATTTTTGTCTTGGATTTCCATATCCATTGTCATTAGAGAAATATGCATTCTCAAATCATATTGCTTCCCCTGCACTTGACATAAAGCATAGAAATTATTCTTCAAATAATCTTCGAACTCATCACAACTAAAGGGCTCAAAATCCTTCAGGGTAAACCTCACGCCCTTCTTCCTAAAATCTTTTATTTTGTGCCTTGGAAGCACATAATTTATGTACCCATACTTATCCCTCTCATATTCTTGACAAGGTGCATTGAAATGAATGGCTACAGCAGCATAGGGATTCAACACAAAAGTCTTCACAATTTGACTTCTATTGATGTCTAGCAATGGCATCCCCTTCACATTTCTTATAATCCTTGCATCAAGATCATAACATTTTGAAATTTATTTAATTAGCTCCACTTCCACAAATACATTTGGAACAATGAGCTTTCTAATATCACAAGTCCATATATTGTAAGATGGATGAGGGAAAGTCTACGTCTTGAATACATATCAAAACAAATCCCACCCACTTTGGGGCACTGTGATATCTCCAATACCCCTCACCCAATCTTGTAGGTAATCAGTTAGAATTCCTTCACCTATAGCTATTTTCCCCACAGTGCTTTCCCCTAGGAATAAATCCATTAGGTCATCTTCCATGAACCTTGTGAAATCTCACTTAACCCCTTTTGATTTGAGTTTAGCCTCTAATGCCTAAAGTTTTGACTTCTTATTCTTAGGTTTTGGATTTTTGGATTTAGGTTTAGCCTTCAAGGGTTCACTGGCTTGACTCGTCTTTTTAATTTGAATAAATCTAGGGTTTTACAATTCTCTCAAGAACTAGGTTTTCTAGCTATGCAATAATTTACCAAAATTACAAAAGGCTACCCAAACTATACAAAACCCTATAAAAACCCTTTTTTCCTAGATTGGGGCTTAATGAATTTTCTCTAAAATTCCAACACAAATAGGAAAAAAAAAGCTCAAAATTAAACCCGTTCACAATTTCAAATTCCCTTCCCTCTATTTTCAAAAATAAATCCTATACAAAAGGATGAGGATTCAAACTTACCTGAAACCCTAGTTGTTATTTTCTTCAAATTCATTTGCCTGAAGCTCCGCTTGCTTGTTTTCATGAGAATTATGTCTAAGACAATGAAAATCACTCAATTATAGTTTGTATGGACCTCAATTGGAATGGATACTCCATTAATTGCAAAAATATGGCTCACACAAGTGAGAAGAACAAGTCTTCTAGTTAGTCGTTCTTGTTTAAATTATGACCATCAATCTAATTGTTTTAAAACAAGATCGATGGTCATCACACATCCTTCATACATCACCTTTTTCTTTAAAGTTCTCAAACACAAAACAAGATGTGAAGGAGTTGTGTGATGAGCTCATGAGTTGGCACATAGCCAATCTTCCTTTTGAACCTTACCACCAACTTTATTTAGTGGCCATCACACACTGCATTTTCCTTTAAGACTGGTGACTTTGAAAGCATGATGCAAAGAAATTTTATGATGAACTCATACAAAGACACATGGCATAGAATATCTCTTTTGGTATATACCTTTTCCTTTGGCATTAATCACACATCACATTTCTTCAAGCTCCTCCCTTCTTCAAATTTGTGATGTATTAAGAGGTTGCGATGAAGCAAGATTATGACATGTGCAACAATCTAAAAGGTTCAACACATATCATGCTTTCCTTTATTCTTCACAAGAGGCAAACTGTGATGAAATGAAACACAATGAGACACTAACAATTGTATGGAATATTCCATAAGCATATTCCTCATTCCTATCTTCCCTTCTTTGCTCCCATCATATATCGCATTTGTTGGCTCTCAGTTGTTTTTTGTTTGTCCTTGATGTCAAAAATATATGATGGTTTCAAGATTTTGGCATAGATGATGATATATGGATATATGGTTTCATTTTGACAGGATGGTTTCCTTTTCAGGATGATCCTTCATTATTGCACATCACAGGTATATTATTTCTTTTGATCATTATCAATTTGATTTTGGCTTTATTGATATTTATCAGGTTGATCTTGGCATCATTGACATTGGTACACAGTACATGGTTCATTTGATTATATCTTGATGGCATATTCTCATTTCCTTGATCTTCATGGCTTACTCATATTTCCTCGGTGTCAATGATTATGACACGTTGATTGATATACATGACATATGAAGACTTTATCCGGTTTCATATATTTCACATTTGTAAGTGTTGATGGTTTTGTTGAACGAAAGAGGTCACATTGAACATGTGATACTGGGTCTCTTTGCATTTTTATTGACCAAGGAAGGTGACTATTTAAAATTCATATGGTGGTGGAAATATCATTTGGTTTGCACTAAGGTATAGGGCTCTTTTGATTAACAATCCTCACACTTTATTTGTGGTGACCGACAGTCATCATTGGTAGCTTAGGTGGTATTGACAACTCATTATGATGTTTCTTTACACCATTATGTTGTCGGCATTATTGTGTTGTCTTTGGTAGCGGATTCTAAAACATTATGATGTTTGATTAATAGCATCGGATCTCAAATGCTATCATATTTGGTAAAGTCTTCGCTTTGGAAAAAGTTTGTTTAAGGCAAAATATTTTTGATGGTTCATTCATCATGGCTAGTATGAAACCCTAGCCGCCATGGATAGCATGATAGTTTGCAGGTTTGGTGTCTTCACTCAGCTGACACATTGAGGATTTATGTTTTTGGTTTCCTTGAGCTTTCTGGGAGCAAGAATGGATCGACATTTTTGTCATTCTGGTTTTGTGTTTGAAATACTAGCTATGAGCTAATGTGTGTGCGACTATGGAAGTTGAACTTGACTTTCAACTGGGCAGTTATGATGGTCTTCAATAGAATTTTATGGTATTTGTTTATTTTTATTCCACCATGAATAGGTAAAACAAAACCATCTCAATACTTTTGGTTTTGCCTTGAGATTTTCTTATTAAAATAGTTGTTAATGGTATTAAAAGGATCTTATATTATTTTTTTGTTTGAAACAAAGAAAGGAAATTATTTTATGCACAAGATGATAATATTTTCTCAGTTATTCGACAATTGGCCATAACTGCTACAAACCCTTATGGGTTATGTTGTTAAGTTTTGAAGTGTTAAGATAATGGTTCAAAAGCTTAACTGTTTATTGTCTTTGAATAACTCTTGGGTTGTAACCCTAACCTGAGTTGGGTAACGGTTGTTCAAACTACTCATTCACAGTGGCTTTAAAAATTTGATTCTTAGGCTTTTTTTTGTGCTATTGGAAGAAGAATATGAGATGAGATATTGTGCACAGAAGTTATAATACATTGAGAATCTTTTTTGTGATTCTCAAATTATTACATTACTGGAAGATTTTGTCATTTTCATACAACATTCTTCAATGTGCTTATTGAAAACATAATATGGTCTTCAATTGGAATTTTAGGACTTCAAAAGTTGCACTTCTAGGATTTGAGTAGGACACCATACTTGATTTGCTTTGTAAAGGGGTTGGTGCTCCTAAAGTTGGTGCTTCTAAACTTTGCAAAGGGTTGGTGCTCTAAATTCTACTTGTAAGGCATTGTAAACAGTGGTTTTTATTTAAGCCAGTAAGGCATCATTTTATAGTGGTTTTTCTACCCCAAGAGGGTTTTCCGCTCATCAAATTCATGGTCTTATGGTTGCATTGCTTTGATATGATAATATTTCAAGATTTTGATGTTTGTCCTTATCAGTTCATAGTTGAATGATTGTCTTTTCATTTCTACAAATGTTTATACTGAAGTTGTCATGTTAATGTTATGAACTCTCACTCAAGTGAAAGCACAAAAGGTTCATTTAAGTTCAGTCTATCCATATCAATTTATTATTCATGATTGATACTCAAGTCAAATATGCTTCACAAACTGTCATTTGTTTTCTTGGTTTAAAATTAAACACAAACCCTTGTTTTTGAAAAAAATGTGACTTTCATAAATCACTGATTCACCCCCCCCTTCTCAGTGTTTTCAGCCTTCCAACAACATTTTGGTTAAGGACCATTGAGTTCACAAATGTGATACAAAGAAGATATGTGATGTGATATGATTTGGCCATGTGTTTCAATTGTGTGCAATCGTGCACATCACACTTTGCAATAGGCACTCATGAGTAAGAAATGCGATGTAAAGAAACTTTATAATGGCATGGGATTGAGACAACTATCCCCTAGATGAGATCAATGGTGACATCACACTTTTCATCAAGGGAACTAGAGGGTGTTGAATGAAATGTGATGCAAAGGAGATATGTGATGGGATATAGTGCAACCACGTGGTCAAAGGTGAGCAAGGAGTGGGGCAACTTAAATTGAGTATTTTTCACATGTGCCAAATGTTGTTTTAAAATAGGGACACTCCTTAGGTAATGTGAAAAAGGGGCCACTTAAATAAAAGAACATGTGTGACCTTAACTTAGGACTTTGGAAAAATATTTCAATAAAAGGAACACATGAAAGATTTTCAACCTGACATAACTCAAAAAGTTAATAGGATTTTCAAGATAATGGACCAGATGGTATCGCTAGGTAAAAGGGGATAGTGAGTAAATGGATGCAAGGACATGGGTTATAACTAAATCGACCGAGAAGCAGCTCAACTAGTCAACACAAAAAAAGACCTAGCTACCAAGGTGACCAAAAAGTTAGGTTTTTTGAAGGCATGAAAAACCCTAAACACTATTCTAATAAACTCTAACTCATAAAAACCACCCAAAAACTCAGAAATGGGGGTAAAAGTAGATCAAGTACCACAATATTTTAGAAGTTCCATCAGTGGCTCTAGTTAGGGATGTTTCTTGAACATGAACAAAACGAGATCCCAAAAATCTCCTCGTGAAGTAGACCAAAAGTATAGAGAACAAAGCCAAAAGAAAACCAGACCAAACCAAAGAAAATGCAGACACAAAACCAAACCTATATACAAACATATGCATAATATATATTGTACATGGAAAATAACATACCTCATGAGAAGTATTTTTTTCAAGAATTGTCCATGTACTGGCAATTCCATAAATTCACTAGTTACGCTTTGCAAGAAGTATGAATCCTCTCCATGTGTGTTGTTCACTAGATAAGGGCCTAACCATAGTGCATCAAACTTCCCATGCTTACCCTTGTCCTGAGATCTAGCATTCTATATTAATACCATGCTTCCCACCTCAAAATTCCTTGGAGAATATTTCTTCTCATATAGGTGTTGAACCTGCAATTGCATCTTTGCATTATTTTGTTGTGCTTCTCTTACGGTTTCATCCAATTTAGTCAAGATTTTTATTCTATGTTACATATCATCACATATGTTATCATCATATTCTTGAATGAATTTGTACACCTTCATGAGATTATTTTTTGGCAACCTCGCTTTAGTGCCATAAACTAGGCAGAATGGAGTTTTCCCTGTTGCTTTATTGATGGTTACTCTATCAACCCAAAGAGCCAATTTTAACTTTGAGTCCCAAGACTTTTTTTTTTCTCTATCACCCTCTTAATAATTTTCATCAAGCTTTTATTGGATTTTTCTTGTGGGTGATAAGGGGAAGAGTAAGAGATTTGCATCCCATGTTTATTATAGAAACTTATGAATTCCTCTGATCTGAAGCACATGGTGTTGTTTGATATTATCTTTTCAGGCACTCCAAATTTGACCAGAATATTATTCAACAAGAAATCAACCACTAATTTTCTAGTAGCTTTCTTTGTGGGGATAGCTTCAACCCACTTTGTAAAATAGATAGTGGCTACCAATATCCAAGAATGTTCCCCACTAGATTTATCTGCAATTTCTCCAATAAATTCAATTCCCCACTATTGAAGTGGTGCTTGAACTATAATTGATTTGAGAGGAAAATTTCTTGATAATTTTAACTTCCCTAAAAACCTCTAGCATGCATCACATGCCTTGACCAACTTATGTGCATCTTTAAATAATGTTGGCCACCAAAACCCTACTCTTAGGACTTTATGAGAAATATTCTTGGCCATATTGTGGCCATCACAAGCACCACTATGCATCTCTATCAAAACTTCCAAGGCTATCTTCCCATCAACACATTTTAGCAACAATCCATCTACACTTCACCATAGCTCATTGTCCACTATTGCATAGTTTATAGCTTACAACTTCAAGGTTTTCCCATTATCAGTCATTCCCTAAGGACATGACATGTTATGTAAGCAATATGCAAAGTTTCTATACCACCCTAACGTTTTCATATTAAAAATAGGAGATACATCAACATAGTCAACATTGTTTACTTGATTGGCCTCCAAGTTTGTCTATGCCATCAATTTGGACAATCCTTGACCTCTGACCAATTTGGTAATATGCATGTCAATGTTGAACTCATGTATCATGCTAATCCACCTACACCTTATCCTAGTGAATTCTTTCTATGTGAAGATATCCTTTATTGCAACACTTGTTACATATGCAACAAGTATTGCACCAACTAGGTATGCTCTAAAATTTTGAAGCTTTTACCAAAGCATAAGCTTGTTTTTCAGTCATATCATATTTTAACTTAAGTTCTTGCAATGACTTACTAAAAAGGTAATAGGTTTCTCATAGCCTTCATCATTCTTTTGCAACAATACCATAGTAATTGTGTGAAATGAGGCAAAGGAGAATAATTGGAATGCCTTTGAAAATTCAAGGGATTTAAAATCAGATGCCTCCTTGATGGATTTTTTAATACCCTTGAAGGATTTAATTAGTTCTTCTCCATAATTTATTGTCTCTCCTTTCTTTAACATCTTAGAAATTGGTCTTGTGATTTCAACAAAGTTGGTCACAAACCTTCTCAAGAAGTTAACTTGTCCAAAGAATGATTGGATGCCTTTCACATTCATGGGTTGTGGTATTTTATCTATGGAAACAACTCTCTCTAGGTATATCCTCAATCCTTCATTAGACACTATATGCCCTAACAATTTTCCTTCAGTAACCCCAAAGGCACACTTCTTAGGATTGAGAGATATCCCATATTTCATTTCTCTAACAAAAATCTTCTCTAAGTGCATGTAGTGCTCTTCTTCTTTCTTAGAGTACATATTGGGATCAACCTGATAGACTACCATGAAGATATCAAAAAAATATACAAAGGCTACATCCATAGCCCTTTGAAATGTAACACTAGCATTGGTCAGGCCAAAAGGCATCCTAACATAAACATAAGTTCCCCAAGGAGTTGTGAATGTTCTTTTATACTACTCAGACTCCTTTAATTTCACTTGGTTGTACCCTGAAAACCTTCCATTATTGGTAGTAACTTGCAACCAATGACTTTTTGTAACATTACCTCCATGTTTAGCAATGGATAGTTGTCTTTTAATGATGATCTATTTAAATTTCTGAAATCTACACAATCTAATATCACCATTCTGTTTTCTAACAGGCACTAGGTTTGACACCCAAGTAGAATTTTTGATGGGCTTCATAACCCCACCATCCCTCAACTTAATTAACTCTTCTTGAATTTTGGGTGCCAAGGTCAGATTGATTGGTCTTTATTTTTGTCGAAAGGGCTTGACATCTAGTTTAACAAGAATCTCATGTTGAAACAATTCTTCCCTATATACCTTCAGGTCATCATAAGTCTAGGAAAATGCATGCCTATATTTTCATAATAAAGCAATGAGAATTTATTTAATCTATGGTTTCATTTATTCCGCACATATACTTTCTTTGGAGCATTCCCTATCCCTAGATTGACCTCCTCTAGGTCATCTTGCTATGTGGAATTCTATTTAACAGTACTTTTTTTTGGACCATCAAAAACCCTTTTCAAAGCAAATAAACCCTTAGTAATATTATTGGTCTTAATTTGGATGACCTCATTGCCAAACATTGTTTCCTTTCCATCAACAGTCTCAACAAATGCTCTGAAATCTATCTCCTAACTTTTATAATGATCAACACATTGTAATAACTTCAATATGTCATCATTTTTGTTGAATACTTGAAAATTTTAAATGTTGTCAAGGACAAAATACCTTGTCTATACCTCAACCTTTGAGATACCAAAAAAATTTATATCATTAGGCCTTAATGCTATGTTTTCCAACAGGTCTACCATAGAATTCTTACTTCTTACTATCCAATCAATGCCAAAAGCATCAAACATTTCTACTGAGTCCCAAACACAAATTTTGTACTATTTTAATCTCTTAATTTTGACACAAATTTTGACCTAACCTAGGACACAATTAATTCTAATTCACCTAAGACTCTCGGCTTTTTAATTCCATGTTTTTTTGATAATCTCAATCCTAATAGTAAATCTTCATACTCAACAACATTGTTTGTGCAAACAAACAATAATAAAAATGAAAACTTGTAAGTTGTACCACTAGGTGCAATGAAAATAACTCCTACACCAAATCATTCTTTAGAACAAGCCCCATAAAAATACATTATCCATAGTTCATTTGCATTAGCTTGTTTCATAACCTCCTTTTCCATAGGTGCAGGTTTTTGTTCTTTCTCTTGTAACTCCTCAACTCTGAAATTGTCTGGGCCAACATCAACAAAATGAATTATTTCCTTGGGACCATCTCTTCAATCATGTGTGAAGCTTTTTCTCCTTAACAAGTTTTATTTCCTTACCATCAATTGGAAAAGTAGCAAAGAATATGTCACATTGCATACTTCTCCCCATTGTAACACTCAATTTCCTTGAAAAAAGTATTCCATGTATTGGGGGAATATTTACCACTGTAATACTCATTGTGAACTCCTTCTCAAGGTATGAAACAAGTCTGAAAGCCACATATTTAATGATCCCAATCACTGGTACTTCCATAGAATCTATAGCATAACACTTTCGATATGCTCTGTTGAACTGCAGTCCCATTTTTTCATGATATCCACAAGAAAAATATTAGATAAAGCCCCATAATCAATCACACAATTCTTCACCAACTTGTCATCAATTATGAGGGTTACATAAAATGGCTTCACCTTATTAGGATAGGTTGTAATGGTGGTACCTAAATAAATCTAAGGGATATCATTGATTATCTCTTCAACATCTCTATCTTTCAAATCATTCCTACTCACTTCAGGTGGAGTAGATACCTTCTTCTCTTCATAGGTTGTAGCTGCACCATTGATGAGGGAAACTACCCTTTTCTTGTGTTCATCAATTCTCATCATTTCAAGCAAGGGAACTACAAATTTTACTTGTGATAACAACTTAAACATATCCACATAGATATATTTAGGTAGGTCATGTGAGGCCATATCTTTCTCAATAGTAGCATCCCTTTGTTGCTCAAATTTCTCTTCAATTCTTTTCTCATCAGATTTTTTTTCTTGCTCAATTTTTTGTTTGTGAGGCATTGCCTTTATGGTTGGAGAAATAATGTGTTCATGAATCTTTACTGTCTCAAATTTCTTAGCCCATATATTTTTACCCTTACTATATTTAACTTTAGGCTCGACCACCTTATTTTTTGATTGATATCCCTTCTTTTCATTACTCTTCTCTTTGATGAATAATCCACCAACCTTACCTTTATCACCATTCACAATTGTATTTCTCAAATGGTAAGTGCTCCTAGTTTGAGCCACTATTGTAGTTGTCAATCTCTCAACCTCTTACGTTGATGGTCTCCTTAAGGTTATATCTAGTTGATCTATCTCAAAAGTACAAACATTATAATCCTTTTCATCATCCTCATCAGAAAAAACTTGTTGATGATATGCATTTTCCTTTTGTCTTTGACTATCAACATCTGCTTCATTTGATTCTTCATCAAAAGAACATTCTCTATCTGTAAGTTCTAATTTGTTTGTAAGTGTAGACACCTAAATTTGGACACTTGCATTTGTCCAAATTTATCCCTTTTCATCAAATATCCCCTTATCCGCATTAATTAAGTAATATCACTATTATTTAATTAATACCCTTAATTCTTCTGAATCCCTAAGGTATTTAATTAATAATACCTTACCCTTTATTCTCCTTTTAACCAAATGAATTAAATAAATATGAAATTTATTTAATTCTTCACATGTCCCATCCTTTTCTTAATCTTAATCAACCTCTTAATTTATTCATTAGAGATGTGTACATGCCTAATCCTTGATTAGGATGTGTCACATCCTCCAACTTTTGCAAGTTGGCCTCTAACCTTCTTTAACCACTAATTATCTTCTAATTGCTGATCAGTTAAGCCTAATCAGTACCTCGGTCAACTCTCCCCATCCCCCAAGGAATTTTTAATTCCTTTTTATTCATCCAAGGCTCCTCTCTTCCCCATGTGAATTTTTAATTCACTTTTATTCCTCCAAGGAATCTTCTCTTCCCCATGCAAAATTCTAGAGCCTTTGACTTGTCACATCACATGTGCCAAAGTCTTCTAGAATCTTTGACTTGTCACATCACTCACATGTGGCAAGTTCCCACATTTTTGGGAACCTTGTCTTATCCACTAGATTCTTCCAATCATGTGAATTTTTAATTCACTTTTATTCACCCAAGATTCTCCTCTTCCTTATGTGATCATTGAGAGGTCACATCATCCCTTTCCCAAGGTACTTGTCCTTCATCCACATCATGTACCTTTCTTCCACCTCACTCCCACATCATCTCACCCTAAGCCATCTCACATTCCACATGTCAAGATGTGAGGGCTTGTGAGTCCTCAACTCACCATAGCCCTCCATCTTGGCTTTTTTGGCTTAATCTCAACCATTGAATTCTCTAGAGAATTCAAATTGCTCTATAAATACACCCCCCTTCCTCTCATTTTGGGAGGATTAGACTTTTGCTACCAAACTCTTGTCATTTTTCCATTTGCAACACTTAGCCATTTGCAAGCATTCTCCATCAATCAATCAAGCCATTTAGCCATCAATACTTGCATTTTATCATATTGTTCATCTTGCATCTAGTCACCTCCATAGCCATCCAAGGAGCACATAAATTTTAAAATATCAAGGGCCAACCAAGGAATTTTTAGCACAAAGGTATAACTATTTACAATCTTTTTTTTATTTATCTTTCTTTGCATAGTCATTCCTTAGGCTAATCTTGAGGTGTATTTCTTGTGTTATTCCTTTAGTGCATTATTAGTTAGTCTTGCATCCTTAGAAAAGGGAAAAAAATTTAAGGGATCATAGTAAGCATATGTATTTCTCCATCATTCTCATGGGATGAATCATAATCACCAAGTGCATTTTTCTCCCCTCCTAAGTATTTTGCTACCACACATTGAAGTGGAGAATTTGGCAACTGACAAGCTATGCACCATGGGGTCTCATCAACAAATTTAGTATAATTATTTTTTAATGGATCAAGAGGATCTTTACTCTACACATTATTTTGGTTATTTTGAATGGGCTTCCCATTATGCCAAATTATATTATAAGGATGATCTTGCAATCTAGGTAGCCTTTCATTCTTATGAAATTGAATTGTCATTTGACAATCCCTTTGCAGCCTTTTCCAACTTATAACTCGGGTCCTTAAACATAGTTATCACCTTGTCAATCTTATCATCAAAGTTTGACCCCTTTTCTTGGTGTCCCTTAGGATTTTTCAAAATATTTACATCATCTCTTCTTTCCACTTTTCCAGCAGGCCTTCTATTGATCTTAATGTGCAAAGCAACTTTGTAAGCATCCCTCAAAGTTTGAGGATTATTATCCCTAATATGATACCCCATCTTAGAATCAAAGATGTTACAATATGAAACCAAACACATGTGTTCATTAGGCCTCAAGTAAGCTAGGATTTTGAAGATAGCCTTTTGAAACTTGGTGTTGAATTCAAGAACTATTTCATTGTGTCCTTTAGTGATTGTATTGAATTCATTTAACATAAATATGGGGTTAGTTTTGTCCCCATACTATTCTCTAAAAATCCTCTTGAATTCTTCCCAAGATCCTATACTCTCCACTGGTAAAGCTCTATACTAGTTCTGAGCATCCTCAGTAAGTGACTGCATGAATAATTTCATCATTACATCCTCATCCTCAACCTCAACTTAAAAATCATCCATCATGTTGTTTAATGATCTCAAGTGATCCTCCCCTGATATGGCATTATTCATAGAGAATCTAACCAGCAGATTGAGCATTGGTGTTTCTTTGGTGCTAAGAGGATTGTCCCATTCCACTATAATTTTGTGGTTGGGGATGGGGAACAAATTGACTAATGGTAGATAAAACATTCATGTCAGTAGTTTGAGTAGGCTGGGGTGTAGAATGAGGTGGATTCTAAGAACTAGAAGTTGAAGGATAACCAATAGAGGATTTTAAAAATACAATATTCCTTTGTGTTTCTACATTAGCAGCAAGAATTTGTATCCTCTCTAATTCCTTTTGTAGTTCTTCATTCTCTATTTTTCAATTTGAGATTTAAGGGATCAGGTGGTGCAGTTGTGGGAATACCACCATATGGTGCACTTGCACTTATATTTATTCCCTTGGAATGAACCAAAAACCCTTTTCCTATATCCATAGGTTGTGGTGGTTTACTTGTAATGGAAGGGGTTGTAACTAAGCTTGTAACAATGGAACAAGTCTAGGTGTTGATATGGGTAATTCCTACAAGAAAATTTAAAGTAATTTTTCAAGAACTGGGGTTATAACAAGACCGTAGGATGTGGTAGGAATAGGGGAAGGTTCTTCTTGGATAATTAGTTTCATTCTTTCCACCCTTCTCCTCAATTGGTTCCTCTCAAACATGGAATCCTTTGTCTTTTCTTCCTTCTCTTTTGCTTGTTTGATTTTTAGTTCTTCAAGCCTATGGGATTCCTCTTGAAGTCCCTCAATGTCTTCTATTAACTCATCCTCATTAGGTAAAGTTATACTAAATCTGAATGCTCAGGGGTATAGTTTACAAGACTTGAAGTATCCTTTCATGAAAAAGATTTATGAGCTCTATTATGAGGACCTCTAGATGAGCCATGTCTAGGAGAATTGGAAGTAGAAGTAGCTCCAAGATTTAACCTCTAAGATGCAAATGTAGCACCAAAATCCTTATCCCAAAACTTTCATTATTCTATCAGTTTTGAAACAAAAGGATTTGAACTGGCTTTTTTACCATCAGTAGTTTCCTCTATGACGAGTTTTTCCTTATTTATAAGAGGCATTCCATAATCATACATATTAACATTAACATCTTCATGCAAATGTTTAGATCCTGAAATAGGAGGAGCAACCAACTTGTGTCTATAGCATTTTGCTTCCAATATTGCTTGGTGTTTCACTATAACTCTCCTTCCAACCTCTGCTCAAGATGCTTCTTGAGATGATCCCTTGTTCCTCTCATGGCTTATACAAACTCTCACCTCTCTTCTCTTCTCACTTTCTTTAAATTTCAGTGCACCGATACAAGAGACTCAGAGTCACCACCCAAATAATTGGGAATATGCAAATATTCGTAAATATTTGAACAAAGTTGGAGAACTTGAAAATACAAAGAGAGTTCAAACAAACTTATGATAATTTGTATGAATACTCATAGAGATGTGAAAATATAACATGAAAATTTAATTGACTTCAAATTGGTGAATGAAGAGATACTTTGACAAATTCATCCATGGCTGAACATGGAACTTCAAACTTTACGACTATATATTTACAAGATCTCGAACTAGAGACTTTATACAAGCTAACGACAAAGTCACCAATCTGTTGGTGTTTTTAATTCCCAATCAAATATCATAAATAACCTATGATATAACCATTTTCAATGATCAATTATTTGGAGGGATTGGCCAACAAAGAAGTGAAAGTTAAATTAACTTTCACTCTACACTTCGGGCTCTAAAAAACTTGGGAGGGTGATCCCTAAAAGTATTTATTTATATATTTTGCTAATTATTGTAAATATTGTGAAAATCATATGTATTCTATGTAGATTTGTTTGAGCGACATGAAAATTAAGAAGATATGGCTTAATCATTCAAGCATTTTACATTCTCAAGACCATAGAACAAAATGGAACCTTAATTCAACATACATCCTCAATTGAAATTAAAGATTGAAAGTATTTTAGTTTGATTGACCTTGGAATTGTAATCTAGACACAAAGGAAAAAGATCAATGCCTTAACCTAGGGAAGAGGAGTCAAGTTGGTACAACTAAAATTACAGAACATTTAACCCAAACATTAAAAAGCTTCATAAAAATTTATTAAACCATTATGCTTAAAATTATTGTCCAATTCTTCTTATGAGATCCTCAAATTCATTAACACAAACTTATATCTCCATTAAAGCATTTAATCTATTCTCTGAATAAGAGCCTTAATTAGAAACATTCATCCATAGAAGCAACGATGGAGATAAATTGAAATAATCTTTGATCTATTTCATTTATAGTTTATGTAAATCATACGTCAGGAGACAATTGTCTTCAAATTTTCCATTAAATTCCACAAAAATGCTAGTACTGTTATACAAATTTATAGACTACAATAACAAGACTCAATATTCAAAGAATGACTCAAACTCTATTCTCTACATTTCTTACAAATTTTTCCAAAAGATCCATGTAAATGGCCACAAATACCTTTTATAATGCAAGAGACCAACAAGCCTTAGGCCATTTACACATGACATCGTTTCAATTGACATTCAGTTGTATTACAAAGAAACAAAGCATAACCATGCATGAGGAGAATATTCCATAAAAAAAAAGTTGTTTCATTCGTTGAAGAAGATTTCTCACCTTCCAGAAGACACTTTATCAAAGAAGATTGTTGTACAATGAATCAAATATTCCTTTTGCCACATCTTGACATGTTTCTAAAACTTTAGGACATAAAGCATAAAATAGAAAAGGACAGTAAATCTTCCACATCAACAAATTTTACATCCAGGAGGAGACAACTTTAAACAATTGTTAAATCAAAGGCTTAATCTATAAGCTTTTCAAGCCATGCATTGTACTCCTCACTTGGCCATTGAATTTCAAATAACTTTTGCACTTTTAAATTGTATGCATTGTATCTGGCATCCATTATATCTCTAACCTCCTTCACAAACACATCCAAGTTTATTTCTATTTTAAATAAATCATCAAGAGAACTAGTTAATTGTGCATAGTCTACCTATCCATCCTTGTAAATAAAAGAAGATAAAGATGGGACAATATTTCTAAATTTATCTTTCCATCTTGCAAAATCGTTGAGTTCTCCTACCTCGTTGAGTAAATGAGGCACCCTATTAGCTTCCATGTCCTTGAACATCTATAATTTCTTTTAAACTATAAGTCCAACTACTTTGGAAAGGAAAAATATCTCCCAACAATCCAATGACCTTCAATAACTGTGGTAGATTTGTAGGTACTTCAGGATCACCTTCCATATTTGTCATCATCTCCTTTAAAGCATCAACCCTTGTACTCCACTTACTCCATACATTATGAAAATTCTCTTGGATTTTAGAATGCTTCTTGTAGGCTTCATGGATTTTTTTATACACATTCCACACATTGTCAAGTTTTTGAAGTATATAAGCTACCCTGTGATCCAATATGTCATCAATGATATTTGTCACCACCTTCTTTGTGTCCTCCTTTGCCTTCTGCTCACTTTCTCTTAACATTAATAATTCTTCCTTCAACCTCTTGATCTAAAAGGATAATGTTTCTCTATCTTGAGCAAAGAATTCTTGTGTGGATGTAGAAGGCAGGAGGTCTTTCACTGCAAGCTTCTCCTGAGGTGCATTGAATTTTTCTTTGTTGTACTCTTCCTACAATATGTTGAACTTTTCAAGCGACCTATCATACCTTTCTTGAGCTATCTTCGTTGTATATGTACTAAGAATTGCAGCATGCATTGTCAACTTGGCCACTTGAGTGGAAGTTATAGTAGATGCTCTTTTTACAACTAATTCCCTAGTTATTTCGCCAACTAATCTTATTACTTTGGTTTTCTTGAATTTGATCCCATAGACCAAATTTCCAATGTATGTAATTTTGGATTGAACCCAAAGCCAAACACTTTATTTTCATACTACTGCTTTGAAATGAATGCATCAACATCATTTATTATTTTATCTAGAATAACTATAGATGTCAAGTCCCAATCAGGCAGCAAAATAATACCATTGTTCTTCACTAACCTCCTACCATTAGCAGGGGAAATCTTAGAAATTTCTTTCATGATTTTCTCTTCTTCTTCTTTCTCCACTTCTTCATGCAATGAAGGATCAACTATTGGGATTATTTAACCTTGCAACATGAGTATGAAGTATGGATGGTTTGTGTTGGTTTTTCCTATGTTGTCATTGATGTCAACATGGTGATAACTATATGGGAAGTCTACTTGGTTTACCAAAATTTGTTCTTTGCTAGTAATACTCTTTTGTGATGGATCGGTGTGTTGATATTTGAGTTTGGAAATCACCACAAGATTTGATATGACTCTAATCTCTTAACCATGTTATCATGACTCTTTCAAACAGCTTTATCCTGGATCTTGAGACTTTTTTGGTTGTGAGCATAAAGTTATCTCTAATAGATTTCAACTCTGCATTCTACTATCGTTCCTTGCTTGGTATATTGTGTGGGAGACTCCACATTTTCTTAAGGTGAACATTCTTATGTTGTGGTTTTTTTGGTAGTCTCTATGTTGGTAGTATGATAGGAAATTAATGTGTTCTTGGATCTGGAAGGTGTTTTCTTTGAGTTTTATTTATTGGTTTGGAGAATTGTGTTCTAGTCTTAGCTGACTTAGCGTATGCAATGCATTATGGAGACTAGTTATGTTTTATAGATGTTAGTAGACTTGGTATAATGCACTACATTGATAAAATGTTTAAATTATATATGGTTCTGACAAAGAAAGTTTTAATTATTTTGTTTTCATCTAATTATATTGACCTAATTGATGAATAAGATATACTTGTATACATATAGAATGAGAGGATGATGAGTGAGAGAGCATGCAAAAGAAGAGGTGTGAAAAGGATTAAGGGGTGTGTGAATATCTAAGCCTAAATGTTTTATCAGTTGTGGATCAGTGTAGATTAGTTGAGAAACTATTGTGTGAGGCAATACTTCATATTATGAGCTTCATTGGAACTAATCCCTGCACATTGAAGGTGTATCCTATCAATTTAATCTTTTGGCAGTGAGCCACTATCTTTGTATCTTGGTAGTTAGTCATCTTTTGTACTCAGGCAGTGAGCCTTTTTAAGGATAGTGAGTCCTGGCAGTGAGCCCTGTAATATTTATATCCAGATATAATATATTGTGAGTTAACCCTCATCGTGGTTTTTCCCTTTTTGTGTTTTCCACGTAAAAATCTTGGTGTTCATGTGTATGGTTGCATTAGTTTATTTTTTTGTTCCTTCTTGCTAATTCAGTCAGAATTGTGATTATGATAAGATGGATTTTATTGTGGTTTTATGGAATATTTATTCACCCCCCCTATTAGTATTCTAGATGTTCAACATCAACTCCTTCCTTGACTATCTCAGTTCTCTCTTTGATTTAATTTCTCTTAACTTGAATCACAAATTCTCTGAATTCCTTTTTTTGGAAAAAGGATTCATCATCCATGATCTCATGATAAGCTCTTATCCTGAATCTTCATCATCAACATTATTCTCATCATACATTTTTGTCACAACTCTACTAGCGAGAACAAAAGAATCCATGGCATCATTTACCACAAGGGGAGGAAAATTCTATTACACTTCTTCTTCATTGGGAACATATTCAATAGATTGTTCATCCATTGTATCCCCTCCTATTTCAGAAGAGTATTCCACAAGAGGGTTGACAATTGGTTTCGCTTCAATCTCGATTATCATGATAGATGGGCCCTAAGCAGTTGATTGAGTTGGCCTACTTTGAACCTCAGCCATATGCTCTCCCTTTTTATTCGTGTTGCTTCCTCAACTTGCTTGATCAAGATTAATAATGTTCCCTTCTTGTATGCTTCAATCATATTCATATCCCTTTAAAAAGGATCCTCAATTTATGCATAAGAGCTCACATATAAAGGATTCACTTTAATCCTTGCTTCCTCAACCTTGGTTATGTGTATCCAAACCTCCTCTCATTCACCCCAACATCAGATGCTAGGTTTCTGATTACATCCTCTGAATATAAAAAAATGATGGTAGAAAGCATAACTACCTATTTACTTTCTCTTTTCATCAGCAAAACCTTTCGATTCACAATTTCTCACCTTTTTGAAACCTTCATCCGGTAATTCAACATATCTACAAAGTTATCTAACCCTTCTTTTGATGTAACCTTGAAATGGGAGAAAGCAAACTGGTCGGGGATGAATGACCCCTTTTTTGCACCTTTGAATTGATCATTACCCATTGCATCAATTTTCCACAATATCTCCATGAAGGTAAGTCTATCAAAGACATAAATGGGCAGACAATACAACTGCATCAAAGCACCATAAATTCTTAACATAGTGCATGAAGGATGGAGATACCAATCTCCCCAATTGTGATGTAACTAGTTTTAGCCTGAAATTCCGGTGGCCTTAGGATTTCCTTAATGCCTCTTGAAATCCTATACATTGGTTTCAATCCCAAATCATTTAGAATACCTTGCACTAACCCATTTTTGAAAGTGGTATAGTTGGAATCATGATAATGTTGATCCCAAACGTGTGTCCAAAGATGGACAGGTAGATCATTTTCATGCCCATCCTTCATTCCGAGGTCCATGAATTTGGACCATGCTTAATTTGACCAATCCACAACAACATATGCATTAACAAAGAATAGTGTATAAAGTATAGTGGGGCATTAAGCTCCTTCAGATCCTTTAACTACTTATGGTTTTGTTCAACTATGTAGTAAGCATAATCAAAAATCCTATTTGAATTTTTGTCCTAGATATCCATAGCCATTTTCATTAGAGAAATATGTATTCTCAAATCATATTTCTTCTGTAGCACCTAAAATAAAGCATAAAAAGTATTCTTGAAATAATCTCTGAACTCATCACAATTGAAGGTCTCAAAATACTTCAAGGTAAACCTCACTCCCTTCTTTCCCAAATATTTTCTTATGTGCCTTGGCAACACATAATTATTGTTCCCATACGTATACCTCTCATATTCTTGTCAAAGTTCATTAAAATGAAGGGCTATAGTAGCAGAGGGAATCAACCCAAAAGTCTTCACAATTTGACTTATGTTGATGTCCAACAATGGCATCCCCTTCACACTTCTTATAATCCTTACATCAGGATCATAACATTTTTCCATTTATTTAATTAGCTCCACAAATACATTTTTAACAATGAGCTTTCCAAGATCACAAGTCCATATATTGTAGGATGGATGAGGGAAATTCTACCTCTTGAATGCATACCAAAACAAATCCCACCCACTTTGGGGCACTGTGATATCTCCAATACTCCTCACCCAATCTTGTAGGTGATCAATCAAAATTCCTTCACCTGTAGATATTTTCTCCATAGTCCTTGCCCCCGGGAACAACTCCATTAGGTCATCTTCCATGAACCTTGTAAAATCTCGCTTAACCCCTTTTGATTTGGGCTTAGCATCCGATGCTTCAGGTTTTGACTTCTTGATCTTAGGGTTTGGCTTTCTGGATTTAGGTTTAGCCTTTAGGGGTTCACCAAATTTACTCATCTTTGCAATTGGAATAAAACTATGGTTTTACAATTCTCTCGGAAAACAGGGTTTTCCAGCTATGCAATAATTTACCAAAATTACAGAAGGCTACCCGAATTATAGAAAACCCTACAAAAACCTTTTTTTTCCTAAAATGGGGCTCAATGAATTTTCTCTAAAATTCCAATAAATATAGAAACAACTCAAAATCAAACCCCTTCACAATTTCAAATTCCCTTCTCTTCATTTTCAACAAAAAATCCTACACAAAAGATGAGAACTCGGACTTACCCAAAAACCCTAGTCATTCTTTTCTTTCAATCCATTTTCCTAAAGCCCTGCTTTCTTGTTTGCATGATAATTCTTGCTAAGACAATGAAATGTCACTCAATTCTAGTTTGTATGGCCCCCAATTTAATAGATACTCCATTAGTTTTAGAAATATGGCTCGTGTGAGTGAGAGGAAAAGTCTATCAATTAGTCGTTCTTGTTTAAATTATGACTATTGATCTAATTGTTTTAAAACAAGATCAACAGTCAGCACACATCCTTCATACATCACCTTTTGCTTTAAATCTCTCAAACATAAAATGTGATGTGAAGGAGTTACATGATGAACTCATGTGTTTCCACGTAGCCAATCTTCCTTTTGAACCTTACTGCCAACTTTATTTAGCGGCCATCGCACATCACGTTTTACCTCAAGACTCATGAATTTGAAAGCACAATGCAAAGAATTGTTGTGATGAACTCATGCGAAGACACCTGGCACAAAATATCCCTTCCAATATATACCTTTTCCTTTGTTGTTCATTGCACATTGCATTTCTTCAATCTCCTCCCTTCTTCAAATCTACAATTTATTAAGAGCTTGCAATGAAGCAAGATTATGACACGTGTAGTAATCTGAAAGGCTCAACACATATCGTGTTTTCCTTTATTATTCATAAGAGGAAAACTAAAATGAAATGAAATCATGGGACATAATGAGATGTTGAAAGTCGTATAGAATATTCCATAAGCATATTCCTCATTCCTATCTTCCCTTCTTCACTCCCATCACATATTGCATTTTGGTTAAGGATCGTTCAGTTCACAAATGCAATACAAAGAAGATATGTGATGTGATACGATCTACCCATGTGTTTCAATCATGATTGACCGTGCACATCATGCTCAGTAATAGGCACTCATGAGTAAGAAATTTGATGTAAATAAACTTTATGATGTCATAAGATTGAGACAATCATCCCTTGGATGAGATCAACGGTTTCATCACACTTTGCATCAAGGGAACTAGTAGATTTTGAATGAAATGCAATGCGAAGGATATATGCAATAGGATATGGTGCAGCCACATGGTCAAAGTTAGTGGGGTGTGGGGCATCTTAAGTTGAGTATTTTACACATGTGCCAAATGTTATTTTAAAATGGGGACACTCCTTAGGTAATGTGAACAAGGGTCCACTTAAATAAAAGAATATGCATGACCTTAACTTAGGAATTTGGCCAAATATTTCAATAAAATGAACACTTAAAATATTTTTAACCTGAAATTACTCAAAAAGTTTTAAACAATAATAACCAATAAGATTTTTCAGGATAATGGACCAAACAGTATCGCTAGGTAAAAGGGGTCAGTGAGAACATGGACACAAGGACATAGGTTATAACTAAACCGACTGAGAACCAGCTTAATTGATCAATGCAAAAAAAGACCTAGCTACCAAGGCAACCAAAAAGTTAAGATTTTTGAAGTCATGAAAAATCCTAAACACTATTCTAATAAACCCTGACTCATAAAAACCACCCAGAAAATCAAAAATGGGGGGAAAAGTAAATTAAGCACCACAAGATTTTACAAGTTCCATCACATTGGAAAGGTATTGAGGAGCTATA
Organism: Sequoiadendron giganteum; assembly: GCA_007115665.2. Lineage (NCBI taxonomy): Eukaryota > Viridiplantae > Streptophyta > Pinopsida > Cupressales > Cupressaceae > Sequoiadendron > Sequoiadendron giganteum. The sequence continues at coordinate 518,942,180 of CM021109.1, forward strand.
CACTTCCATCGATGCACTTTTCTTATAGCTATCCTAGGTTGATCATTATTCTAGTTTTTCTCCAAAGGTTGTTTTCGAGATTGCTTAGATGTTTTAACAGTTGGGAAGGTACAATTTTGATCTATGCACTTCATTTCAGTTGCAAAGCATTTGTCAATCAATTGTTGTTTCATAGATTACAAGGTTGTGCTAGTTTGTGAGTTTTCCAATGTTCCTTGGCATCGAGTTTGTTTTTACTTTATCATGATTTCAACTTGAGTCCTTGAGTGACTCTAATATGATTTCTAGCAAATAGAATTATCTTTCCTTGCTTGCCAAATTAAAGATTCCAATGCTACTCCACAAGTGTGCTTTCACTGCTTCTTTGCAAGAGGTTATCTCATTATGAGAGTATTATATGATCTCTCTTGTCATCCTTTGTGTGGATGGAGATTGGTTGGGTTTATGATGGATATTATTATCGTATTTATCTCTCTTTTGGGGAGGATTTTTGTCCCATTGGGTTTTCTCCTTTTCTCCATTTGCAAGAGATTGTATTTGCATATGTACATGGGTACCTAACATGGCCTTGTATCTAGGACCCATCTTTGCATCATTTGCATAGTAATATTTTCCCTAAGTTGCACTTAAGGGGAGTGTTGGTGTGAATAAATGTCTCATACCTAGTTAATTCACTTACTAGGAAATTAGGAGCCATATTCACATGTTAAGTTTACTTAGGCTCTAAGATTCCTAGAAGTCTTAGTTATCATTTCTAGATCTTATCTTATCCTAGGTTGTTATAAATTAATTGTCTCATGTGATAGGATTAATACACTTGGCATGATCTTATCTAATCCTATTCCTCACCTTGCGTATATAAGCAAGGCATCATATGTACATTGCCATATTTAGTGTGGCTGCTATTTTGGCATTCTTGCATCATTAATCATAGCATGATATTTTTGTCATCTCTCTTGTGGAATTTATTTTTTCTTGCAAGTAATCCTGGGGTGTTGAGGATTTCACCATAAACTCCTACAAATATGATGTTGGCATTATATGTGTAGCCGAGAATCTTAATTGTCGTAATCAATTGTGTATAGAACAGTAACAAAAGTAAATATGATTGGAAGCAACTTGACTGAAATAACTCTATCTAGAAAAAATTTAGATGAATAATAATTGTTGCAGGTAGCTATAATAACTGCTACATGTAACTACTCTTGTGAAGACAATAACTTAACAACTCAAATATGCTGCAACTTACTGTATTAACAGTTAATCGAGTTAACTATAAACTAGGAAATATAATTTATCAATTTATTCTACTGTACAATTAATAATCTAAACTACAAGGATTATTGTTGTGCCTCAAGCAACCCTTGCTTGGATTATTACAATCCCACAATATTTTTCTAAATCTTAACATAGAAATTCATGTAAATATTGTATCCTTCTTTATTGTAATGTGAACATATAAATTGAGAATAGAGTATTGGATCAATAGGAAGAGTACTTATATTCTAATCTACTTAACACATAATATATAGCTAGCTCCTCGATCTCCCACAATACTAGGCATATATATAAGATCTTTGAGAGTTTAATTATTCCTGGACTGAAAATAGACTATAAGCAATTGTCGACTCTCCCAAAAACATACAAAGAGGACTAGGTCTTATTTTAAATAGTAATGAAAAGCTAGTGGAGATAAAAGAGTCAGAATCATATCAAGACTCTACATCTTTAAAGAAGACATTTATACCTGAATACATGCCTAATAGGGAAAAAATTATTACAAGTCATAATTACTATTATTACAAACATCTTCTTTCATCCACAAACTAATGATAGCATAGAGTAAAAAGATAGAATGTTCCATAAATATATCATGTTCATAATATCCAACTGTCGCCTCCATCATCTACAAAAAATTACATGTGTTGTAGATGATCACCCTCTTTAGCATTGATAGATAGGCATCCTTTTGTTGTGGATTGACAACCCATTTGTTGTACTTGCATGTGTTTTAGGTGATCACCCTCTTTGGCATTAGTAGATAGGCATCATTTTGCTACAGTTTGACAATCCATTTGTTTTGGATATCCTTCCTTGTAGGGGTTATTTTATTTCTAAGACATATTTTCATCATTAATAACCCTAATCAACATAATACTCTATTAAATTTCATAGACATTCATAAATTCACATAATCATTTATCAATATAATATATCATCCTCAATACTTTGAATACTTAAAATAAGTGGAAAGGTCTAGGTAATGTCTTTGAAACTATTCGAGACATTATGAAAAGTATGAGACTCAAACAAGGAAAACAAGATAATTCCAAGACTCATCACTTCACATGCCCTCTTTTGCCACAATTCCAACACTTTACTCAACTCTTTCTGGGGGTATTAGAACACCCTTTAGACTTATCCCCTTTAGGTCCTTTCTCTTTGGATATTCATTGCACATGCAAGGCATCTTGGGAGCCAACATTCATATAATTTTTCCTCATCACCTTTGAAATACATATAAAAATCAAGCTATCCATCTTTAAATCTACATTACGACTACTTATGACAACAATTATTTTTTCTCAAGATTTGGTCAAAGAACAAAGAAAAAAAGATACATTTATCGTCATCTTCTAATTTAACATATACTAATTCAAGTTAACTTATAATCAAATTATATCCAAATGGTCTACATTACAATCACCATATATTTCATTTTTAATGAATATAATCATCTTTTGAGATACGATTTGTTAGAAAAACTTTTAGTTTGATACATATCACCTATCCTCTTCCACAATTTTTATGTGGTGTCTTTTGTGGAGAGATTGAAAAGGAAATAATATATAAGACAACTAAATGGTTCCTTGTACCTTCTTGTCTAACTTTTTTCAATGTTCCTCAAAAATTGCAGCTAGTTTAAGCTTTCTTGTGAAACTGGCAACCACTGATCTCTCTCTTCAAGAAGATCCTCCATCTTTAGTTTCCAAATCTCATAGCTTTTTTCATTGAACTTCTCAATATCTTTGAAAGAGGTAGAAGCCATGGTATACAATCCTCTTAAAAAATATGCCTATACCACAAGACAAAAGCTCCCACTTTAACCAAAAAACCTTCAACACTTAAGAGAAAGACATCCCCTTCTCAACATAATCGTGCTCTAATACAAAATATTGAAAAATAGATGAATTAAAGCTATAATATGAACTTATTCAAGTGAATTTAGATCTGAAAATCATATTTAAGAATGTGATTACAATATACATCACAATAGAAAAATCAACAAACAAAATGTGACACTAGATTTATGTGGAGAAACCCTTCAGGAAAAACTCCACATGAGAAAAGAGGAAAAGTAGATTATTAATCTTTAAATTAGAGTACACAATAATTTTAGGTTAGGTGACATTAACCTTGTAAATCTATGTCATTTATATGTCTCCATGTTTCTTGGAAAGTGTCCTAAAAATAATTAAATATTAGTTATTGTAATTATATTCTCAAGAGGGAATTTAATGTTGGTGGAGGTTACACATCATAGGAGGATAAGTTATCCCTCATAAGTGTCCACATTTAGAATGTGAAAGGTCTTGAGTGTGGCTCCCATGTTTGGAGGGAAACAAGTGTCCCTTGGTGTTCCATCTAGAAGTTGAATAGTCATTGATGCATCCTGAATGGCAGAAGATGGAGAGTCTATGGGCTAGGTGCCCATATTAGAGCCTTACAAATTTTATTTAATATTTTATCATTACTATTGGTCTTCCAAAAATGGGGCATGGAATTTTTCAATTGGTTTTGACACCTCTTTTTTGGTTTACCATTGCAATTTTACCTCCCACATTCTATATATTAAAGCCATGAGATGGTAGTTTCATGTTATGTTATTTGCAAGTGTATGGAAACATCATGTAATTGGAGATAAGAAAGGAAGTGTATTATGGTGTATCTCTCTCATGAATATTAATAATATACTTTCCCTCTTTTCTCTTATGTACTTTTTTCTAAAAGGGTTTCTCCACATAAATTTGGTGTCATATTTGTTTGTTGATTTTTCTATTTATGATGAATGTGCAATCACATGTATATAATCTGATTTGGTAATATTATTTTCAGATTTGAATTCACATACATAAGTTAATATTGCAGCTTATTTTCACCTTGTTTTCAATATTTGGTACCAAAGCTAACAGTTATGTTTAAGGGATGTCTTTCTCTAAGTATTGAAGGTTTTTTTGTTGCAGTGAGAGATTTTTTTTGTGGTATATTGCATATTTTTGAAGAGGATTGTATACCATGGGTTATACCTCTCACTAGGATATTGAGAATTTAAATTGAATGGGCTATGAGATATAGAAATTAAAGATGGAGTATCTCCTTGAAGAGAGAGATTAGTGGTTGCCAATTTCACATGAAAGTAAACTAGCTACAATGTTTAATGAAGATTGAAAAAATATAGCCAAGAAGACATGAGGAAACATTCTGATGTGTCTAATGGATTTCGTCCTTTTGAATGTCTCCACATAATACATTACATATAAGTTATGGAAAATAATAGGTGATATATGTCAAACTAAAAGTTTGTCTAATAATTTATATCTCAAAAGATGTTTATATTCTTTAAAAATGAAAGATGGTGACTTTGTGGCAGATTGTTTAAATGCTTTTAATCTGATTATAGGTCAGCTTGCATCAGTATATGTTAAAATAGAAAATAAAGATAAATGTATCTTATTTCTTTGTTCTTTTCTCAAATCTTGGGAAAATCTAATTATTTCCATAAGTAGTGGTAATGCATAATCAAATGTGGACACCATAATTTCTATACTTCTTTCAGAGGAGATAAAGAGAAATTCCATGAATATTATCTCCCAAAATTCTTTGTATATGCAAGATAGGTCCAAAGAGAAAGGGCCTAAAGGGGATAATAAAAGGGATAAGTCTAAAATATGTTCTAAAACCCCCAAAAAGAGTAAAGTGTTGGAATTATGGTAAAAGAGGGCATGTGAAGAAGGAAAGAATGAATAAGAAAAAATATTTGATTCTTCCATATATATAAAAAAGGCATTTGATGATGATTTTGATGATTTTCTTATTTCAACTAACACTATTAGTGATGATGCTTGGCTTATTTATTTAGGTTGCTCCTACTACATGACTCCTCACAAGGAGTGGTTTACTACTTACAAAGCATATGATGGGGGAGATATTTTCCTTGGTGATAACAACACAAAAAGCATAATTGGTAAAGGAAAGGTAAAGTTGTGTCTCAATTAGGGGAGGATTAAAACTCTTGATAATATTTTGAATATTTTAGGACTTGCAAGAAATTTAGTTTTAGTGTTCAATTTGAATAATTCTAGAATGCATGTGATATTCAATAAGTTTGGTTGTAGTTTGGTAAGAGGGAATTTGGTGATAGCCAAAGGATCTCATATAGGGAATTTGTTTAGGATAAAAGATTCACTTTATGTAACTCTTCCAATGTAACTAACACTAAAAATGCATGTATGTTGTGGCACCATAGACTAGGTCACATAGGTTAAAAAGGATTGAAGACTATTCTAAATAAAAAGTTGGTTGATGGTATTTCTGATTATTATGTTGTTAATTTTTTTTTTTGTGGATATTGTCTGTTTGATAAACAAAATATATCATCATTTTGTAGTGGAACTAATAAGGCAAATAAATTATTAGAGATCATTCATTCATCCGTGTATGTGGACTAGTGGATGTTAACTCTTTGGGTAAGTTTTGATATTATATCTCTTTCATAAATGATGTCTCAAGAGACACTTGGATTTATTTTATGCATTCTAAATTTGAAGTTTTCACTAAGTTTAAGGAATTTCATGCCTTTGAAAAATGAACAAATTATAATATAAAATTGTTGAGGTTTTTGACAATGGGGTGAATATTTTTCCAAGGAATTTGATGGATTTTGTAAGCATGCAAGTATTGTTTGGAAAAATATTACTCTTTATACTCTCCAACAAAATGAGGTAGTATATTGAATGAAATGAACCTTAATGAAAAGAGTTAGGTGACATTAACCTTGCAAATGTATGTCATTTATATATCTCCATGTTTCTTAGAAAGTGTCCTAGGGGACATGAGAAATTACTTAAATATCGATATATTGTAATTATATTTTCAAGAGGGAATTTAATGTTGTTGGAGGTTACACATCACTAGAGGATAATTATTCCCACAAAGCATCCACATTGGGTATGTGAAATGTATTGAGTGTGGAACCCAAGTTTGGAGGAAAATAAATTTCCATTGATGTTCCATTTGGAAGTTGAACAGTCATCGGAGCATCCTGAATGGTAGAAGATGAAGAGGCTATGGGATAGGAACCCATGTTGGAGCCTTATGCAATTTATTTAATATTTTATAATTACTCTTGGTCTTCCAAGAAAGGGACGTGGGTTTTTGGAAGTGGTTTTGGAACCTCTTGTTTCAGTTTACTATTGCAATTTTTCCTCCCATAAGTTCTATTTATTGGATCCATGAGATGGTAGTTTCATGTTGTTTTATTTGTAGGTGTATGGAAGCATCCAGGTTGTTGGAGATTAAAAATTAAGTGTATTATGGTGTATCTCTCTTGTGAATATACTTTCCCTCTTTTCTCGTGTGGAGTTTTTTCTTAAAAGGGTTTCTCCACGTAAATTTGGTGTCATATTTTTTTGTTGATTTTTTTATTGTGATGAATGTGCAATCACATACATATAATCTAATTTGGTAATCTTATTTTTAGATTTAAATTCACATAAATAATTTAATATTGCAGCTTAGTTTCACTTTATTTTCAACAATAGTACACTTCACTAATAATCTCTAATCAACCTAACAACACCTTATTTTACTTGGGATAACTCAACATGAAACCACCATCCAATGGTTCCAATTTATAAATCTTGTAGGAGGTAAAACCATGAATGGTAAACTAAAACAAGAGGTACAAAACCACCTAAAAAAACTCATGCCCATTCTTGGATAAACAAAAGTTGTGATAATAAATTAAATGAAAATTACAAGGCTCCAACATGAGCATCTAGCCCATAGCCTATCCAACTCATGTCTTTCTAGATGCTCTGATGAATCTTTCACTTCTCAATGGACCACCAACGGATAACATTTCTTCTCCAAAATTGGGCGCCTCATTCATGAACTTTCACATTCCCATAGTGGACGCTTAGGAGAGAAACCTTATCCATTTTGATGTGTAACTACCACTAACATTAAATCATATCTTTAAAATATAATTATAACATTCCAATATTTAATGTATTTCTCTCATGTCCCCTAGAGCACATTCCAAAGAATATGGGGACATATGAATGGCATAGGATTACAAGGTTAATGTCACCTATCCTAACACATCTTCATTAGAATGAGGTCAAATATATAGACCTAATAATATTAAACAAATAATTACACACCATTGTAATTACTATTAAATTAATTTATTCTATAAAACCAAGAAAAATTAATGCTCACCTCCTTTAATGGGACACCAAAATCAATCTAAATGCATAATCAATAAATGCACATAGGAATATGACCTTTATGGTGTATCATAGATATAAGTATAAAAATCTCAATCTCAAAAGGATATGTGTAAAAATGAGATGTCAATATCACACTCTTTCCCTCCTATATATACTAGAGATACATTTACCACTAAGTCAAAATTTCACCCTAAACTTTAATTCTTAATAGATGATAATGCTATTCATGATGATAATAGATATTGGCATGTTTGTGATAGAATTACATGATAGTGCATTTATTACAACCCTTATTTTATCAAATAATATATTTATAGTCTATATGACAATGAGGGGCATCCTTTTATGAGCTATTTAAAATTTTATATTCATTTCTATATCTATCATTGTAGGTGATCTTGTCACATGATCACTTCACATTGTATGATTATTTTCTCATGCTTATCTAATATGTTGATAATTACATTGCTCACAACATATAAAATGCACTTTATTGCACTTATTCAATATATTTTTATTTTAAATTTGTTTCATTTCCTTATTACCTTGGGTAACCCTAGGAGCATACATGCCATAATGCTTCTCTAATACATAGCATTTAGTGATATTTTAATGAGGTTATCATTGATAATTATTACATGTCTATTACAAACTCTATGATATTATCTCTCACTATAGAATTTATGCACCTTACATGATGTTGCTAATAATTACTATATTTTTATATCTTTACATGATTATTATCTAGCTACCTTTGTGTTATAATTTTCCCTTATTGGGTTTAACCTATTACACATACCTAAGTGATTATCTCTAGCGTACATTCTTAGATGGTTATCTTATGATGATATATTTTTGTTATATTAGATATTTTGTCATGGTTATTTATATTTTATCCTCACCTCCAATTCCTTGCATACTAGTATGGAATCAATTAGAGCAGGAACACATTATCACTCACAATATTCATGATTTTGATTACACTATTGTAAATACATAACAATCATGATAATTTTCCAATACCAAACTAATCTTTATTGATGTATTTGTATGGAGCACATTCTTTCATGGGAAATACCTTTTATCAAGTTATTTGTAGAACAAGGCCATATTTTATATCTAGATATACCCCTTTGACACCTCATTTGTATAAACATGAAATAAATTTATTTTATATTCATATACATAACTAGAGCCCTTGTCATTGAGTTATTTGTAAAGCTCAATATTTATCTACATAGTCAAAAAAAATATCACTTTTCATAATAGATGGAATTTTAGCCCTTTTTTTATGTTTTAGAAAAAATTTTACTAAGTTATGATTTATTCTTATAGTAAATTCTTAATAGTCACTGTTTGTTTAAAAGGTCATATTTTTGTGGGTCCAAAAAATGGAGCACACATTAGAGATGGAGAAAATATATAATACATTATTTTATACGTGTTGGAATCTATTGAGTATTTGAAAAATATTAAATTCCTTAATATCTGCTTGATTTACTTGAATGTGTATTTTCATGTGGCTCACATACAATTCAAAGTGGAAACAAATTTTCATGATGAAAATCACATACTCATGTCATTTTCCCTTATGTTTTTGGCTAGTGACAAATATATTATCCTTAATTTCATCAATGAGTATCCAAAATGGTAAATTTTGCATTGATGTTGTAAAATGACTATATCTATTCTTGATCCTAGAACTATTTGTCTCGATACAATTTTTAGTTTTTTTCACTAGCTATTATGAGATAACTAAAGTATACTTTTACCAATTATGAATGAGGTTGGTTCATTTAAAGACTAACTATAGTGGAATGAATCACATAGAGAATAATTAGAGAACACATTTAGATTCAATTTGTGAAAGGATAATATCAAAAATTACATCAACATCACATCATCTTAGAATCAATACATGCTTGCTTGTTATCTTTGATCTTTTGATCAGATTTGTAAAGTTAATTCATCAGGGGTTACTAGCTATCTATACCATTAATTGATTTTAGCTATCTATACCAAATTTAGATATTAGGTAGTATGGAAAAACATCCTACAGACTATAAGTATCTATTAGATGATATCACAAGTTACATATTTATAAGAATACATCAAATTTAAGTCCACATTTATAGATTTGAATTGAGGAAAATTATAGATCAACAATCAAATACAAAATTCTAGACCTTGAAAAACATATTTTTGACACTAGAAACTAATGAAAAAATCAAAATTAAATACCTAGATAATTAAATTACTTAATTTAACATTTAATTTCAGAAATTTTAAATAAGAATCCTAACTCATGTAATTTAGGTTAATTGAGTGTTATTTTCCAGAGATAGTTTTAACTCTACATTGTAAAGAAAGCTAAGGTAGCGGAACAACTTCCTACAATAATCTTGAGAGGTGAATAATGCAAAACTTTTACATATCTTTAACAGTTCCAAAAACTTAAACAAAAATAGACATAAATATCATGCATACCACAACATAGTAACTTACATGCGAAAAACCCTTTCGAGAGAAAAACCCCTTCGAGAGAAAAACCCCACTCCAAAAGCCACCCAACATATTATTCAAAAATCACAAAGATTACAATATACTTGTAGAGCAATCTTAAAACAAGAGTATCACTAATGAGACATCCAAAGGCAACACAACTGCTATTAGACTCTCATAATACATCACAATACACATTCCTAATACAATGCCCTTATAAAATATGGTTGCCTTCTAAGGCAAGTCAAGCTAATAAAATACCGATCGTCAGATATGAGACATAATGATGAATGGTCCACATTTACAATAATAAAATATAAATATTTTGTTTTCCTTTTGGGGGTGCTACCCCTGAACCCACACCAGGGTGCACTGCTCCTGGACCCCTCACTGGGGGAGACCCCCTTGCACCCCCTGTCGTCATTGGATGAACATTACCTTATGTATCAATAGTAACTTATGTAATTGCAAGGCTGAGACATATTTTCCCAACAAATCTCCCACATTTCAAACACCTTGCAAAAGCAACAGGAGGTTGAATAAACATCATCTCTTAATTGCTAGGGGTTGAAAGGCCCATAGTCTCTGAACAACAATTGAATTTCTCAGTGTTCACAAGTTTAGTTAAAGAATCAACAACATTCATCAAAATCTCTACCTTAACCAACTTTACCCTGCCATCTTCGACTACATCTCTAACAAAATGATACTGTACATCAATGTGCTTGGTCCTAGCATGAAATGTCGGGTTCTTGGCTAGACATATCGCACTATGATTGCACCTTGTTTTATTCCAATATTTGAACACAGTCTCTTAAGGAAAATGACTTCTTTACAAGCATGAGTAGCTAACATATACTCTACTTTAGTAGTGGACAAAGCAACCACAACCTGTTGCTTACTCATCCAACTAATCACAACACCAAATAAAGTAAGCACATAAGCACTAGTGGATCATTTGCTATCAATATCACCTACCCAATCTGAATCCACATAACCATGAATATCAAGGGAAATCTCATCTTCAGTCATATTACTATGATAACATAAGGAATATCTGAGGTACCACACAAATATTTGAAGACTCTTTTAATTGCATCCTAATGAATTCTACTAGGATTAGACATATATATGGAAATAACTCCCACAACTTGGGCAATGTCTGGTCTAGTAAAAACCATTACATACATCAAACTTCCAACTACACTCTGGTAAGGTACTTTTCTCATGCTTACCATCTTTTATGGGGATGTTGGACAATTTGAAATAGATAACTTTGTTCCAACTAAAACAAGAACACATAATGGTCTACAATCCTGCATATCAAAACTTTGTAAAATTGAGTTGACATACTTACTTTGGCCAAGCCATAGCTTTATGTTCACTCTATCTCTTTTAATTTCCATCTCAAGAATGTGTTTAGCTACACCAAGTTCTTTCATTTCAAATTTAGCAGCAAGTTGAGATTTTAGTTCTAAAATGATACCTTTCCCTCTACCAATAAATAGCATATCATCAACATATAATGCAATAAATAGGAAATGATCACCATTAAGTTTATAATAAACACAATGATCTGATTTAGAATGCTCAAATCCAAAACTCAACACATATGTATCAAATTTTTAGTACCACACTATTTTAAGCCATACAAATATTTCTTCAATTTGTAGACCAAATTACTTTTACCTTTTACCACATAGTGCTCTAATTGTATCATATAAATATCCTCCTCCAAGACACCATGAAGGAAATTAGTTTTCACATCCTTTTTCTCAACCTCTAAATCATGAGCAATGGCAATATAAAGCAAAAATATAATGGATGTCATTTTTATAATAGGAGAAAATATCTCACCATAATCAACACCCTCAACTTGAGAGTAGTCTTTTGCAACCAACCTTGCTTTGTACTTCTCAATACCTCCATATGAACCAATATTTTTCTTACACCCATTTGCAACCAATAGGTTATCATCCTTCAAGAAATAGTACAAGATCCCACGTATTATTCTTTTCTAAAGCTATCATTTCTTCATCCATAGAAATCTTCTAGGATTCTATATTATTCATACCTAATGCCTCTTCTATCGATCTAGGTTCATTCATGTTAGTATTCAAAGAAAAAATACATCTCCAATAATCAAGTGAATACCTTTCAGGTGGTTGTTTATGCCTTGTAGACCTACAAACAAGATGAGTTGGAGGTTCTTCCTCCTCTTCTGAAGATTCAGAGCTAGATGAGCTCTCCTCAACTTCTTGTCTATCCATGGGCCTTGATTCAAATTTCTCTGATATAGAATGAAATTGAATCACATCTTCTTGTTTACTTATTTTTGACTAAAATATAACAAAAGAAGGCTTAGTTTCTCTAAAAATAACACTTCTATTATGTATTACCTTATGTACAACAAGATCCCAAAGCTTGTACCCTTTCACACCATAATTGTATCTTATGAAGATACATTTTACATTCTTGTTCTCCAACTTTGTTCTCTTCTCCTTTGTCACATGTGCATATGCCTTGCAACCAAAAACTCTAAGATGTCTTAATGAAGGCTTGTGGCCTAATCATGCCTCTATAGGTGTTTTATCAACAAGAGATGATGTAGGATACCTGTTAATCATGTAACAAGAAGTGGCAACAACTTCAATCCAAAACCTTTGTTCTAGACCAACACCACTCAACATACTCCTAGCCTTCTCCATCAGTGTCCTATTCATTCTTTTTGCAACTCCATTCCGTTGTGGAGAATACAAAGTTATATTTTGTCTATGAATACCACAATATTTATAGAATTTGTCAAAATCATTAGAGAAAAATTCACCACCATTATCAATCCTCAAACATTCTATTTTCTTTCGAATCTACAACTCAACCACTGCTTTAATTATTTAAATCGACTGAAAACTTCATATTTACTCTTTAGAAAGTATACCCATGTCCTTCTTTTGTAATCATCAATAAATGAAACATAATATGTGGATTTACCAATTAAAGGAACATCTACAAGACCAAACACATCATAATGAATAAGATCCAATACACCACAAGATTTATGAGAACCTAAGTAAAACTGAACATGATTTTTCTTTCCATAAATGCAATGCTCACAAAAATCAAATTCAAAATTACGATCAGATGACCCTTCAACAAGGTTTTTATTTTTCAAGGTCTTTAGACCCTTTTCTTTAATGCCATAACATATTTTTCTCTGTAGGTAACCTTGATTCAAAATAAAGAGCACCCTTGGGTACCCAAAATCCATGACCATCTATTGAAGGTGAAGCCCTCACTTCTTCTATAGACTTGTTTTTTATAGAAGTACTATTGCACTCAACAATGCAAGCATCAAGCTTATACAATGTGCCATATCTAACACCTCTAGCAATCACCATAGCACCTCTGACCATCTTGCATCCTACAATAAAAAATACTACCTGCACACCTACATCTATTAGTTTTCTCACAGATAACAAATTTCATGCTAAACCAAGGTATGCAACACACCATTAATCCTTTTTATTCTACCATCAAGAAACTTGATTTTAACTTTACCACAACCAACAATGTCTAAATGAGAATCATCACCCAAATACACCTTACCTCTACCAAATTATTCATATTTAGAAAACCAATCTTTATTAAAGGTCATATGGAAAGATGCATTTGGGTTAATTAACCATGCATCATTATCTGCATGAGTTGTCAAAGATGTAATGAATGTGTCACCATCTTCCTTCTTAGACTCATAATCAAAATCAAATTTCTTATTTTTCTTCTTCTTTTCTTCTTTGCAGTCCTTATGAACATTTATAGGCTTACCATAGTTCCAACAAATAACTTTGGACTTTCCAAGAGACTTAGATCTCCCCCTGGACTTGGATTTTTAATGCTTTTCATTCTTCTTTCCTTTTTCCTTAGGTATTCAATGAACATTCAAGGCCTCCTTAGCACCGATGGATACCTTCCTCCTCATCTCTTCAGAAATTAAATAACCCACCACATCTTCAGTCTTCAATATAACAAAAGTACTCCCAATAGCCATAACAAGAGAATCCCATGAATCGGGCAAAGAACAAAGAAGGATCTGCCATTTCTCTTCCTCATCCATTTTGACACCAACTGATGCCAACTGAGCTATCAGCATATTGAATGCTTCTAGGTGGTCTGTAATTTTTCCACCCTCTTCCATTCTCAAGGAATATAATTTCTTCCTCAATAAAATCTTGTTCACTAAAGATTTGGCTGGATACATCTCACCAAGCTTCTTCCATAGTTTTTGTACAAAGGTCTCTTCATGGACATTGATTAAAATAGATTCTACCATGCACAATCTAATTAGAACCTTGGCTTTACAATCCATAACATCATATTGAGCAGCTTGAGTAGGATCTACAAGCCTTGAAATATTCTCATCAACAACATCCCACATATCTCGATCTATCAAAAACTCCTCCATCTTCAGCTTCCAAATTTCAAAATTAGTTCCAAAAAATTTATCCACCTCTATTCTCCTCGATGAACTTTCTATTTCAAAAATTCCTACAACAAGATCACAAAGTTTCTTTTGCACAAGCTCCCACTCAAATATGGATTAGTTAAAAAAATTGAACAACCCACAACTAAAACCAAAGGTGCTCAGGCTCTGATACCACTTGTAAGGAAGCTAATGTAGCGAAACAACTTCCTACACTAATCTTGAGAGGAGAATAATGCAAAACTTTTACAAATTTTTAATAGTTATAGAAAATTAAACATAAATAGACATAAATATCATGCATACCAAAATACAGTGATTTACATGGGGAAAACTCTTTTGGGAGAAAAACCCCACACTCCAAAAGCTGCCCAATATATTATTCAGAAATCACAAAGATTACAATATACTTGCAGAGCAAGCTTCTTACAAGAGTATCACCAACCAAAGATCCAGAGGCAACACAACTACTATCAAACTCTTAGAATACATAACAATACACAGTCGTAATACAACACCCTCATAAAATAGGGTTTCCATCTAGGGTAAGTCAAGCTTAAAAAATATTGATTGTCAGATATGAGACATAATTATGAACGGTCCAGATTTATAAAAATAAAATATAAATAAAATTTTCCTTTCAAGGGTGTTGCCCTTGGACCCCTCATAGGGGGAGACCCTCGTCATCGTCGGATGAACAATACTTGTTAAGGTTTAGGAAGATTGAAGAAATAAACATCAACAATTATATGCAGATTAAGTAACCCAAAAATAACAATGAAGAATAACAAAAAAAAAGATCAACATAGAAATTTAACATGGTTCACCGAATATGGGCTACATCCATAAAAAAACTCAGCCACCCAATGATTTTATTATCCAATGCAAAATAGATTACAATCTCGCGAACACCATACCAAAACATACATCACAACCACTTATAACAAGCCTTTTGGAAACTTCTAGAATTAGGGTTTTACAAGGTCCTTTTTCATTTGACAAGTTAACGGGAAAACCTTGACATGTTAACAGGAAAAATCCTAACGTATTTGCATGATCAGTCACCACATACCAATAGTACCTTATGTATCAACAATAACTTATGTAATTGCAAGGTTGAGACACATTTTCCCAGCATACACTAATAAAATGACAACACTTTTCTTTATACTTATAATAATGTTGTACCCATAATAAAAAATTTGCTACATTAAGGCATTTTGCTTAAAATAGTCAAAATCTCAAAATTGTCTAAAGTTGGAAATTTGGAAAAAGTGAAAATTTGCATGTCTTGCATGAGGGTCAAAAACTCAAAAATTTCAAAAGACAATCTGGGTCTATTCAGAATGAAGTTATCTACAAAACCCAAATTTCAGTTTTTCAATTTTAGGTTTTCCTAAATTTTAGGGTCTCTTTCTTCAAATTTAAGGTTTTCAAGGTTTGTTGTGAAATGAATGCCCTTAAAGTTACTTTTTCAAAAACCCTAAAAATGGGGAAAAAACCCTAAAAATAGCCCAAAACCCTAAAAAACCCTAAAAATAGAACTTGTCAGAATTGACTAAAAATTATTTTAATTGGCTTATATCACATCACAATCACAGTGGTGGAGTTATTTTTAGTTAAAAGTGAGTTTAAGCCTAGTCGGTATATTTCACATTTGGTCAGTACTAGGTGTCAAAATCTAAGCTTGAAATTCATCATAGAAAATTATGCGGTGAAAGATGTTGAAAAAGATGCTTCACGATAGAGGGGATTTTCAAATGATGAAAATTGTAAAAATATTCTGTCTGGAAACACTTCACTCTGTAACGTGGGAGATACTTGTGCAATCAATGTGCAAGTCAACTTTGCAGTGTTCGTACACATGAAAATGGTGAAATATAGTCATGCACTCGCGTCAACAACAATGAGGCTTCAAAGCAGTCAACTCAGCAAGAGACGCGGTGATTGCGAGAGGCAAAAATGGTGAAAATCATCCGAAAACTACCAAGTCTAGTGAAATTTGTGCCCTTGCAGGCTAGGGGCGCCCTTCAATTTGAAGGCCCAAATACAGTTATTAGTGGTTGCAAATATATTCATTCTCTAGAATTTTGTCATCTTTCCAACAAGCCATCAAGTGAATCCATCTGATTTGAGAAACTTTGGAAATTGAAGGTAGAAGCAAAAGTTACAGAGATTTTACATGTTAGAGATGATAGTCAAATTTCAGAATCTACGCCCCTGTAGCTCAAGGGCGCCCTTAAATTAGACCTGTCAGGTGAAAGAATTTACGAAATTCATTTCTAGGGGATCTCTTCAGATTCAACCCTACTTCACGATGCATCTATTCACAAGTCTATAAGACATCATAAGCAACCGTGGTGGATGATCCTATGAGCATGTAAAATGAAGGGAAAATAAAAGTCAAAATATCAAAATTTACCTCTACAGGCCCGGGGCGCCTAGCCTTTGGCCAATTAGTTAAGGTTTTCAACAGCTATCATCTTCACAAGATCTATGCAGAATCCTCCTAGCTACGTAGTGAATCCAACAATCAACCCTTGGGATCTATCAAAATCTCGTAGATGAAGAATCCATGGAAAATACTAAAGAATAAAAACAAGTGAAAAAATGGCTATGGAAAATTGTATCTTCCTTGAAAAAGGCGCCCTTCTACTAGAGATCTAGAAGCAGTTTTTTGGCTTCGCCACTCATAAGAACATCTCTTCCAAGTTGTTCTATCTCCGCGATGAAATCATCAGCACGTGCATTGAAGCAATCCAACTCCTAGAAGTGAGGGTCAAAGTGGAGCTTTCTGTTGAAATTTATAAATTGCAAAATCATTCTCAGAAGCCAAAATAGCCCTTGCAAGCCAAGCACACCCTTGCATTTGAGGCTCTTAATCCAACTTTCAAGTATTGCACATACACTCATTGTTTGAAAAATTCTTCCAGCTACGTGATGGATCCAACATTTAGTCGACGATAGTCATTAGTCATCGACAGTAGCAGATTAAATTGTGGAGAGTCAAAATCAGGAAAATGGTTGTCTGGTGTCATATGCAACCTTTTGGGAAAAGGCACCCTAGTTTTTGAGGCATCAAACTCAGTTTTTAGCACTTGCAGCTCCCAACAACATGTTTGTCAGGCTTGTTCCGGCTATGTGATGAATTCGTCGACACAGTTTCAGGATCAATCAGGCATCTAGAATTCAAGATTGAATATGGGCTCTGATGATGTTTGCGAGTTAAAATTTTCAAGAAATTGGCTATTTGGAAAGGTGACACCTAAAGTCAAAGTTTGAATTTTGAACTGAAGTGAATGGGCCACCCCAAAATGGTGGAGTTAGTTAACTGAACTTAAATAATATTAAATCTTTAGTCGACTTCAACTGGACTCATTTTTTTCTTGTAATTGGTGAATTTATTTTTGCATGCATAGTTAACTGAAGTGCATGGAGGTGGCGCCCATTTTAGGGCTTATTTTTCATTCAGTTAACTAAAAAGAGGTCCAATCAGATTATGACATCCCATTTGCATACAAAATTGACTCTTTATTCTTTGAATATGCATTTGGGCGTCCATTATTTTCACAACAAGTGGAAGCAAACACAGTTTTCTTCATGCAAGAGAGATCTGAAGGCGCTACAGTAAGAATTTTTTAGAGTTCTTCGTATCTACAGGTACAAATTGTTCAGCGGGATAGTGTTGCATGCTTGATTTTTTTGACAATTTTTTGGTAGCTTTCATTAGATTAAGGGAAGAAGGCGAATTTATTGAGGTAGTTTATAACTTTTATTTTCTCACCTCATAATTTTTCTATCCTTGTCTTAGGTTTTATTTTTCATATCAAAGTAAAAGGTGCTTTTTCAGTATCAGATCATCTGGATTCGCTTAAAAACTTTTTCTCTACAAAACCCATGTGCTAGAATTTTTCAAGAAAAATTGCCTCGTAGCTTCAATTTTTGATGCTTTTCTTTTTTTCAGAGATTCCTTTGCAAGATTGAGAAAAAATCATAATTTTAAAAAACAAAGAATCTGGGTGTGATCAGTTCAACAGCGACAACAAAACCCATATGTCAGATTTTTTCGTAGAAAAAGTTTCTGAAACCCATTTTTGCATGCGTTTTCTATTCCAAAAATTCTTTGCATGTCAAGCAAAATAAATATTTTTTCGAATTTCTAATGTTGGGGTTGTCTTAGAATTTCATTCTCTACAAAACCCACGTCTCAATTTTTTTTGTGAAAATTGCCCCTCGATAGGCTATTTTTAGCCTCATCTAGAGATATTTTAGCTTTTCGAAAAAGTTGTCAGAATATAGCCGTGTTCACAATCAATAGGTGAATTTTCATAATGTAGTTCACCCAAATTGAATTCAAGACCAAATCGGTCTTAATTCATGATTTCATCAAAACAATCGACATAGATTTGCATCAAGTATATCCAGAATTTGACATAAATGCTTCAGAGATTTATCAGATCCTACTTCAGAACCTCGAGGAATCTGGGTTGCTAGAAGCAAATTCTCTTCCCATCACAACATAGTTTATAGAGTTCATCATGGATTGTGTAAAGCATTATAACTCTGCTACACAATAAATTCAATCAGTGGATGGGCAGTTAATATGCAGTCTCAAGCCCAAGGACGTTGAGAGGTGTTTCGGTATTCCTCTGAATCTAAATAATTTGACCATTTATATGGATAGGTGCAAAAGGGTATTCGATGCTGATAAGGAAAAGTGTCAAGGAAGAATGACAGATATATGGCTCAAATAGAGAAGGACTAGTTTGCTAAAGAATGTGGGTCGAGGAGAGTTCAAAGATCAATATGTGGTTATGATCACCCTTCTTAATTGTGTCATCGATCAGGCAGATGCTCACAAATTTCAACCTTGGATGTATTACATCAGGGCTCAGATCATCAACAAAAGGGAGCACTATGACTGGGCATCTTTGATCACCGATGTTCTTGACAAATAATTGACCAACTTCTTGGTTGCTCACAGGTTTCACATGTGCTCATACCTTGTATATCTGGTTGCTTTCCAAGGCCAGTTTAAAGGATTGAATACTGAGGGGATTCTAAGTGTACAAAAGGTTCATCAGTACTAATCAAAACTTGATTTCACACAGTCTGTGCAACACTTCAAGTGAGTGCAGGAGGATTTCTTAATGTACACCATGATAAATCTTAATCGAGAGCTACACATGCATTTCAATAGAAGCTAGGTCAACAATGATTGAATGGGCGGATTGGTTCATCCAGTTCCCTACATTCACCTACATCTGTGTATATGGATACTCGGGTTACCCTGCTATGTTACCCTGTTATCCTTTGGATAAGGTGGTTTTCATGGAATTTCTACGGTAGTTGTACACAACCCACTCCCATCTACGCAACAAACACAAGTAGGATGCCAATTTTCCATTATAAATGGGAATTTACAAGTGCAAGATAGAAACTGACACCAAGGCCATGGTTAATGAGATGGAGAGACTTAATCTTAATTATCTCATCGAGAGACACTCATATGACCCTTGGGGTTACTATTCAACATGCCTTGGTGGTCGTTCTTCTCACAAGCCTTCTATAGAAGACTATTGGTACAATTGTGAAGACGAGTTTGAGGTGCGAAGACGTAGCTATGGCATATTCACTCTCTCACAAATGTATGATTTCTTGTTAGAAGATATAGGAGGTTTGTCTGATGATGATGGGAATGTTATACTTCCTCAATACTTTCAAGATCAAGTTGACTCACAGCCTCTTCCAACAGTTGATTGGTACGCCAAAGAGTGCACATTTGTAAATGAAAGAACAAGTAAAGTTGTTAGAAATAACATGATTTATTTGGATAGAAAAAGGATGAGAAAGACAGTCATGCCAAACATAGATCCACCATCAGTAGTCACTTCACTACCTTCCACATCAAAGTCAAAGCCTAGACAGAAGGCAAGGAGTAATCCTTCTAAAGAAAATAGGTCATCAGGAATTGGAAAGGGAAAAGTGCCAGTTGCTGATATGGACCAGCAAGAACATAATATGAAGATAGCCCCATATGTAGTAGAGAACATGCCAGAAGTAGAAGTAGAACTTCCCATGCCATCACCAACTCCACTACAATCTCTATTTCATATTGATTTGGACTCGCCACCACGTAGGAGTGCTTCTACACATACTCACTCATCAAAAGTTCCTAGAACAAGCATCTCTCCTTCTAGTAAGATTAGTCAAGACTCATCTTGGCTTGAGTGTCAGCTGGGTAGGAAGAGAAGGAAACCATCCTATCAGCTTGACTTCTCTAATTTTGATCATGTTTATCAAGACACACCGGATAAGAAAGTCAACAAGAAAATTCATATTGAGAGGAATGTTGATAAGGAGATCATCATTGAGACTGTTGTGCCACCAAAAGATAAGAGCTTGAATGAGGTAAAAATTGATGACTTCACCTTAATAAAGGTCAGCCTTGGAAAAAGCACATGCGAAGTAGAGGTGGATCTCCTCGAGGTTGCAACAAATAGCATAAGGGAGAGATTAATAAAGGATGGAGAAGATAAATCAACCCTCAGGGTTGAGAACCAGTAGCTTCGCTAGTACATCTCTAATCTTATGCACAACATTGAGAATGTCACCACCTTGCTCCCGTAGTTGTTAGAGGTACTAGCATAACATAATCAACTAAGTCAGGTGATTGTTTATGGGAAGTTCTTGAAGGATTGGGAAGAGGAGTTCATCACAAGCAGCCACTTCATACTTTCAGAATTGTACCAATTGAGGTACAACACCCACAAACTTCGTCTAAAGATTTAGGAGTCAGAGTGAGATTTGGCGGTAGACAAACCACAAAATGAGATCATGATCTCTCACCTAAGGATGACATATGATTCAATCAGTGAAGAGGAGGATAAGGAAAAAAATATTTTCTTGGTGTAGACACATAAAATATACATGCACCTAATCCTGATCCTACTAACATCGTTTCGTCTTGAATCATACTCTCAACTTATCAACACCTTTCAATCCTTAATTAAATAAATCATTATTTATTTAATTAGGTCTTTCTCCCCTGTTGATTAATTAATCAATTTAATTTAATTGATCCTCTGTCTTTGGTCATTTAAATAATTTATTTTATTTAAATTAAATCTCTAAAGTCCTCTTATTAAATTGAATAAATTAAATATTATTTGATTTAATCTGACATTATCCCCTTTAGTTAAATAAATCAAAATCATTTATTTAATTAAACCCTTTCCTCTCAATTTGATTTAAATCAATTCATAAATTTAAGTCTAAATTGTCACATCTCCTAAATTCCTCATTAAATTAATTAAACTTTGATTAATTTAATTTTAATCTATGCCACATTCTCTAGATAATGCAACTTGCACAATAAATCAATTACTTTGATTTATTAATTCATCTATTTTCCCTCACATGGCATAAAAGAGGAATATTCCCTCAAATTTGAATTCAACTTCAAATGGGCTTTGTACATCCAACAAGGAATTTAAGACCTCTTACATGTCCTTGTGCATTGAGCCAAGTGGCATTAACTCCATCTATTTCATCCCCCCTAAACATGTCACTTCATCAAATTCAAAATTCAAACTTGCACATTGATCAAAATGTGCTCAACTTCCAACCATTCACATCTTGACAAGTGACACTTAGCCATTAGATGTTGAATGATCCCACATTGCTTATTTTCACTCTCTCTTCCATTTTGGAAATCTATAAATGAGAGACTCTTCCTCTCATTATAACATCCACAATTTGAATAAACTTATTATACTCAAATCCATCTTCAAGCATAGCCATTTTCATATCTTTTAATCAAGTTCTTAGCTAGGTTATGCAGGAATTCAAGCATCAAGTGGATCAAATCATCAAAGCTTACAAAGGAGTTGGGAAATAGTTGATTTCGACATACCAATTGGCACCAATTCCCCCATGGGATCTTAAGTTTATTGGCCAAATTAGGATTTACACGATTTTTTACATTGTGTTCTTCATTTTCCCAGTTTGAGATTTAATAGATGGATTTCATGGGGAATCTCTCATGCTTGTTAGCATATGATCTAACAATCTGACTTGTTTGTTGTTCTTCTGCATTTTTAGGTTTAGGGGTTCACATTTTTGGCTATTATATTATCATCTCATTGTATCAAGTGTTTTTAAACACTTTTGGGAGAACTTATAATCTTTTTCTAAGGATTTGTTTACTTTATGCTTTAGGAAACACTAAATTTCATTTGGGTCTAAAAAGAACATTACAAATTCTTTCAATTTTTTGTTGCAAAGGGCTTAAAAAGAACTTTAGAACAATCTAGTAGATTTTGTTTAAGGTTTAACAATTGAACAAGGCAACTTCCACATTTGAATTTGGTGCTCTGAAAAGAATTCATTTTGCTTTGTGGGATTAAAATGAACAAGTGCTATTTTTTTTTGTAATTATTTATTCAAGTTAATATCATTAAAAGGGCGTATGGGCTTCTCTCGCACCTCACGACAATCTTGAGAATCAAAAGTTATTTTGGTGATCTTAAGTTGAATAAAATAATTGCCTCCACATTTCAATTTTGGGATTAAAATTGAACCAAACATGCAAGTGTGAGCACGGTATATTGCAAGTGTTCTCCCTTTTTTTTTCAACAAAAGGTTGATTGAACTACGGGATATGCTAGCTTGCTATTGTTTATCTTAGCGGGCTTTCCTTGTGGGAAAAAGTACTCACCTAAGGGAACGACTCAACCGAGAACACGCTAAAGCCAAGCGACTTCCAACCGGTATATAAGTATGGATTCTTGAGGAAAGTTCAAGAATCACGAGGATTATTTCGATGAGAAGGGAAGCAATGGTCTCTCACCGCATGGATAGTCCCCCACGAACAGAATGCCCAAATTAAAACCCCTTGTTTAGAAGGCCAAATCCTTATCTATTTTGTTGGTGCAAAAGGTCATGTCCTTTTAAGCCACCCCATGTTATACATGCGGTTTTATTGTAGAGATGGAAAGTATGCCATGGAAGATTCATGGGTCTCGATGCTTGGCTGACCCGAGAAGTGTGTGTCATGGAGGGGAGCTAGTGTGGTCAAGCATCTAGTCATCCACATAGAATATGCGTAGCTGGATTCATCCAAGTGGGAACCCAACAAAATATTGTCTCTTCATCCTAGGGTTGTACATATGCTTGGAAATGGAAAATACATTGCTTGGTCCTCAAAATAATTGAAAAAAAAACATTCACAAAGAGCTCCAAATTTCAAACCCCTTGGAGGAAACAAATATCCTTGATGAATCTAAGTGCTTGGATTTTATCATCATTTGTTTTTACCAAGGTTAAACACTAGGAAACCTTTGTCTTGATTTCCTTGATTTCCACATAATGCACTTTGTGGGATGAAAGAAAATTAGGACATTGAACAGTCGGTTTGAAACATAATCAAGAAAGTGTTTGTGGTGAAAAGAACCAAATCTAAGCAAGATAATAGATAATTGAACCACACAAGTGTTTGGTCCCTTTTGAGTCATTTGGTTTCCATGCAAACATTGGTCTTTTGGTTTGAATTAATCCCAGGGAAAAGCATGTTCTTCATCACCTTGGTCTTGTAAGTAAGTCCTCTTAGGGTCATCTAGGATCAAGTCAAACACCTCATCCATCCAAAAATTTATCAAACTCCATTTCACCAACAAACTCTTGGAACCTTAGAAACATCACTTATGCTAGACTTTTAGGAAAAATCATCATCACCTTGTTTGGCTTAACGCACCTAGCCAAATTATCCTCTTGAGCGAATTTACCTCTAGGATAACACAAATTCCTAGGGTTTACAAGTTCATCATCAAAATCACCTCGTTTGGCTTAACACACCTAGCCAAATTATCATCTTGTGTACACGTTTTCTCTAGGATAACACAACTTCCTAGAATTTACAAGTGCATAATCATCTTTGTTTGACTTAAAACACCTAGTCAAAATATCAATCAACAATCAAATCAAACCAAGTCCTAAAGTATAGCATTGATCCAAAGTTCCTAAAAGTTCAAACACCCATATCATTCACCCCTTTCATCCTTCATCTCATCATTGGTCCTAAACCCCTTGGAGGTCA
This sequence comes from Sequoiadendron giganteum, assembly GCA_007115665.2. NCBI lineage: Eukaryota > Viridiplantae > Streptophyta > Pinopsida > Cupressales > Cupressaceae > Sequoiadendron > Sequoiadendron giganteum. Next base: position 518,966,772 of record CM021109.1, read on the forward strand.
ACAAGGTCAAAACAAAATAGGAGCATGGAATATAAACTTGATTCATACATCATGAGTAATTCAAGTCAACCAAACTATCCAAGCCTTACAATACCAATTGATTTTCAAAACTTGCATTTGTACAATCCATACATGGAATCATTGTCTCATACAAACCTCAATGGTACAACAAATGTGAGTTTGTCCAATCTAAATTGTGGAGCACCTTTCCCTTTGGTATATTTAAATCAAATCCAAAGCTTACAAATCTATCAACCAAACAATCAAGGCAGGAGCCTTCCCCCTTTACCAACTGTCAATCAACCAAATCTGAGCAACACCACCTCCATAAATCAAAGCATCATATTAAATCCTCCCATTTTTCCATGGATATCACAACAAAAGATTACAACCATCCAAGCAACCCCAATGATCAACACCATTCCCAATCCACCACCGCTGCCGCCAAAACACAACATGACAAATTCATTCTCCATCATGTTGCAAGTCGCTCGACAAGCCGCTCATCAAAAGGTGCTTCGAAACCAACAAGCTACACAACTAGCTGCTCAATAATCAAAAGCACAATTAGTCGCCCAACAAGTCACACAAGCAACCCAACACCAGGCTTGGCAGACACAAGCACAATTTCGGGCACTATTGCAAGCAATCCATCAACAAGTGCATCAACAAGTAGCTCAACAACAAGCCCAACAAAAAACATTGTTGGCACAATAACAAATAGACCAACAACAAGCTTTGTTGGCACATAAGTAGCAAGACCAACAACAATCATTATTGGCACAACAACAACATGACCAACAACAAGCATTGTTGGCTCAACGGCAAACGTAGGCCTTACTCCCACAGTAGAGCTTGCAATAGATTCCCACCAAAATTGTTGAAAATAATGATCAAGATCTATCCATATATGAACACCTTGAAGATGTTTCCACTTCATCCAATGATCAAATCAATGTACATCAAGAGCCATTTTTTAGTTATGATGAAGACCCCTCCTACAAAGATTTATTTCAAGGAGTGTTGATGTTATTTGATCCTATTGACATAATCCATGACCCTTCAACCAGATCATATTGAAAATGTCTCTACATCACCTAATGAGTTAGAGGACATATCTCAAGAATTTACTCCAAAGCATGGTCAACATCTTTCACCAAGGTCTAGTAATGATCCTTTCCAAAACATATGGACATCATTTGACCTCATGACATTTGAGAAACTTCCTGTGCCTAATGAAGATATCCAAGAGCCCTTTATAAGCAATCCATTCTTTGAAATTGACCCATGTCAAAATCTTGATCCAAAGCATGTCGAAAGCAATTCCAAAATCATTTGAGATCAATAATTTGTATCTCCAAGTTACTACAATGATATAATGGACACTCTCCTATCTATACAAGATGATCATATCCGCATAGCACATACTCCTCCATCTACCCATGAGATGCTTTCGTTGGATGGACACGTAGATGATCTTCATTCAAAACAAGAGTCTCATACACTTGATATCATTACCAAGGAACAAGAGTCTCATACTCTTAACGTTTGTACACATGATCAAGATATAGAGAAATCCAAAGACATATCAGAAATAGGTCATGAAGAGGGCTCCTATAGAAGTCGCGAATCAGAAACATCTTGTGAAATGAATTATGAGGAAGAGTTTTGTGTGGACAGTGAAGCATCAACACATCTTGAAGAAACACTACAATATGATATCTCACAAGATCAAGCTAAAGATATCAATCAAGAATCCATCCCACATATGGAGGATCCTATCACATATAAAGTTGGATCACTCACCTTTCTTAGGGCAAGCTACCTCATCAATAAAGAAGTTGTCACTTTTGAAGATCCACCACAGAGCATAGAAGGATTAGCACCTTGTTTCCAAGGAAAATCATATCCTATTGCAAATAAGTTTTTTCAGCAGATGAATTATCAAGGCAGAGGATTAGGCCTACATGAACAGGGTATCTTGGAACCAGTACAGATTTTTGGCAATCCTAAGCGTCAAGGCCTTGGTTATTCGGAAATCAAGGGATATAAACATATCAGTGCTACTACCACCATACTGGGGGCAACTTCGTCTCAAGTAAACGTCAACATAGGGAGCACGAAGAATCCTTATGATGAAACCAATGCCAATACTACAACCCGCCATGTCATAAATCTTCATCCACCCATCACCCCATCCACGAATTGGGACTAACATCAAAAGGGATATTTGAATCAAAGCATGAAGAACGTTATAAATAAAAAGGAAGCTAAAAAGCATATCGGACAAATCAAATACACTTAGATACCGAAGAATACAAAGAAAGACTATCCCTATCATACTCCATCAGTCAAAGAAACTATGGGGAAACATAAAAAAGGGAAAAGTATCCATCAAAGATGTCCACAAAGGAAAAATCAAGCTTCTCAAGCGAAATACAAAGTGTATCAAATAGTTGGTCCTAATTCCACACACACTTCCATATCCACCCATCATTGCTCATCTTCTCAAGTTTGGAGAGTCAAAGGTTCCAAACTGTCAACCAGTCCATATTTTATCCCTAAACACACCCCATCCACGTCTCTACGCATGATATCCAATTCTCACATTGACCATGTATTGGCAATGACCCTTCATCATAAGGATTCAGAAGGCACTCTATCACGATGTGCGCATAAAGACAAAGTTAACTCCGATGTTAGCAAAGCAGATCAAGAATCTCTAAAGTTGCATTCAAGTGCACGTATCTTGGCTAGGCATCTTCTTCAAGAAGGATACCGATGACACATTATGAAAAAAGCATCAACATCAACACCACCAAGTGGTTCAACATGAGCTTAAAATCTCTCAAAAAATACAAAAAATACAAAAAAAATAAAAATACAAAAATCGAAAAAATCAGAAAAAAGGATTGAAAATAGTAAAGAAAAAAATTGTCCTCTAGTGAAAACCACTTTAGTGGCATTTTGGACAAGTACCATGATGAAAACCTGGAAAACAGACGTCATGTGTAGAATCGAGCATCTGCATGCACCATTTCGGGAGAAATCATCTTATCACATCCATAATAAAGCTAGCATTCTAACCATATCATCTGTTCATCCATGAACCATTTATCCAATCCATTTTTATCCATCTGCATCCAAGGTCCAAGCTAGCTTGATCTTAATAAAATTTTGGTGCACACTTCACGCTTGCTTATGGTGAACATCTTGGCATGGGTCATTTTCATTGATCTCATCCTACCCAACATTATCTGAGCCTTGAAGCCTTATCGAAATGAGCATCCTTTATTCAAACACCTTATCTTATCGCAAGATAATCCTTGGCATCCTTTGAGTTCTTACCACATCCATCCATCCATACACCTATCCAAGCATCCATCCCTAGAATTCCATACATTGCTAGACATTGGGGGCATATGTTTACATCTTGCTTCGGGAATAAATCTTGATATATATCCTCCTGCTTATGTGATGATCCGAACATTGGCAAACTTGAAATCAAATCACTAGCCAAAATTCCAAATCACTTGTTCATTTTAATCCCACAAAGAAAAATGAATTCTTTTCAGAGCACCAAATTAAAATGTGGAAGTTGTCTTGTTCAATTTTTAAACCTTAAACAAAATCTAGTAGATTGTTCTAAATTTCTTTTTAAACCCTTTGTTTGCAACAAAAAAATGAAAGAATTTGTAATGTTCTTTTTAGAACCCAAATAAAATTTAGTGTTTCCTAAAGCATAAAGTAAACAAATCCTTAGAAAGAGATTATAAGTTCTCCCAAAAGTGTTTAAAAACACTTGATACAATGAGATGATAATATCATCAAGAACCCTACACAAACATAGCAAACAAGCACAATGTTAGATCAAATGCAAGTGAGAATCAAGATTCCCCATGAAATCAGATTGAAACATTAATATAAAAAGAAAAAATGAAGAACAATGCAAATGAAAGCAAATAAATCCCATTTTAATGAACAACTATCAATCCCATGGGGGAGTTGGTGCCAATTGGTATGTCGAAATCAGCCCTTTCCCAACTCCTTTGTAAGCTTTGATGATTTGATCCACTTGATGCTTGAATTCTTGCATAACCTAGCTAAGAACTTGATAAAAAGAGATGAAAATGGCTATGCTTAAAGATGGATTTGAGTATAATAAGTTTATTCAAATTGTGGATGTTATAATGAGAGGAAGAGTCTCTCATTTATAGATTTCCAAAATGGAAGAGAGAGTGAAAATAAACAATGTGGGATCATTCAACATCCAATGGCTAAGTGCCACTTGTCAAGATGTGAATGGTTGGAAGTTGAGCACATTTTGATCAATGTGCAAGTTTGAATTTTGAATTTGATGAAGTGACATGTTTAGGGGGGATGAAATAAATGGAGTTAATGTCACTTGGCTCAATGCACAAGGACATGTAAGAGGTCTTAAATGCCTTGTTGGATGTACAAAGCCCATTTGAATTTGAATTCAAATTTGAGGGAATATTCCTCTTTTATGCTATGTGAGGGAAAATAGATGAATTAATAAATCAAAGTAATTGATTCATTGTGCAAGTTGCATTCTCTAGAGAATGTGACATAGATTAAGATTAAATTAATCAAAGTTTAATTAATTTAATAAGGAATTTAGGAGATGTGACAATTTAGACTTAAATTTATGAATTGATTTAAATCAAATTGAGAGGAAAGGGTTTAATTAAATAAATGATTTTGATTTATTTAACTAAAGGGGATAATGTCAGATTAAATCAAATAATATTTAATTTATTCAATTTAATAAGAGGACTTTAGAGATTTAATTTAAATAAATAAATTATTTAAATGACCAAGACAGAGGATCAATTAAATTAAATTGATTAATTTAATCAATAGGGGAGAAAGACCTAATTAAATAAATAATGATTTATTTAATTAAGGATTGAAAGGTGTTGATAAGTTGAGAGTATTATTCAGGATGAAACGATGTTAGTAGGATCAGGATCAGGTGCATGTATATTTTACGTGTCTACACTTGGAGAGAACAATTAATCTTCAAGGTAAAGGTAGATGAGACAATTTCTTTAGAGTTGGCTAAAATCAGAGAGAAGGTGACATATGTTATCAGGTTTGTGAGAACTTTCATGTCACGAGTTCCTTGCCACTATCAACATGAGGGTGGTGGATTTTTTGAGCTTACTAATGTATAGTCAAAGATTCAAACACTCATTCATGGTATTTTTAGTGGTGATACAATTGGCTGTAAGTTGGATCAACGTACAGTAATGTCAGCGTTATTTGATGAGGAGAACAAGAGTAGAGGATAACTTCAGAGTTAGATCACTGATGGTGAAGAGATGTTGTGGAGACACAAAGTTCTTCAAAGGAGTATCAATGCTCTAGATAGTGATGCTATCAACAACATCGTGGAGGGGTTAATTGCTAAAGACCACGACCAGTGAACTACAGATCAGGACGTCCCACCCTTTCAGGATAGACATTCGACACAGGAGTTAAACTTGACGGCTCTTTCCAAGTTAATTCTTTGTCCCACATATCATGGCATGTCTATTTTGGAGTCTTCTATGTATAGTTGGAGTTCTCATTTAGTTTTCAGTTTTAGTTAATTGATGTTAGTTTTTATTTGACTTTCATTTCAATAAGGACTTGCATGTTCATTTATTTTATAGTTCAATTAAGTGATGTTTTTCCAATTAACTGCTAGGTTGCATACATGTAGACTTAAGAATAAATCTTGCATGCTTGTAAGAATCATGTTAACTCGAGGAGATTTTAGGGTTCCCTACTCCTCTGAGATTCTATAAATAAGAGCACCCTTGCTCATTTGTAATTAATTTTTTCTCGTGATAGTGAACATGTTGTTCCCACCTTGCCTATAGTATCACTATTCAGTATCAATTCACTTAGTTAAATATAATTGCTAGTTTGATTGTTCATTGTATGTGTGTCTCGTTTTAAATTTTGTTATCCTAGTTATTATTTCTTGTTGTGATTAATAAAATTTATTTCATATCTACACCTCGGATAGGGGTTCCTCCTCCTTGGGAATATAGAAAGAGGAATTGTCATTTAAATGTTGTTTCCAATAAGCTTGTTGCATATCTATGCCTCAGATAGGGGTTCCTCCTCCTTGAAAATTTAGTAATAAAGTTTATCATTTGATGTTGTTACCAATAACCTTCATAGCAGCCTACGCCTCAGATAGGGGTTCCTCCTCCTTGTAAATCCTGTTATAAAGTTTATCATCAATACATTCCCTGCTCCTAAGTCCTCATGCTCTGTTTCTCTTGAGAAAATAGGATAGATTAAAGTATTAAGTTAGTTGTAGTTAAGATTTTCAAAACCAAAGAAAAACCTTAGCTGCAATGTATTGGTTTTCTTAACCTTGTGCCTCTTCCAGCTGAGTCAAAAAGATAGGATTTAGAACATTTACTTTTTCACACATATCAACAAAAGAGGGAGCTTCCCCTCCTAATTTGAAGAGTAGTCATTACGCACTGTGCATATTTTTCCATTTCAAATACACACTCCAAAGGTGCAACTTGTAACACCAATAAATAATTAGTTTTGTAAATACATAAGGGTGATCCCACAAAGCTGGTTTACAATTTCTGGGAGATTCTAATTTTTCCTGAAATCACATATTTTTTTAAAATATAATGATTTAAGCCTTAAAAGGTTCCATTTTAAGGATTTCAATCAAAGAGGTTTTGATCAAACCACCTTAGATCAAACCCCCTTGGATAGAACCCCGCTAGTTTTGAACCATACCTACAACGGAGTCTCCTTTACACCTATCAAAATGCTGATAAAAAAACACTTTTGATTTAACTTTTGGAGGATCAAATGAATTCATTTAAAATTTATTTGAAATTATCATGGTAGTCCTCAGAACGAGCTATCCAACGAATATAATTTTAATATGTTTTGATTTTATTATGTATGTGTTTTTTTAGTTTTATTAAACATAGGTTTTTCATTGAAAATCAAGTTCTCTATTCTGCACATGTGGAAAAATAGCATATTATCAAAATAAAAATTTAAAAAATATGGTCAAGCTAGGTATTGATGTCCTTGATCCATTAAAAAAATAAATTGAATTTTGATACATACAGAAAAAAGTTATGTTATATACAACCTGCCTATGTTTCAATTATAATTGGTTTGACTTTGAAACTTGATTAAGGAAAACATATTTAATAAAAAACTATGAAACCAAATGAAAGTGCTAGATATCGTAGATACAAATCTAAATTCAAAAAAAATAAAAATTTATCCTTCATACAATTTTTTTTATGATGTATATGGTGAGCGTCACTCCTTAAAAATGTTATTTTTTTAAAAAGCTAGTTTTTGAAGGAGATGGAAAAAGAAGTGCAATCTGATTCCAAAAATTTTGAAAAAAATATATTTAGAATCTATAGAAAAAACATCACAAATCACTAGTTTGCATCATCTTCAAATTCCTCATGGTTTAGCCACTATAGGAGCCCGAAAGTGAAGATTTAGTTTAAAAAAATCAGTTTAGTGTCTAGTTTGCCCAAAAATTGTAAACCAATATTGTGGGATCACCCATAAACACAAACAAGATTCACCATCAAACTACAACAAGAAATTTGAGTTCAAGAGTTGGTCATGGTATCATAAACTTCTAATTCACATATAGTAGGAGACACACATAGATCTATCTAATCTTATGCTATAAAATATATACCCATATTCATAATCACACATAAATAAATACTTTGGCAATTGAAGTATGATCCCAACAGTCACCTAGGAAAATATCCTGCAGCTTGGTTATTCTTGTTCATTTCCAATGTCATAATAGCCCAATTGGTTGTATCACAAGTTTATCGAACACCCGCAAATTTATGCAGAAACACTCTTGAACAACACAATGATCCAATTTGCTAACACCAACATTACAAGAATAGAGTTTATGCATATTTTTTAGGCTAAAAATATAAATTCATATTAATTGTTAAATTCAAAAGAGTTACATAAATATTTCCACACAACAATATTTGTCAACAAAGGCTATAGAATACAAATCCAAGGAGGTTTGCTACAAATATATCCCCAACAAGCCTCATTAGAGGATAAAAATGAAATTAAGACAACTAGAACACAAAAGAAAACTATCATCCCAAGTCATGATGAAGGAGTGAAAGAAGTTGTGAAGGATGGGTTGAAGAGAGAACATTGAAAGCCCATTTAGCCAAATAGTTAGTGATAAAATTCCACTCTCAAGGAACATGAATAAAAGAGATGGAATCAAAATTTCTTGACAAGTAAAGAATTTGTTTCACATGCAGTGCCAACCTCCAAGAAGATTAAGACACTTTCTCATTATTCAAAAGGGAAACCAAAATGCCAACCTCGAAGAAGATTGAAAAACTTTCCCATTATTCAAAAGGGAACCAAAAACCATTGAATCAATTTCACAAATAATATTTTTCTAACCTATTTCACAAGATTTCTCCACATCTACTATGACAATAAGAGACGCCATATGATTATTTGTAGCAATACCCATAATTGAGGAGAAAAATAAGTGAACTAACCCAATATTGTCCCTTTAAATTCCACCAATCACTACAACACTTGGATTACCTTTTGAAGAACCATCAATATTAATTTTATAAAATCTCATAGGAGGAAGAGACCATTTACCAACTCTATTCACCTTTTCCAAAGATCTAATCTTAGAATAAGTTTAGTTAGAAAAGTAAATTGTCCCAATTTTAACTTGTGAAAAATTAGATTAAATAAAAAAAATAACTACATCTAAAGAGCACTTGAAAAGTAAAGTTTCTTTCATTGACCTAATCTTTTTGCCAAATATATCCAATAAGAATCTAAAAACCTTGGAAAATTTGGCAATTTCTTTCCAACCAGATGAAAGTAGGCCCTATATCTCATACAAGTAAAAGAAAAGAGATTGAGGTAGGAGGGGAGACCCGAGTAGCCCAAAATTAAGATGTAGAAAAAGCATGAACAAAAGGGTGATTCCAAATATATCTCCACTACCTCCACAATCCTGCAAAAAAGAAGCAATGAAAGAAAAGATGAGACACACTCTCCTCACTATCTCCACATAGAACACATCTGGGAGGACCTTGAAAACCTATTTTTTATGTTTTTGAGTATAAGTAAAACAAGTTTTGAAGGGACCTCAAAACCCTTTAAAAAATGAAATTTTGCTTCAAAAAATAATAAAAAATAGAGCTTGAGCAGCAAAAAAGAAGCAAAAAACTAGCAAAACATCAGCCAAAAAGAGGCACAGAAAACAACAGGTAACTACAGATTCTTTAGGATTTCAGTCACTTCCAAATCACTATCGATGATATTTTTATCCACATTCATGACTTCAACAACCTCTTTAGTAGGAATTCCAACATTCATCTTAGTTTTATTTTGGGTTCTAATACAAGGACCTGTCTCACATGCTGCTTTTTGTTGGACTCTAGGAAGATCACCAACCCCAACCATAACATCTTTCACAACAAAATCGCCCCCCAACCACTTCCTAGATTTCTTATTCAAAAGGCACAAACCTTCAAATTCATTACTCATAGCATGCTTGCTCACCTCAAGAACCTTCTCCAAATTTTGATAAACATGATCTATTTTCTCTTCGAGAACAACAATTCTTGGTTCAAATTTTTTTTCATCTTCACCATCTCATCAACAATCATTTTCAGAGTCTCAAGAAGCTAACTAACCTCAGTCTGGACCTTATTAACCCGAGTTTGAACATTAGGTTCCCTTGAGGTAGATGACTCTTCAGAATTATTAACCATCACTCTAACCTTGACATTGGTAAAATTCATTTCATGAAAGGCCCGCTTAAAGAGCTTGAACAGGGTTAAGGAACCCTCTTTTGCCATGCCAAGAAAATCAAGCAAATCTTCCCTCTTGAAATTGAAACCATCCCTGTCAACCACCCACTGCTCTCGAGAGTCTCTGCTAAAATTATCTTTACCAAAGGCCTATTTTCCTTTCTAACCAATAACAAAAACATTGTGAACAGTAACCTCGAGGCTGAGACCACCAAAACCACCTTTTACTAGATCTTGTTCCTTCAACTCATCCTCAAATACCTATGAATTCCTTGCAATAGGTGACATAACACTCTCCTCTTGGTCTTTCCCCTTTTTCCTCTCAGATTCTCATGAAGATTCCCTTTCTTCAGCCCCTCCTTGCTCTTCAAACTAGTAATAGGGGGAACATCAAACTTGTCCCTCAAAACAATGTCCTTCATTTTCACTTTACCAAAATTAGCACCCTTCAGGTTCTTACCTCCCATCACCTTCTCAAGTTTAATATTTTGAATTTCATAGGTACAGTCCTCCTTCTCCTCATTACCCATATCATACTCATCCACCCTAGGGGTTTTGGAGGAATTCCGCTTCTTACTTCTCTTGCTCTCAAAGGGGATCAAAGGTTTTGAATAGACTTCCATGGAAGCCTCTGATCTGGGCACATATTCATCAAACCCATCCTCAAACCCCGTATCATACTCAAAATATTTCTTCTTCCAACCATTGGAGAACTTCTTGGGTATATCGGGAATGATAAAATACTTAAAAAACTTAGAGATTAATAGGATTAAACCCTCATGAAGAACAAGGTTCTTGGGATTGCACTTATGATCTCTAATACAATGTTCCAAAGGCACCAACAAATAAAAAGGAAAAGACACCTTTTTTCTATGCCTATAATGATTAAGTGAGACAAAGTGATACCTAGACAAAATAGAGAAACACCCATTGAGGGTGAAGTACCTCATAATTTTGTGAGCAACATCTCCCCATATAGCCTTGATAGAGGAGTGATAATATCCCCCACATTTAGCCTGCTCTAACTTCAACCTCTCATCTTCCTCTAAGAAGATTCTAGGGCCACACTGGACTCATTTTTATCTCTGTAAAATTTTCTTCCATCAGTGGACAAAACAGTAATCTCTGAAATAATGTCCTCATTAATGTTGAACTCCTTGCCACCAATCTTTAAAACTCTATTATGCTAGCCTTTGAGAAACCCTTGAGACATCTTAGGATCATGATCACACAATTTCTCCATGTAGGGAGTCACTCCCCCTACCTCCAATAATTCCCAAACCTTCTTGTTACTCTTAACAATATCACAAGAGATAGGTGCAACATAGTTTCATTCACCCCCTATCATTGGAACAAACAAGCACCAAAACATAATGAAAAACTTGCAAAGAATACAAAGAAGCCTCGAGAAGGCCTTGGATTTCAAAATTACCCACAATCCATGTGGAAAAGACAAGATGACAAAAGGAAATAATGAACCTTGAATGTCTAGCCTTTCATACCTCAGTCCCATTAATAAACCGCATAGCCTTGCCTCTAGAAAATTACACCTTGATAGGAAATACCATAAAAAGATAGACATGTGATAAATCCCCATAATAAAAGGAACCTCCACCTCATCCCCTTTGTAAATAATGATGGAGAATTGAACAAGCTTCGATAGGGATGCAATCGTGCTCTTCCCACACCAAATGATCATACACACCATAGTTAGCAAATAAATTAGCTAAGCTATTTCCCTCTCTATAAACATGGGAAATAAATCATTGATCAAGAGAACCCAAGTTATCTAAAGCATCAAGGATAAGGTATTCCACCGTCCATGAGGGGGGAGATAACTTCTTTAGGTTATTGATTATATTAAGGGAATCACCCTCAATCTAAACCTTCTTATAACCTCTAGATTGGGCCAGCTTCAGACCATGATAAGTTGCAAAAGCTTCTGCAAATTGGTTTGTCTAGGTTCCCAAAGGGAGCACCATCATAGAAACAAACCTACCATTACATTTTAAAAAAATTACACTTAGGCCAACAATAAGAATCCATATTTTTTCCACTAAGGAAAATACTCATACTCCTTTTTCTCCTACTATAATATTTTGTAACCACTTGATACTAAATAAGCTCCCTTTTGATTATACCCTCGTGCAAGGGAAACAACCTCTTCTAAAGAACACCAACACCAATTTTCCAAAATAGAAAAGAGAGTAGCTTGATCATTTTGATTACCTCCCTCAAGCCAACAACTCGAGTCCTTCTAGGAATAAATATGGGTTTTACCAACCATACAAGAAGACTTGAAATCAAAAACTCTAAACCAACCAACTACTAAAAAGATATGAATTATATCAAGAAGGTGAGGAAAATAAAAGATAATGGAGGATAAAATTCCCAATTCTATCACAAAAAGAGCATTACGATCAGAATTGACAATCCAAAAAAAACCTTGCTTAACCAAAGATGCTCCTTTTTTATAGTATTCTAAATAAAAGATCCTCTTCCAACCGAATTCGCATGAAGAAATTCCTTAAAAGAAACACCACATAAATATTTATGTTGAAGAAAGAAATCCCATGGTTGATTTTGATGTTAACACCATCTCGAAAAAAAATTTGCTGCCAAAGATTAGCTATTAAAATTTAAAAGCCTAAGATGAAGACTGCCATTTTGTTTAGGTCTACAAACACGATCTTAATTAATTAGAATCCAATTAGGAGAATCTAAATCTCACCCAAATAATTTTTGAGATAAAAAACAAATTCCTTTAAGAAGTATTTGGGATAAAATAACACCATAAATATTTAGAGAGGAAGGGATCCCAACACTAATTGAAGAAGGGTAAGATGCCCAACAAAATATACCCATTTTAAAGTCTAATGATTAACCTTCATTTTAAACCTACCAATTATTTTCTTCCAATGTAGATGATTATGTAAGAACAATTGATAGTGGAATTCCAAGATAGGTCAAAGGAATTTGGCCTATGTGAAGCTTGAGAATGGATGCAATTCTTTGTTGAAGATGAAGAGGAGTATTGAAAAAATAAATATTTGACTTATCCTCATTGATTTGTTGACCAGAATCAAGTAAATATATATCCAAAGAATTTATAAAATTAGTGGCCTCATAGATAGTAGCAACACCTATTAAAGTAGTATCAACTACAAATTGAATATGAGAATGAGAAGCAAGAGTTGAAGCTACTTGTCAACCCTAAATACACCCATGAACTCTCATTTGTGTCAAGAATCTACCAAGGCCTTGTATCATAAGAATGAAGAGATAAGGAGAGATATGATCCCCTTGTCTCAATCCTTGTGAAGCATGAAAAATAGAAGATGGGCATCCACTAATCAAAACTAAAAAATGATGAATAAGTCACACAACTCATAACCAAAGCAATCTATTCTTAACAAAATCTAACTCTTGATAAAATATTTGAAAGAAAAGACCATGAGACTCTTTCAAAGGACTTTGACATATCTAGGTTGATAAATATAGCCTTTTTCTTATAATAAACCATAGAATGGATAAATTTTGAATCAATAACTATTCCATAAAGAATTTGGCACCTTTCACAAATCCTCCATACTTGGAAGATATCAAGAAATCTAAAATTTGTTTGAGATGATTAGTCATCAACTTAGTAATTATCTTGTAAGTAGCATTCCAAAGAGCTATTAGGTGGAAAGAATAAAAAAATTAGCCCCAAATTTCTTAGGAATCAAATCTAAAAATATAGAGATGAGAGCTTGGAGCATCTATTTTTGGGTTTGAGATTCAATCACCACCTCTAAAATATCATTTTTTACAATATCCCAAAATTCTTTAAAAAATTCAACGGAGAAACCATAAGGACCAAGAGCCTTACCTTTCTTCATTTAAAAAAAAAAAGTATCTAATTCCACAAGAGTTATGGGTGCCATTAGTTGATGATTAATTTCATATGTAACTAGTGATGGTATAGAATCAAGAATAACTCTCTTTGCCTACTCTAAATCTTGACCATTTTCTCGAAACAATGTGGCAAAATAAGAAATAGCTTTATCATTAATTTCCTAAAATGAAGATAATTGAGTACCTTGAGAAGAGACAATAGAGGAAATAAAATTGCTAATTATCTTGTCTTTAATTGAATTATAAAAAAAGAGGTATTTTTATCACCCTCCTTGAGCCAAGTAATCCTTGACTTCTGCTTCCAAAAAATCTCCTCACAATTCCCATTCAAGAAGCTTTTTAGAAAGAGAATCTTTTTGTTGTAATCTTTCTACACTCATATCAAATTCTTTTATTTGAAAAGTAATACCATCCAAATATTCTTGCACTTGTCTCTTTTGCCAAAAAATATTAGCGAAGCCAAATTTATTCCACTATTTAAGGTTTAACTTAACAAATTGAAGTCTTTTAAAGAAGGAATAAATTGCAATACCAAAGCAGGGTTTGCCTTGCAACCACAAAATTGTCATATTTTCTTGAATTGACTAGTAATGAAGCCACATTGTTGAAACTTAAATGGTGGTTTCTTAGATATTGAGGAAAAAGATGAATAAAATTTAAGGGGCCAATAATCAAAACCATGGCACTATAAAATTTTGAAAGAAGTTATCAAATTGTCCCTAATCCAATCAAATGAGACTATAAAATTGTCAAGATGTTCAAAGATGGAAGCTACCCCACATCTTCTATTATTGCAAGTATAATTGTCTATACTTGGTTTAACTTCCACAAGATTAAGAAAATAAATGTTCTTGTGAAACAATAATGAGGATAAAACAATCATATTCAAGCCACCAATTTTTTTTATCGAGAGAAAGAATAAAATTAAAGTCTCTAGCCAAAATCCAAGGAATAGAAGAAACTATAGAGTGGACAAATCAAATAAGTGACCACAAAGCCACCTTATTGAAATTTTTTATTCGAAAAACATCAAACAATAAAATATGATTACCAGATTCAAAACAAGTACCAACCAAAGATTAAAAAATGCTCACAAGATAACCAATAGGAAGGTGTAATTTTATGAGGGTCCTACAAAAAAGCCAAACCTCCTACATGAATTTAGGTGCCTATACATTGGCATTGGCTACCTTTCCAAACTAATGCTGAGACAAAGCCATCATTTGCTTCACAAAAAAATGGTTTCTTGAAGGAAAATAATATCAAGTTTTTGAAGATGGATAAGATCTCAAACAACCTTTTGACGAGGGAAGTTTTCCAAACCCATAACATTATAAGAAAGAACAATTATTTTTGAAGGAAATTTTGAATCTAAAGTATGAGGAACTCCATATTCAATTAAAGATTCTTTTGACAAATTACCTTTTTCCTATACATTTTTCTTCTTTTCAATATTATTTTGTTGTAAACCCAACAGGGTAGGAGTTTTATTTTTAGATATACCCCCATTTGTGACTCTAATATCATGTGTAGCATCAGGAAAAAGATAACCAATAGAGTCATCAACCTTATTAACATTCTGAATAGGAACTATTGCATTCAAATCAAGACCAACTAAAGTAGTCAAATGATTAAAACCAGGTGCTTCTTGGAGTAACACATGCTCAAAAGATGGAATTTGGACCTTTGGCGGTGGGGGCTAGGCTTAGATATTAGGAAGAACCAAGTCCTAGTTAGATACACATTTTTCACCCAAATAATTAAGAACTTTGAAACTTTCCAGAATATTAAATCTATTACTTCACTTTCATTTAGAAGAATCCTTCTTTTGACACATAGTGGTCCTTCCTTTATTGCAAGATCACACTGGAATAAGCCCATTAGGGTCAATCCTATTAGAAATAGTCAAGGATTTCCATTTCTCATTTTTAGTTGCTTACACCTTAGATACACCTTGCTAAGAATAAAAAGCATTATAAACCCATTTTGGATAGTTTCTCTAAAGATGCCCATAATTATGAGTAAGATGACAACGTAAATGAAGAGCCTCATAATCCACCTAATGGATCTACAATTCGTATTTCCCATTCTAAATTATAATGAATCGAGCAAAGGATTATTGAGATCAATATTGACACAAATACGGGCATAAGTGGTTACGTTTCACTCAAGTGTTTGATGAGAAGGCCCAAGAGGCTTTCCAAGAATTGCAACAATTGAGTGTAGAATATTAGATCTCCAAAATTTATATAGGGAGTCAAGGAGACAAACCCAAACTAGAAATCAATATGGAAGCTCCTCCAAAGGATCAAATCCAATGTTCCAAGGTTTAATAAATAAACCAATCTGATTGTGAAAATATGGCCCTCCTCCAGATGCCTTATTTTTGTCTTCCATTCTTTTGAAGACAATAAAGAAAAAAAATTAGTCACTAGGAAAACCTCCACATCTCCCTCAGGGTGCCAATGGCTATGAGTCCAACTTTTTAGGAAAGGAAAAGTAGCTTTAAAACCATAAACTTATATTTATCAATGCATGATTTGATAGATAATGTACATTCTATGCAATAATTTTTTGGGTTAATGACCACAATGTGTCATTCCTCCCTCTTTACAAACATTCATTCACATAGGATCAAGTCTCCATTCTTTGATTAGTCTTGGCATCATGCATATCTTGCATGATAAAATTTACTACATTAATATGTCCATAAATTGAATCTTTATCAATTTTAACAACATCCTTAAATGAAAATGGCAAAGGTTTCCCTAGACCCCGCTAGAACCAACCATAAATGATCATAATATTCATATACTAGAAAAAAATAATGAAAATATAGTAAAAAAGCATAAGAGAATCCAAATCTGTCGTATGCAAAGCTATAAAGAAGAGTCA
Source organism: Sequoiadendron giganteum (assembly GCA_007115665.2). Classification (NCBI taxonomy): domain Eukaryota; kingdom Viridiplantae; phylum Streptophyta; class Pinopsida; order Cupressales; family Cupressaceae; genus Sequoiadendron; species Sequoiadendron giganteum. The sequence goes on from CM021109.1 coordinate 518,983,418, forward strand.
AAACCTATGTAGTTGTTCCAATGCTCCAGTGACAACTCTAAGAAGGTTCTTGTTAAGTTTATGCATGTTTTGAATAGACTAGGATTTTGATTGACTATAGGAAATGGTATATGAGAACGGAAACTGGGAAAGCACCTAGGTTAAGAAAATTAGGAACATGCTTGAGTTAAGGGGGACCCACTATTCCAGACACCTATTTAATATTCAATGATTAGAGTGAGTTGGTTAAGCCCAATCCTTCTAGATATCCTCCATCATAAATTCTACTCTGAGTTTCCATGATCTATCATGTGGGGTTCCCACACTTGAAAAAAATTGTGTGGGGCATGCAACTATCAAAATCTAAGCAGGTTATCTGACAATTGGCCTTTATTATAATTCAAGGAGGTATGATATGCTTGTCATAGGTTGGAATAAGGAATAACTACTCCCATATTCACAGTTGAAATGTATATTATTGTCATTACAAGTGACTCCCATGGTATCCCTAGTGAGGGGAATACTTGTGACATAAGCCATCATGAGCTATGCCATGCCAATATTGTTGGAGTTCTACTTGGCCTTTATGCTCAATTGAAAAATCGAGTTGAAGTCTCGACCATGTGATCTCTCACAACCTTCTCATTCATTCCTTCTCACAAAACACCAAGGTTATATCCATTGACACTCTTCAACCAATCACATTGTCAAAGGCATCAATACTCTTCTATTAAGAAGTTATGCATCCAAAATTCTATTCACTAATCTATGAACTGCCTCCACTATCCTTTTCTTTACCTTTATCATTTAAAAAGTATAGATAATATTCTAACAAAAGATGAAGATATCTATATACCTACACCATTATAGTCCTATAGCTAGACATAGACATATTGCAATGATCTCATGTTCCAACCCCTCTCATGAGAGAGTCAAGGTTGTCCTTGCTTTGATATCATGTTGATTAGAGAGTTACATGCAAATAATATTATTCTATTATTTTATCTCATCTTTTGTTCAATATACATTATACTTATAGAGGAGTTTAATATCCTATATTATAGGAGCCACTCTTTAATTATGAGTTGTTTTGACAACTCATATCCCTACATACACTTGTACAACAAACATCCTAACAAATCCATATGAACACTAATATAAATTCTTAACAATCACATTTAGTCATAGTCTGAGGTGATGTGCTTGGTTTCATTCATAAAGGTGTTTGGTAAGGTATTAGAGAGGATGGTAAAGTGGTGACATGTTATTGGTAGTGGCCTAGTGAAGAGAAAATAATATGCATATTTGAGCCCCTATTGATGGGTTGATACCATAGAGCCAGAATGCAATTAATTCTTATTAATTGATGCATGTTATAATTAATTGAATTGGTAGTAGCATGCAATTATATAAAAGTTTTACATTGGAGACAAGTGACAACACACATTCTTGAATCTTAATCTAATGGACCAATGAGTGAATGACAACAAGGTCAATGTGGGAGTATCAAATGAGATTAATCCATAGGGATATAATTGGTAGCTTTGGATATTTATTTATTAGACACAATATGCTATGCTTGGTGTTTTATTCAATTGAATGATCAAAGATACTCAATAAAATATATGGATGTTTTGTGTTCAACACCATTTTAATGAAAAAATGACTCATGTGTAACTTTGTTGGTTGTGTTAGCACATTATTTGTTAATGTAATCAATATGATTGACATGGATATTGATCTTGTGTCAACTTGAAAGGTTTTAAAATAATATTTGTGCTTGTGGGTTATTTAGAAGTGCAAAGTGGAATGAATAAAAAGGATTTTGCATGGTAATAGGGCAATCTAAATGCGGAAATGCACAAGTGGTTGGATGTTTTGACATGAAAAGTGTATGATTCAATAGAAAATATGATGCAATGTGTAGCTTAGTCTATGTTTTGGCACACTTATATGTAGGCAAACCATATATATGGGGTTATGTTTTATGTAGAGGAGGGATTGTTGGGAATGATGGGAAGGCAAGTGCCTATATTGTGTGTTGTAAAGATGTAGATTTATTTGACGTGGGTGATATTCCTACATGTTTAATGAAGGGAAAACACTAATGAAATAGAGGACTGTAGGTGGCTAAGTGCATGAATATAGAAGGAATTTTTATTCATTGTTCTTAAAAAGTTTGAATCGAATAAAAATTTCATACTCATAAGCAAGGTTAGAAATCATTTGATTGAATACACTAATACTGAAGTGAATTTAAAGCATAATTAGAGCTGTAAGTTCTGTGAATTAGTGAGGAAAAAATTAAGGTGAAGTATGATAGATAGCCATAAGAAAATTGTGTATGTCATCTACAAGATGAATCTAGGGCATCTTTGAATTAAATTATTATAGATATGTGTTCTTCATTGAAGAACAAACCTTTTCCCAAATTTTAGATTTCTCTATTGTATTTGGGCTTGAAGTAAGATTTTTATAGGTGCTTGAAGCAAAATTTGTATAAAATCCCTCTAGTTTATGACATTCTTAGGTGTTAAATGTTGCATGTCTATATTTGTGTGTGTGTGTATTCATTGATTGGAAATACAAAGGTTTAGTCTAGTAATATCCTTTCATGGTTCTCATTTGATTGAGATGTTTCAATAATTTGTATAGGTCTCTGGGGTAACATTTGTTGACTTAGTGTTTTTTGTGATTAGTTGGTTGAAGCAAAAAATATTAAATTTTCTCAAAGCATTTAAGAGAAATCTTTTACAATGACACAATTTTTTTTTTGAGCATTTGTAGATTATTGAAGTAGAGAAAAATGTGTGAAGATTCTCAATTTCATGCATTACATTTGGATGAGAAGGTTTACTGTTAGTTATCATTTTCATATTTATATTAATGTTTGTATTCTTCTCAAGCTTATGACCTAATGAACTAAAGCATCAATCCTCATCAGTAATATGACCAAATTTTAAGCTAAATGCTTATCTCTATACCCTCAAGTAGTGTAGAATATTTTTAGCCCTACCATACTTGTATAGCTCAATGTTACAATTTTATACTAAATCCTTTACAAATTGAAATTTGATGTACATTTAGAGAGTTATACATGCATAGAGTTCCACCATTTCACATGATTAGTTCGACAAAATTTGTTGAATCTTTTGAGGGCCTATGACCATTATACTTTTAGATAATTATGTATTTTGGATTCTGGTTTGCATATGAGGTAGGAAATGTTAAGGGGTTTCATTTGAGGGTGATAAAACTATTTCATAGATTTTGTTGCATATGCAATTTGTTGTGATATGTTGATAGGGGTCTTTAGGTTTGTGCACAATGAGTCAACACATCAATTTCTTAGTGACAAATATTTGGGGTACTTATGTGCAATGTGTATGATTTATTGAGATTTAGTATGTGTCAATGTTTCTCTTTAATTGTTCTATTTAGACCTCTTGGATCACCCTCCATGGTTTTGCTAAGCTAGAAGTGTAAAGGAGTAATTGAGTCCTGTTGATTGACCCATTACCACTTGTATCCTTATCATGAGTTTTGGTCCTTATATTTGGATTGACATATAGCCTTAGGCCGAGGTCATGTGTGTATTTTTAGAGTTGTAGGGCTATAGTTTTGAGAGAAAGCAACCACTTTGATGAAATATTTTTAATACAATTACATATCAACAAGTGGCACATTCTCATGCTAAGGTTGGGTCATGGCTCAATACTTATTCATACCCATTTTCTCTCCATTTACACTTATCCCCATTAATTTTTTATTTTCTCACCATTTATTTGTCCCCATTTGAACTTATTTATGTAAATTCACTCCATGTCTCAAAATCACAATTTAAGCTCAAACATTCATTTTTGCACGTCACTGAGAATTGAATTGGTTTATGTCAAGGTACAAAGGAATGGGCCCAAATTTTCAAATATTCAAATTCAAGTTTTAACTTTCCCACCCTTTTTACTAATTGTTATGAGTTGAGTTAACACATGTTTGTGCAATAATGTCACAATATTTTAAAACATTCATGTGCACTTGTTTTCACATGGAAGAATATGGTTGATTTGAGAATAAAAAGAACCTCTAAAACATGCTCTAATTTTCTCATCTCTAATAATCCAACTTGATACTAAGATTGATTTAGGAGAACTCACTCACCTATTGAATCAACAATCTCCTTAATGGTGTCTCTAGACACCACCTTGATACATTCAACTATTAAAAAGAGAAGGTGAGCATGTCAACTAAAGCACATTCTATTGAATTGTTTTCACATGTCACATATCATTTTCACATTCCTTGTTGCATGGAATTGACTTCATAATACAAGAGATTGAATTGACTTCATAATACAAGAGATTGAACTATAAGAAATTTGAGATTGTATAGACAAACAATAATCAACCCAACTCTTATCATCTAAATCAATTTTGTGTTTATTGTTTGCACTTATTTAATTAGTCTATTATCTAAGGTGATTTTATTTCCTTAAGAAATTCTAAGGACCATTTAAGAGACATATTCTAATGATTATTCCAAAGCATCGATCTGTTTAACATTTGGTTGATGGACGTAGAAATACACGTTCAAAGGATTTATAAGGACAAAGGTGTAAACCCTGTGTGTTTTGAGGGAGAACAGTTCAGAGCAATCATGTGGGTTCAGAGTATCTTGCTCGTAATTGGTCTATGCGGGTCATATGTTTGTGGGGTGGCTGCGTCATCATGCGAAGCTCAAGCTCATGCTCATCCTGGATATGACATATGTGAAGTGGGCGTTGCACCTTCAAGAGATGAGAGAAGGGTTTGGGACATATCCCATGCATATACACCAGATATGCCTGTTTGGGATTCCCCAGAGGGTCTGGGTGAGTATCTTTGGCTGGCGTATAGCATGAAAAATGGGTCCCTGGCAAACAATTCCGAAATGAAGATGGGTACCCATACGGGCACTCATGTGGATGCACCTGGTCATGTTTTTCAGGAGTATTATGAGAGCGGCTTTGATGTGGATACGCTCGATCTCAAAGTACTAAATGGTATTTTGTTCTTTGTTTTTTCCACAGTTCCTTTTTCTTGCTTGTTGTAACTTATGAGTAATGTTACGTTTTTAGATTTGACTAATGTGGAAAAGGTAACCTATTTCAGAGCATATAGTTAATTTCATATTAGGTGATGGCTAATGCTGTAGGTGTTAATCTGGGTGTAGGTAGATATGATTTAGATGAGACCGAAGCGTAGAGCTACAAAATTTGAACTAAATAAAGAAATTCCTTTGTGGGTTTCCTAAAGGGGGTCACATGTGCTAAATTGGCAATAAGCTTCGCAGTGACCTAAAAACAAATTTCACCTTCTGTGGAGTAGTAGAGTCATACTGTTTGAACTCTGTGAATGCTGTAATTACATCTATCATTAGTTGCAATAATCTAATAAATTGCATGTTAATCGCATACCCATATCGCTCCCAATATGTTTCCAGTTATTGAAAGGATTTATATAGTTGAGTAAGAAATTAGTTCAGGAATTAATATCCAAAGTCAAACTAATCGCCTTTTAACAATAAGTCTACTGTATAGACATGCAAAATTTGTTTTATGACATGCCAATTTGGCATACGAGATGTCACAGCACCTCCCTTCCCCCTTTGGAAGGGCATAAGTGTCATGTCCTCTTTCTCTGTAACTCACGTAATGGACCAAAATGCCCATTTCTTCACTCTTGTTTTTTCCTTGATCCCATTTTGTGTGTGATTTCATCCCTTTCATCTCCTAGGTGTTGGCCTAAGTCCCCCAAGGGTCTTGAAGGTGAAGGCACAAAAAGCTTTTAAGTTTGTGTAAGTGGTAAGAGTTACGAAGTCACCCTCCTTGACATGCCTCTCTTCTCAATTTGCTTCTCTCTCTATCTCCATTGGGATGTCAGATTTCCCATACTACTGCACCTCTTGGCCATTCCACTCTTTCACTTTTTTATCGGAACATTGGGGTTCCACATGCAATCATCCCTCGTCACCAAACTTTGACATGCCTCATTACTTAGCTTGGACATTGGACCCCTTTTGTCTAGCATACCTTATCTTTGAACTCCAATTTTTGAGGGAAGGCACAAACCGTGAGCCAATTGCGACCTTCAAACTTTGGTGTTCTAAGGATAGTTGCAGGTTGCAGGGGACCCTCGTTCACACCTTTCGAGCTTATTTTTGCATAGGAGAATGCCATTTCTGGCTCCATGCAAAGAGAAGTAGTGCTCAATGGGTATGGGAAGCCATTTTCGCATACTAGGCCCAAGATGGAGACTACTGTGCAATTCTCAATGCTCTTTCTAGGCGTCTTAGAGATTTTAGAGGTAGATTGAAGGAGGCATCTTTGAACAACCCAACAAAAACCCTAACCAAAAATTGCCATGAGCACTTGTGTTCAAGTGTCTATATTTGAGGAAAAAAATCCATGCATTTGTGGAGGTTGAGGTATGGAAACCTTGTAGATCTTGTCTTAGAGGACAAAACCCCTTTTATTGGAGGGGTGGTCTCACACAGAGGTTGTGTTTAGGTGTTAATGGTGGCCGATATCATCAGTATTGCGCTTATACAACACTTACAGTTGTTGTGGATGGAAGCCATGATGTTCTAGTTTGCTTTGAGTGTGATAGGAAAATATTGTATAATTTTATAGTTCATTTGCCTTTAATAGATGATTTGTCATCTCAACCTTTTGTAAACATTGTACCCATAAGTTGTTATGTAGCTGCACCATCATGGATTGTTATTTTGTGACGACTGTATTTTGCCCTGTTATAGTTGTGGTAGTAGTGTTTTATAAAGCGCTCCTGATTGTTTAATATGATACAATTGCTGTTATTTATGCGAATGAAATGAGGTGCCACTGGTTGTGCTTGGCTCAGGTAGAGTAAATTAGGGCTTATTGCTTTATTGTTAAATAATATAGTTTGAAGCTTAATATTGGGTCATGAGATCTAATATGTAACCTTAATAAATTTTAGGGTATGTAATGTGTGTTTTACTTACATATTTTCGAGTTAATCCTATGGGTAATATTGAAGCAAATTTAGGGTTTGTTGGCTCCTCTTTATATATTTTGAAGTCTGTTAAAATTATTTACCCTAAGTCTAGCATGGGACATTTTGGTTTTCTTGCCAGCTTGTTTCCTTGTGAAATTGACTGTCTACACACTAAATTTTTATGTATTGCAATGATAGAGAAAGTAGGTATTATTTGAGACAAATTAGAAAGCAAAAACACCTCTTAGGGATTCTAGAGGGTGAAGACGTTTCAATAGGTACTGCCCCGAAATAGAGTGGTATGACAGAAAGGGAAAAGAACGAGAGCATTGAGATGAGGGTAGAAAAGAAATTTGACATGATGCTAGATATGTTGGCATAGATGCTTCATAAGATGGATAATAACATGAAGATACCTAGGAAGAAAAATGGTGAATTTAATCTCCCCTTTTGGTCCATTCCAACATTCTTGGAGAACTCCAACTTTATCAAATAAGAATTCTGTCAATGGAAGTGAGTATAGGAAATCCATATGAATCCAATAATACTTTTCATATGCAAATTTGACAATCTGGGAGCTCTCCAATAGTTGAATAATTAAATATTTTTCGTAGCTTTGGCTAGATGTGGAGAAAATAATTAAATAGTCAAATGTTAAGTTGTCAAAAAGTAAAAACGAAAATGCAACTTATTGCTATTTATTTCTTTTAAAGGGTGGTCAACGTCATAAAGTGTTTTTAAAAGAGGGCCAAAATTGATAATACTAAGCATGGGGTACAAAGTGGTGATTTAAAAGGTTGTTTTAAAAAGAATATTAAAAGTGACTTAGAAAATAAGGATTAAAAGTAATATCAAATTACAAGAGCTCGAAAAGTGATGTGCATTTAACAGTGAACCCTTTATAAATCCACTCAATTAGCTTGGTGGATTTTGATCCATGAAATGGATGGCCAAAAGAGTTTTCGTCTTTCGGTTGAAGAATGAACCAAGTTCAATCTCTCCAAATTGGGGTTTGTACAATGAAATGTCAAGAATGAATGCTCTTCTCGAAAACTCCTCCTTTTATAGGCACTTTTAGGGAAACTAAAATAATTTCTCTTTTTATTTCACTTTTCCGCTCACTAATAAAAATAAAGTGACTTTTGAACTATTTTAATTTGATATTACTTTTAATTTTTATTTTCTAAGTCACTTCTTAATATTATTTTTAAAACAACACTTTAAATCACCACTTTGTATCCCATGCCTAGTATTACCACTTTTGGCCCTCTTTTAAAAACACTTTATGATGTTGGCCACCCTTTAAAATAAATAAATAAACATAAGTTGCCTTTTAATTTTTACTTTTTCGACAACTTAACATTTAACTATTTAATTATTTAATTACTTTTCACGCATCTAGCCAAAGTTACAAAAAAAATTAAAATGGACCAAATATGAATTCTGACCATGCCAAAATATTTTTAAGCTCTCAAGATATTGAATTTTATGAAATTGGCGCTTTCCAAAAATAACAAACTTCTCCAAGAAATTTGGAGACCTCACAAAATGTCAAAATGGCATTCGGAAGGTATTGTTTGACTCATTTGGATTTCTTGTACTCACTTCCATTGTCAAAATTCTTATTCGATAAAGTTGGTGCTCTCCAAGAATCTTGGAGCTTTCCAAGAATGTTGGAATGGACCAAAAGGGGATATTATAGCAAAGGAAACACTTCAGGAGCTAACAATCACAATGCCACTTCCGACAACACCCAAAAGAATATCTTGGTTCATCAACCAATCCTTTCCATCATACGTTCCTCTCGAGGCAAAAAGAGGTGCACAAAAGGGTCCTAGAGGCTGAAGCTCAAATTCAAATTGTAGATGACATTACAACATGTTATGCAAAGTACAAAGCACTTCTAGAGGATATTTAGGCTGAAATGTCTCTTAACATCTTCTTAAACTCAAAGAAGCCGAGTAGGAGTGGCTCTAGGCTTGGACCAAGGCCATCAACTATGTTGAGAGATGTGTGACATGTTCTAGGAAAGTTGACATTCCCCACCATTGATGGATCTAGTAAATGCATTACTTGTGCATGGGTTCAAAAGATGGACACATACTTGTCGCTCAAGCCCATGATTGAGGATGAGGTCATAAAGTTTGTTACAACGCATTTGGAGGGTGCTACACATGACTAATGGTACAATGGATAGGTCACTCGAGATCACAACTCTGTCAACTCATATAACAAGTTCTATATATTACTGATTGAGAGGTTTTGATAGGAAGGATCTTGAGGTGCATTTTAGGGAGTTAGGTCAGCTCAAGCTATTTGGTTTGGTGGAAAATTATGTTACAAAATTCCAAAAATTGGTTGTGATGGTGCCTAATGTTTTGAAGAAAAGGTTAAGAATGCGTTTGGTTGAAGGACTTGTAGTCAGTGTACAATGTCTATTATTATGCTTCGATAATATTGGGCATCCGAGTCGTCGGGTCAGTTAAATACATTGGGTATTGTCAAGGAGAGTATGATGATCTAGTTGGATTGACTCTAATCCTTGGTTGACCATCTTTGGTCTTCTCCTGTAATAATTTCATGTGCGAATAAAGATATATTTTACACATGTATATGGTATCCATTTTCATTTTTATTATTAATTCATGTATTTAATTTATCAGATAGAGCAGTAAACATTTGGCATCATTGCCTTAAAGAAATTAGGTTAGATTTGAAAGATTCATGCTCGTAGACTCCAATAAAGGTGGGAAGAGACCACAGCGTGGTCAAGATCAAGAGATCAGGCAATCTTTAAGGATCATCGAACAAAGAGAACAAAGGTGACAACTAATGAGTGAAGTTGAAGAAGGTGTAAGGGTTTTTGAGGGAAAGCCAAAGTCCACGCAAGAGTAGAAGTTGAAGTGTAAGTAGAAGTTGTAGTTAGGAGAGAAAGAGAACTTTCACGACAAGAGAACTCATGAAGGGAGAGTGGGAAGAAATAGCATGACACCTACTGCTCCTTGACGAAGCATACACTGATCTCGTCGACCAAGCTGGAGAGCTATTCGTACCATCAACATTGGACGAAGGGGAAAGTGAAGGAGAACCCACCATCCTTGCCATCGGTGAACTGTCCAAACCATCACCGTTGGACAAAGGAGAAAGCAAAGGAGAACCCACCAATCTCGCCATCGTCAAACTGTTGGGATCATCATTGTTGGATGAAGGAGGTTCACCGTTGGGCGAAAGGGAAGGCGAGGGAGAACTTACTGATGGTCTGATAGAGACCATACGCCAAATTGAAGACTCGACACTAACAAAAGAATCAAACATTGGAAGATCGGAGCCGCTAACTCTAGGACGAAGGGAGCATCAAAGGACCCTGAAGGCAACCCGAGGGTGACAAATGCTGAAGAGGGATGAGTCAAGGATTGTGGCATGTTCGAGAGTCTAAGGAAAGCATCGAAACATAGGAATAAAAACTCTACAACTAGGTTATCGTCATAGAGGGTGCAATAGGGAGGCAAGGTGGTGACTCCCCTAGTAAGTTCGAATGTAGAGTGAAAGAAACTTCCAAAGTTCATTGGAAATGGGTTGGAGGGCCTTGTAAGGCATTGTAAGACATGTGAGACAATTTGGGTAGCAAACGGTCAGGATGATAAATCGTATTGGCTAAGAACATTTCCAAGAACTCTTAGAGGGATAGCCATAGATTGATACACAAAACTGGAAGCAACACACAAAAATACATGGGATGCATTGAAAAGAGCACTCCAAGAGGAATTCAAACTCTTGAGAGACAACAAATAAATTGTGGCGAAGATCTACGATACCAAACAAGGAAAGCATGCGTGTGAGCCTATAATCATAGGCTCAAGGAATTACTAGTGAAACTAGAAAACTAGTTGGTCGATGGATTGAAGAAAAGATGGTTCATCGAGGGATTGATTCCTTCATTAAGGAAGAAAATGAAAGTCGTGCCTCCATCATCGTATGCTGATGCTTACAATCGAGTGATGGACATAGAAAGTGAAGATAAAATGTCCTTGCTTAGTAAAAGAAAAATAGAGGAAGATGGAAGTTCAGATGACAATAGTGATGACGAATCAAGAATAATACAAGTACTCTGGAGGGACATGCTCCGAATGATGAAAGAATTGAAGGCGGAGAAAGAAACCAACAAATAAACTAATGAACTATGGTGTATCGAGTGCAAACTTGAGGGGCTCACAAAAGGTAATTGTCCTAATAAGATGTTTTGTGAGATTTGCCATGTTATGGGTCATTCAATAAAGGAATGCCCATACAATTTGAAGATCGAGAGTACACAAGTACTCTTTACGCATGGAGAGGAGTCCACTCCATCAATGCCATAGAATGCATCTCTAGGCAGTTATCGAAATCAAAGAGGAGGATGAAGCCAAATACAATATGACCCCAAAGGATGCCCTATTAGACAATGCCGAGAATGTAGCGAATGGGGACACTTAGCGAGAGATTGCCAAAACAAGCAAGACAAAGTGCAATTATTGTGCAAATGGTGTGGACCTGGAAACCGCGAAGGCACTGAATGCTCGAAGCAAAAGGCTAGTGTCAACATGATTGATGTAAGGCATAATGACGTATTGGCCATTACTCGTGCACAAGCAAAGAAGGCTGTGTACCCGGACCCATGTACAAAAAAAGAAAGGCTTCTTGAAGTAAGGGCCAAAGTGGAGAATGCAATGGACAACGAACGATGCCACTCAAATGCAAATACAAGTACGATAACAAATCAATTACAATCCGAGAAAAATATTGCACGACAAGTACTTCAAGCTACTGTACTAGTTAAAGTAGTGGATTTATCACAAAGTATTCTTGAACTTTGAAATGCTAGTGTATCGGGGGAAAATGAGATGATGCATGCTACGACCCAATTATAATCTAGTGAGAATGAAGAACCAATAATTGAACCTCCACTCTCAGGTGATCAAGTGATTGATCCAATGTCACTAATAGTTAACATGGCAAAGAAACCCGTAGTGGTGAATATGGAGATCCTTGGAAGGAATCTCACTAATACAATTGTTGATGGTGGGTCTGGTGTGAATGTACTTCCATAAGACACTTGAAGAAGTTTTGGCAAGCCGACCATTTGGCTACCAAATTTTCAACTAGTGGGTGTAGATCAACAAGGTATTAAGGTACTTGGAGTTTTAATGGAACAACAGGTAATTTTCGGAACCCAAACATTTTTGTTGAACTTTGTGGTTGTTTCATTAAGGAAACAAGCGTATGACACATTGTTAGGATGGGGTTGGCTGGTGGTAGCCAAAGCCGATCACAACTGGAAAAAGAATACAATCTCCATTGAGAACAAAGGTCAGAAATATGTCATTGATTTAAAGAACCAAGCAGTAAGTGAGGAAGCAACATCCTCCGATTTTTTAGATTTGGACTACAAAGAAGAATGGACAAAGAAGCATGATCGAGGTCCCATAGCTCTGAATGCCGAAGGGATTATGGAATTATAGTCATACTTGGAGGATGAAACAAATTCTCTCCGTGGCCTATTTCATTGGCAAATGGAGGACTATGAGCTATTTTCATCAACTTGTAATTTTCTCGAAGCTACAACTCTTAGTGAAGAGCAACCGATGAATGAATGCAAAATTATCGATGGTACATCTCAGAAGTACTAAGAGAAAAATATTTAACTTGGAATGCATAGATACTTGTCAAGCCAAATCAACTTCACAAATATTTATAGGAAAAGAAAAAGAAAATTAGAAAGAGAAAGAAACAATGGAAAGGAAGAGGCAAAAATATTATTCGGCATTTGAAGGAGAAAATATTAAAATGCCCAACCACATGCCTGGCTATATTAAAATGCTTGACTACATGCCCGATTACATAAAAGGCTTAACTACAAAGCTCAACTACATTAAAAGGTCCGAGTGTATAGTACAACCAGCATCTTGTCATATTGTACAAGAATGAGAAAGATGACAAGTTTTGCACATTGTATGGCAAGGAGAAAGGAGTAATTTGTATACCATATGAAAACCTCGACCTCTCCGCATAGTCGTACAAAGGCTTCAATTGGTATATCATGGTACGACATCACTTAACATGACATGCAAGCACATTGTACGACAAAGAGGAATACAGATTGGTTGCAGAGGAGCCATCGTATGTTAGAAAGGAGGCGAGGATAGACACATCGTATGACGGAGAAGACACAACGTATGACTTGAGCAAGCATTGTACACCGTACAATAGCAAAGAAAAAATTACAGAGTTTGTGAGAGAGGGCAAAACGTACAACCAAGAATCACCTTACGATCAAGCAAGGTGAGCATTGTATGATTAAAATATTGTTGCAGTGTACAGTCAAAGTGTTGTGAGATCATGCGACAATTGGAGGAGATTCAACATGCGCGTCGAAATAGTGTACGGTTAGCAAGAATGAGAAGCCTTGTACGATCTGCAACAATCAATTTCCGTACAGTACAGTATAAGGGATGGCCAATTTGTACCTCCTTGGTATGACATAGACATTCCTACATCGAACAAGCATGATCCTCCTGCATTGTACAATCCAAACCTAACATCCACATGGTATGACCATCAACCACTATACGACAACTTCCTTCCCTGGTTGACATTATATGTTGATTAAACACCGTGAAATCTCTAGTTTTTTGCTTACAAGGTAGAAAATGCTTGAGAAAACATTATTATTCATTGAGGGAGATTAAAGGAAAAAGGTTTAAAATTATCTCATGTATGTTCCTTCCAGATTAATATAGAGCTAGGAACCATTCTTGCTAAGTGGACATTTGCTGAGTATCATTTTGTTTGATAATTGGGGTTTACATTTTATGAATGGAAGTAGCTTCAATGATTTTTTATATACTTTATTGAGTGAGCTATAATTGATACACAATTTCACAGTTTTGTTCTTTCACAATATGATTATTAGTGCTTTGAAAGGAGGTTTGAGAAGTTGAATATAGCCTTTCTTTAGAAGTTTGTGGCACTGCCCTAGTACCACCAAGGAAAGAAAGTTAATTTTCTTGAATGGAACACATCAATTATTCAAGGGGAGACAAAATTGAACAAACAATTTAATCACGTGATACAAGAATGACTGCCACCTACTTCTGAACGTCGCACATGCTTCTAAAAAAGGAAGAAAGTTCCCAATCATTGCATTACAAGACATAGATCTCATTTCAAACAAATGCAAGTCAGTTTTATTCCTCTCATATGTCTGGTAAAGGGACTATGTAGTCCTGAGAGCAGGCATCCTTCAAATTTATTTAAGCTAAACTAGAAAATTCTAAGAAGGAAGTTAACAACATCCATTGCTAGGTCCCTTATCTCAAAGCATTGCTTGTCTGCAACAGCCATGTGTTGGCTTACAAATAAAACAGGACAATCTGCTAACTGAACTTGCAAGCCTCAACTATAGAATCTATCTGATCATGAAATGGTTCTGTATGGAAAGACAGAGAGACACTCAAACCCCTTTAAAGTAAACAGCTGTATAACAACATCCATAGCAAGGAGTCACAGATCAAGGACAACCATACATGGCCTAAATTGAAACAAGCAACATTTGAATATCAGACAGATAGCAGCCCTCATTTACAACTATCTACCATGCACAAAACACTCTGCTCATGGAGTCATAATGAATCAAAAAGAAAAATGTGGAAGGCACAAGTCAACTACCAACACATTACATCCAAGACAGCTTCCATAGGGCTATTGTTGTAAAAATTTTTACAAGGCAAACACACAGTAAAATAAGGAGACTCAAGCAACTCAATGACTCAATCCGTCATAGAAAAAGAGTCAGTGAACAGTAATAGTAGAGAAGGGCTACATGTAAAAATTACCAGTCCCAGGACTTCAAGACAAACACCACTGGAATTCCTCTCCTATATTTTCTTCTTTAGTTGCTCAATGAACAGCAACCAAGAAGAGTTGTCCAACATATATGAAAGCCTCTACAGCATATCTACTGAAATATAAAGGGCATTCATTATCTGCATAGTAAACAACTAAGAGAATTTATCATTTACCATCCATCTACATGCTTGTAACATTCAATGCCTACAATGAATCGGCTGTGATGAAATGGAGTGAAAGAATTTAGGGGATAAACTAAAATCGTGAAGTGACAGGTGAGGCTGAAACTTTCTCCAACATCCCAAGATCTTCCTTGCATATGGTAAACTGTAGAATACTAGAATGCCTAGCACAGATTTTACATACAAACAGGGGTTGATTTCTTTTGCTCAGATCTTAGGGCAACAGATGTAAAATCTTACAGCAGTAATGGTCAGTAACTGAGAGATAACACCGATAATGAACAATATAAATTCACCAACATTATGACTGAGCAGAGAAGACGACTGAAAGGTTGTATCCAGATTATTGAGTGGAACCCAAGCAAATGCAATAATATCAGTCACAACAAAGACCTAGCTGACAGCAGGAAACTCAACACTTGATTAATCACTAGTAATGTATCGATTTTTCATTCAAAGGAAATAGCATGACACTCACATGAAATATATCGACAAACTCACTGACATCATATTCGACTTTCCAGAGGATCTATATGCAGCCAAGCATCATCGCTTCAAGCACAATGGTGGTACACAATTCATAACCTGTCGATTGTGAACAGCGACATCTTATAGGATGATTGCAATCCACTGAAGTGACGCCGGCCGTAGCAGCTAATAGATAATGCACTATGGGACTATACCATCGACCAAGAACAGATCACTCCCATAATTAATTAAAATACTGGAATCTGGTGTGTATACAGATATATTGAATAATGACGAGCAACAGATTTCTTATGGTGTGATGCTTATGTTCGCCTGATATGCATGGGAAATAGGGAGTCGTGGTGGGTCGGTTGACAACTGCTAGGATGAGCAATTAAGGATGTGCTGGCACCCTTTTCAGTGGCACCACGCCTATTAGAACACCCGGCCATTGGAGTCTTGGGTTTGGTAATGGTTAAGATTGCGTGTCACAAAACCCACGATGATCTGACGGTTGGTGCAAGTGTATGATCCGACTCCTCTGTAGTCGTCATGTGTCCAACAAGCGAATTCCTATGATTGGCGGTTCTTTCTTGCTTCCTTCGAATTGGTGATTCTTTTGGTTGAATTCCATGTGACATAGGGTGCGTGATGCTTGTGGCGCGAGCCTGTGGCTTTGCCACAATAAATCACTCAGTCACCTACCTCCCAGTGGATGCTCCCGCTCGATGACCCTATACAAACAAAATGTGAAATCAGAATACCTTGTTGGAAGGAGTTGGATTCACGACCTCCAGATGAGGGTAGCGTCCCACCTGGAGCAGACTGCACAGTGGTTTTCGTCTCTGTTGATCAATGAACCATGCGTCCAATTCGTGATGCTCAAATCCAAATCTCAAACCAACATATATACCAGCATATACGCCTTCCCAATTGGGTCGGCCAAAAAAAGATTTCAAATATTTAAAATTTAATTAATATAATTTATTTAAATTAAGTGTTTAAAAACACTATTTTCCTGCTCCATTTGAAAACAGGGCTCGGCTAGGGATGGGGACATGACAGTCCTCCCTGCCCAGATGTTGCTTGCCCTCAAGCAACTGCAAGCCCGTGTTCGTGAGTGCCAAGTTGATCAACAAGTGATGAAAGGTATGATTCCAAAGGCATGACCATTTGTACCAAGTCTTCCGTTGCTCTGCTCTGATATAAACTTCATCAGGCCCATGACTGTGACACAACTCATCATGTTCCCAATGAGTGAGTGCACCAAACATATCAATACCCGGATCCCAACTCATCACCCTATCACGTCCAACAGACATGAGAGGATAGCCGTATCTCCAAGGGCCATCAACTCCAACCAACTTCTGGACTCTGACTGATCTCTCATGGATGTGCAAGGCACCCATCATAGCTGCATGAAAAAGCATATCAGCCCATCCTAGGCTGCTGATGTACGTCAGGACAGCACCCCAGAGTCTGAAAATCAGGCCTATGATGACGCAAGAAGTGCTACTGATGGCATATGATGATAATGCCTTGACATGATGCCAACCTCCAATGATAAAGAGATGATCCATAACTCTCCAACTCACCCAAACAGCCGCTGTCCACTAAGTACTTCTAAGGAGATCCATGTGTAACATTGTGGAATAGTTACCACTCATCAAAAATTGGAGTAGAGACCTGTGAGTTAGGGCTGGAATATCAATGTCCTCATGCTCATATTCATACCATGCGCTATAGTCCAGCTGAAACACAAACATTTGCAACTCAAAGGTAAGTTTCATGACAGCATCCTCATACCTAGGATCATAGATCAACTGAAACTTCATTCCTCCAAGTGTGTGCCAATCAAAAGCAAATGCATCCATGATGTGTGCCATAAGTCCTGAAAGTAGGATAGCCACATTCTTCACCAAAGAGTCATCAGTATGATCACAAGTAGACTTCTCAAACTCTCCATGAATGACCAAAGACTCAACCAAATCTGAGTGCTCCATCATACCATCCAAGAGTATGCTGTGAGCCTTCAAGTGGCCCTCCAAAAGAGGTGACACCAATTCCTCATAAAGCAAGTTATGTGGACAAATAAAAAATTCTGAATTATACCTCAAATCTGATTGCTCCACCTGCTTGGCCACCATACAAGGCTCATTCCTCATATGCCACATGCCTTGATTCTTCTTTGCCTCTGTCATGACCTGCTGTACTAACTTGGTCCTCTTGTGTCTTGGATACACAAGTAAGACCCTATGTTTGTCTCCCAAATGAGTGCCAACAACAGTAGAAGACTTGTTACTATCATCCTCATGAGTAGGGACTGCCAACTCAAGACTAAGCAAAACCCAAAGACTGCTATTCCGAATCAGAAAATCAGAACGGCTATCATACCTTTCCTTAGTGTCTTCAATCACCTCAAACTTCTCCTTCCTCATTGCTTCATGCTCTCCAACAAGTGTCAGTCCAATATGAGTTTTTCCATGAGAACTATGAGCTTTAAGGCCGATCCTCTTGGCTGTCATGACATGATAATGCAAAGATAAAGGACTGCTGTCATCATCAAAAAATCAGTCCTTACCTCACGCTCAAGTGCAGTGTCTTTCTCAAACTCAATCAACTCTCCTTCTATGAGGGAATGGTTATCAACAAGTGCTGGTCCACGAGATGTCTCCAAGTGCAAATCATGTGTCACAAACTCAGTCCCATGGCTGCAAACAATGTCTTCATCATAGAGTCCTTCAATACCTTTCTCCATGTCTCCACTCTTTGCTCTATTCCTATTGCCATGTCTTTCACGAGATGTGGTTGCCATAGAATTTTGAAATCATGCTAGGTGTGATGAAGAGTGTGCCAAGCTCAACTCCCAACAAAGCTCATCCACATGCTCTTCTGATACTTGAAGAGCCTTTTGCGTGCTCAACAAGGAATCCATAGTGCTCTTTACTTCATCTTCCTTTCATCTCAAGGCATCAACATAAATCTTGTCGATGATCCCTATCCGCAAGTAAGTGTAGGTAGTTTGACTTCACTACCACCAAAGCCTCTTGGAGTTTGTCCAAACCATCAAGAGATACACCTCCTTCAAGTCCTTCCTGTTCACTTAGAGCCTTCCAAGCCTTCCAACACAAGTCTACCATAATCGTATGAATGTCATCAAAGTGAGTTAGGGCTGCCGTAATCTGACTATCATTCACCTTCAACTGCCTTTCCAAGGGGTGTGACTTATGAGTCCAAAAATCTTCATGGAACATTTCTGATTTGTTTTCAACATCACCTTCATAAAGCTGATCAATCATTGCTGATTTGACACATCCCGAGACAGCATGCTCTTCTTCCTTGTGGTCATTACGAAGACACATGTACTCATTGGATGATGTAAGGAGTGGATCCTCATCCTGCTGAAAACAAGTGAGGACAACTTCATCCTCTTTAGATGTTGCATTCTCTTCACTAGCTCTCAACATCATTGGTTCATCCTTGCATGTGAGTCCCAAACTATCCATGACAAACCAAACATTGTCACACTGCAAGATCTTCCTACTAGGCCATCCTTTAGTCTTAATGATTAGCTATTCAACAAGATGTCTCTCATACAACTCCAATAGATAGTTATCAAAAGTGATCATGTGCATGAAACAAGGACTATTGTAGTCACTAGGGAATGATATACCTTGTATGGAGCTTTGTCCAATGAACAACCTCTTGTGCATACCCTCACAATTGAAATCTTATTCACCCATAGGCTTATCAATGACAGCTGATTTACCACTTTTCACAATGGCATAACTCTTATCACACTTTTTCGAATATTGCTGGTCATCATCATAAGGTTTGATTCCTTCCATACCTTCTATACTTGAAAAGGGGGAAGTGTCTTCTGGCCATCATCAACAATCACTTGTGCATTGTCGACACACACTCCTGGCCTGTCTTCACCACTGTTTAGTTCCTGATTTGACTGTTCTTCCTCTTCTTGAGTAACAAACGGGGGCATGATTTCCAGCAAAGGAGTGCATTGTTCATCTGTTATTCCCCTCAAATTCGTGAAAGGAAGAAAAAATGTTTTGTCTTGTATATTTTGAAATTTTCAATCTTTTCTTCTTCCTTTCTTCTTCTCATGTAGTACCTGTCAAAAGACTTTGTAGCCTTGATAGCCTCAGGTTTTTTTAAGTAATCATCAAAGATTCTTATAATCTCCTCATCCACGGGTATAGACATTCTTGTCACTCTTGAATATTCTTGGAATGGAAGAAGATCCTTATGCTTTCGATACTCTTCATACCAACTAGCAATTTTGGAGACCACAACTTCATTGTCTTCCTCCTCACCCATGTGTTCGTGGTATAATTGCATTTGCCCAAACAGATCCAAGGCCGGCAAGATTGAGGCTCTGATACCAGTGTAGAATGCCTAGCACAAATTTCACATATAAACAAGGGTTGATTTCTTTTGCTTAGATCTTAGGGCAACATATGTAAAATCTTACAACAGTAATGGTCAGTAACTGAGAGATAACACCGATAATCAACAATATAAATTCACCAACGTTATGATTGAGCATAGAAGACGACTAAAAGGTTGTATCCAGATTACTGAGTAGAACCCGAGCAAATGCAATAATATCATTCACAACAAAGAACTAGCTGACAACATGAAACTCAACACTTGATTAATCACTGATAATGTATCGATTCTTAATTCAAAGGAAATAGCATGACACTCGCAAGAAATATATTGACAAACTCATTGACATCATATTCGACTTTCTAGAGGATCTATACACAACCAAGCATCATCGCTTCAAGCACAATGATGATACACAATTCATAACCAACTGATTATGAATAGCGACGCCTTATAGGATGATCACAATACACTGAAGTGATACCAGCCGTAGTAGCTAAGAGATATTGTGCTATGGGACTATACCATCGACCAAGAATAGATCACTCCCATAATTAATTAAAATACTAGAATACGGTGCGCATACAGATATATTGAATAATGACGAGCTACAAATTTCTTTTGGTGCGATGCTTATGTTCGCTTGATATGCATAGGAAACAGGGAATCGTGGTGGGTCGGTCGACAGTTGCTAGGATGAGCGATTAAGGATGTGTCGGTGCCCTTTTCAATGGCACCCTTCCTTCAGAATGTTGGACGCCTATTAGAACACCTGACTGCTGGAGTAGAACACTTGTCCACTGGAGTAGAACGCTTGACTATTGGAGTCTTGGGTTTGGTAATGGTTAAGACTACGTGTCACGAACCCCACGATGACCTGACTGTTGGTGCAAGTGTATGATTTGACTCCTCTATAGTCGTTGTGTGTCCAACAAGCGAATTCCTGTGATTGATGGTTCCTTCTTGCTTCCCTTAAATTGGTGATTCTTCTGGTCGAACTCCACGTGACACAAGGTGCGTGATGCCTGTGGTGCGAGCCTGTTGCTCCGCCACAATAAATCGCTCAGTTTCCTACCTCCTTGTGGATGCTCCTGCTTGATGACCCTGTACAAAAAAATGTGAAATCAGTATACTGCGTTGGAAGGATTTGGATTCACGATCTCTAGATGAGGGTAGCATCCCACCTGGAGCAGACCGCACAATGGTTTTTCGTCTTTGTTGATCAATGAATCATGCGTCCAATCCGTGATGCCCAAATCCAAATCGCAAACCAACATATATACCAGCATATACGCCTTCCCAATTGGGTTGGCCAGAAATAGATTTCAAATATTTAAAATTTAATTATATTAATTAATATTATTTTATTTAAATAAAAACATTATCTTCCCTCTCCATTTGAAAATAGGTTTCAGCTAGGGATGGGGACATGACATAAACCCAATAAGGTCTTCTTGCTTTCCCTTGGGCCATCCCCAAGTAGCTACATGGACAAGCATTAAGGGAAAGAAGAGGAAAACATCCCCAATCTGAAAGGCAACAATCTTGGCTTCTTTATAGATTCATTATAGGATTCACATGGTTTACATGAACTAACTGCATACATATATAAGAAGCATGGTTGTACAGTTTGCTATCACTTTGAGGCTCAAATCCTATCAAGGTAGGCTTTTCAATATCACCTAAATAATCATTGTTCTATGGACAAGACATGACAACAATCTCAAATAAACACTCAAATTCAACATATTCATGGCTACTACTATAGATTGCGGTAAGAATTTCAACCTGATGGTTGAGGACAAGAGTCATTGCTATAACATCATCTCCAAATGACAAGCATTTTACTTCTATCTAACAGAGCTAGAGAAGGAACTACTTCTCTAGGTCCTCCCACTAAGGTTTATGTTTTCACCATGATTCATGTGAATAAGAAGCAATAAATACTCTATTCACATTAGAGGGATGGGGAAATTAGTCCTTTATATAAGTATTTCAAAACTTATGGTATACTAATCCTTTCCCAAGCTTTTTGGATTGGCATGGAGTTACTCATCCGCACCAAGGGGGCCATTGCTTTAATATTCGTGTTCTTAGAAATTGGAATCTGTTACACCCCGATTGTATAGCTACTATTGCATAGGGCAATTGAGTGTAATGTTTGAATCGTTGTGATGAATAAAACATGTTTTGTTATCAAAATGAATGAGTTCTATTTAAATGATTGTTTCATCTGATTGATACTTCTATCGATGTTATCCTTGATAAATGTTGCATGCATAGTATTGAATTGAGAATATTCTAACTTAGATGTTTTGTATACTGTTGATGTTATGAACAAGTTACTGCCGAGATTGTATGTCTGTGGATGCAGGAATAGGAACTATTCCTCCAGGCGGAGGGGAGACATCACTCGAGAGAGGGGCTTGGTCGAGTAACCGGTAAAGTTGATCAAGTTGAGCATACACACACTTCACTTAGAGTTTTGGGAACTGAGTTAGATTGAGTTGTCATGATAAGTCATCCTTAGGCTTAGGAGTTTATGATTACTTCTTTACGCTTTATGAGTGGTGTTACTTGATTGACTGACTTCTGTTTTGTGAACCTTGAATGTGAAATGTGAACTGATAAGCTATACTGATGCTTGGGATTTCTAGTTAAATGTATATATACATGTTTGTGCAATTACGTGTATCAAGGTACTCTGACTGGCCTATAATACACGTAAATTGGAAGATTGAAAATAAACATGTATAGATATATTTAAGTGTAAATGTGGATATATTTATAAATATATTTAATATAGACATTATTATAGTTTTATCGATAATGAAATATATTGGTATATCTATATTTGGATATTATATAGATATATTCATATATTTTAATAAAGGTGAATTAAAAACTATAACGGTTTATATTAAATATAGTGTTAAATGTATTTATAACATTTTAAAATATATATATTAAAATGACTTTGCCTTGGAAATATTTGAAATGGACTTATAGTTATTTGGTAATTATAATACATTTATCATTTGGAATAAAGGAATTTCGAAATTTATAAACCTTTGGAAATACATTGGAAATTATACATGGAAAATATTAAAAGAAATGTAATAGTTTGAAACTATAGACTTTAATGATTTTTAAATCAAAAGTTTTTAAAAGCTAAAAATCGTGAAAAATCCTTCACACTGGGAAAAATGCGATTGTGGAGAATGGCCGGAAATGGTGAAAAGGAATGGAACCTCGCGCGCGTGCCCATAGACCAGGTCACGATTTGTTAAAACGCCTGTTGTTGTCTCCATTTCGGGAATGCGTGTGTAGGGCGGAATGGAAGCCAGATGTCTGTGTTTCTCTCCTGACGTTTTCTGCAGTGAACATCGTCTGCCATTTTTTTGGGTGCCATAAGTGGTATGTTCCTGTAAGTGGCGTTTTTTCTTGCTAAGTTGATTTAGTCTGGTTTTGCTGGCTCAAATAGGGTCGATTCACCTCTTAAATTTGTTGATTATGTATCAAATAGCTGCCACATTTCATTTTGAATTAATCAAAGGTTAGTTCTGTCATGTTACATGCCCTGAATGGTGGAATTTGTTGCAATTTCGGGCCTATAAATAGATGCTAGCCTTTCTTTGTTAAGATCATCATTATGCAATCTAAGTCTTGCAATTTTAAGAGCTCCCATATCCAATCCTTTGAGTAGCTGTGTTCTCCTTATTTGCTGCAATTTCCTAAATGCTGAGTGTGAGAAATACAGTAAACTTTTACCAACATTTATCAAATTATTGTGTTAAATTCTTTTGGAATTTGAGTGAAGAGAAGCCATAGTTGAAAAAGCTTTATTAGAAGAGCCAATTTGTGAGAAGTGACTTGAGAGATCACCACAGTTTAAAAAACTTGCATAGAAGCCTTTTTTTTAAGATTCTGAAAGTTTGCTGAAGGAGTGTCAAGAAGAGCAGCGCTGGGAAAAGGAGCTACCAAATACCAGGCATGAATCTATTTTATTGTCTCTTTGTTTGATATGATGCATTCTCTTGGTCTTGTGATTGTTGTTTGCAAATAGATAAAGATAAATAGCTCTGCTTGTTAAAACTCTCATAAGCAATGCATTTTAAGGGTAAATGTATAAAGGATTGTAAAAAGGGTAAATAAAGCATTCTAGAATCTAGAAATTGCATATTGCGTGATTGCATTATTGAATGAACTCCATATGAGGAGACTATGTCTGCACTAGTTAATATATGCTAGGATTGGAATGAGGACAGGGGTCAAGTCTAATCAAGTAGCTTAGAGTTTTGGATTAACTGAGATAGGCTAAGGAACTCCTAGGATAAAGATTTCCGAAACAGGAGAGAAGGAATGAATTACTTGTCAAGCTGGATTATTTCTAGTAAGTTAGAATGTCGTAGGTTGGTCTGGGATGAAAGATAATCCAGTGAAGGACTTGAACCTATAATTGTTGTCTTGAATTAGATTGATGTAGGATAGTCTGGGATGATTGACAATCCAGTGAAGGACTTAGCCTACGCGTAGTGTAAGATAGCCTTAAGTCAAATCGGCCCTGAGTAGTGTATATGATAGATGACCTTCATTCGAAGTACTGAATGAGAATACTTTGGCCAAAGTAGTGGAAGGTACGACATCCACTTAGATGTGAGATAGTCGAGACTACACTGTCAGTTCATTGTGATCCATCATGCTAGTTCGGGATTGTGAAATAGCAAGTTCTAGATGTATAGGACACAACACTATGCTCAGTTGGGTTGTCGCAGCCGGTTACTTTACCAATCTCTTCGTTCGAAGGGAGGGCCATCTGTCGAATGATAGATGTGCGGGGGACCGCATTAACAGTCCGTGGTTGGCGGAAAAGCGCCTGAGTGATGTTTCTCCTCCACCGCAGGCGACAGATACACCAAGATTTGAAAGGAAGGGAACCTGGACCGTCTTACTACTATTTGTGCAAAAGCTTACGAGCTATGTATGTAATTTGTTTTACTTTTGTACTCTGATTTATATTTACAATGAAAATGGAATTCATGTGGAAATATATATTGTAACTTGCATGTATTTATCAATAAAGAAAGGAAGAATTTTATTGCAATGTCTTTGTTACTTATTACTTTTATATGTTTGGAATGAAATGTTAGAAAAATTTTAATTACCCAAGGATGGGGTCATTATAGAATCGAAAATTGTTCTTGTGCCATAGGAGGATCCTCTTTTGCAAATAAAATCTCCAAGACTCAAGTGGAAGCTTTGATGTCATATTGAAATTCAAAATTCATGCTTTGTAGATAAGACTCTGAAGCTCATTTCAGATTTTTGCTTTCCCTTCATGTAAGGTCCATTGATGCTTGATGTTTTTCACAGCTGTTATGCCTTTTTATATTTAACCCAGTCTCTCATGGATATAAATTAGAGCCAATCACACTCAATTACTACACCTGCAATTTCTTGGCCCAATCTTTTCAAAATTTCCAATATCTTTCCCAAATCTCATTTTATGACAATGCCTCATATTCTCACATGGGTGAACATGTGTCACATCAGCTCACTATCTACCACAAAAAATGATCCCATACCTGTTTCTTTCTCATATGTGCTCCCACATAAGATTAGGTAAATTATTATTAGACAAATTATGGTTAGAATCCCAACGTTCCTTCTTAATTACACCTAAGACATTCCCTTTAGTGAGAGGGAGCGAGCTGCTTTGGTAGATCAATGGCTGAAATTTCATGGGAAGGATGCAAGATGATTGAATGCATCCTTGCCACACATGTTATTTGACATCAGTTATTGTTAAATGGACATGTTTTGGAAGACATGGTTTTAGATGATGTTCTCAAAGAGGCTATGCAAAAGGGATGAACAATTATGACATAGAAGGAGTCGGCCCCTGCCAATCGCGTTTAGAAGAGACTATTGAGTAACTATTTTACATTGGTCATAGTATCAGCCTAGACAAGAAGAGATTTCTTAGGACCTTCTTGTTTGTTAAATGCATAATATGGTTAATCATCTTGTCCACATCCTATGCCTAAGGTCTTAACCATTTTTGCACTACTCTCTTCAAAGCAGATGACCCCTATGCTGGTCCCAACATGGAGGAGTTTTAGGCATTACTGGTAGAGGAACTTCCTAGTCAAGATGTTATTTTTGAATGCAGACTTGATTAATTGCACCTAGAAACATTCCCATTTCTTGCTTTTATACTTGTTTTACCCAATCTAAAACTTGATTTGTTTCTGTAGATGTCAAAATCTGCAAGAGAGACTTAAACTATTCCATATTGTTAGCATAAGTTAGTTTAAATCAACAAACTCAACATACCTATGAAATATTGAATCATGTTAAACAATGTAACTAATGAGAACAAGACAAGCTAAACAAAAACATTTGCAAAAACATGAATCATACCTATTCCATATTGGATTGGTGCACCCTTGGTATGTAAAGGAGCCTTTTCCCAATCCTTGACAAGCTTAATGATAAAATGCCTTGAAGATGCTATGCTATGAAGGGGATAAAATTAGCTCTCAATGTGAAGAGAGTAACTTTGCTCTAAATTGTGGATGGAGATGAAGGAGAAAAGCTTTGAATTTATAGGTGAGATTGAGAGAAAAAGAGGCAAAGTGGAGGAATGTGGGACTAATCGTCAACCAATAGATTCATGCCACTTGTCATCATGTGAATGGGCCAAAGATGAGCACATTTTGGTCTTTGTGCAAGATGAATACAATTAGGTGAGTTTGAAATTTGAAAAATGGCATTAAATGCATATGGTTGAGAGTTTTGGGGGGGAAAATTTGTTTGGACAAAAAAGTCAAACAAATGGAGTTAATGAGGACATATTCCTTGGGAATATGCTTTGTGAGGAAAATAGAGTTTTAATAAATCAAAATAAATGATTTATTGTGCAAGTGGGAAAAGTTAGAGGATGGGACATGTATTAGGCTTAGTTTTAATCATGGATTTGATTACTTAAGTTGATGATTAGGTGATTGTGACATTCAATTTAAATTTTTGGATTTATTTAAATTGAATGAGAAGATAAAGAATATTTAGAGTTTTAATTAAACATTTGGATTTATTTAATTAAATGGAGGAACTTTAGGAGATTAATTAAATAATTTGATTTATTTAATTAAGGAGATAACCTTAGGAGATTAATCAAATAAATTTGATTTATTTAATTGATATTTGATTTATTTAATTGATAGGCGAATATGATTAAATATGATTAATGCATGATGTCAATTTTGCATGTCTACAGTTACATGAAACTTCTTTGTTGTCAAATATCAATCATTTGTGTCAAGGTTGAAGTAGCAAATAGTTATTTTCGATCAAGTTGCAAGTTGTTTCTATGTCTATAATTTCAAAATTTTTGTCATAAATTGTATTGTTTGTAATTTGTTTGTCATTTTTTAATTTTAATTATTAATTTATTAATTGAATTTTGAAATTAAATTATTGATAATTAATAATTGATATTTTTTATTATTAATATTTTTGATGACTGACTGATTTTTATCAATTAATAATTGATTTATTAAAAACAGTAAATAGAAAAAAAATTGATAGAAGGAAATCAGAGGCAGCTTTTTTTCTTCATATAAAGGATTCATTCCTTTTAAAGGCTGTAGCCAAGTTAAAAATCTGTGATCAAAAAAGAAATCAGAAGAGGACAAAGAATTTTTTTTGCCAATTTAGCAAATAAAGGGAGGATCAATTTTTGTGTGTTTGTGAAGTTTCTCAGAAAAGCTATGGTTAAACCTTGTAAGTCACGCCTACCAAAGATGCTAAGGAAAGATAAAGGGAGGCATTGCTTTATAAAGTTTTTGTCATTTTCTCTAAAAACTGCAGTCAATAAGAGAAAATTATGCCTTATATTATTGTAGTTTTTATAGACTTTTGTTTTTATTAAAAACTGCAGACAGTGAACAAAGTGCACCTGGTTTAGGCACCCTTTTAATAAGCTTTTAATATTCTTTTTAAGAAGGAAAAATAGGTTCAATTGGTATAAGTTGGCCTGAGTCCAAATTCATACTCTGCACATATTTTACAAAGCTTTGTCAAAAATGAAGTAAAGGGCAGCAAGCTATCATTTATAAAGAAAAATTGAAGGGGCCATCATGCATTCAAAATTCACAAGCAAATTCATTTCTGCTGTTCATTAACAAAGAATACGAGTTCTTTCCTCATTTTCAGGGGTTTCAAAGACTTATTTTGCATTCTATAGTGAAGATTTTCAGAGTTATAGAAGAATACAAGATAATTATCAGTGTCCTCTCTTACTCAAATTCTTCAAAATGCTATCAACTACTTGCAAAATCGAGGGGAGATCAATCAAAGAAAAAGTCTTCAAAACTAGAGCATCTAGAAGTTGTCAGAGTTTGAGTGTTTTCAAAGGATCTGCCATGAAAGTTTCAAAGTGAATTTTTAGAGCCTCATCAGAGGTTTGCAAGACTTCGTCAAAACAAAGGAATGATTGTCATTATTGAGTTGACAAAATAGGCGATATTTTGTATTTTTGTGACTTGAGTAGTCTAACTTGTAAAGAGTTACTTGAAGATGAAGTTGTTCATTGATGAGTTTATAGAGTATAGGGTTACAAACTCAAGCCACCAAGATTGGTAATTTGTTAAATAGTTTCAAGACTTTGTCAAAGGTTTTGCCAAAGTTTGTTGAAATAGAGAATTTGGCATGAAAGCTTCATTAGAATCATCCAAAGCCGCCACTAGAGAGGTCTATTTCTAGTGCTAAAAATAGTTTGTCTCCATTTTCTGAAGAGAAGATCATATTCAAAATTTGCAATTTATTTTCCAAAGCTCTTCTTGTTTGTAGCATTCTCTATTTTTAACTTGGAGTTGGCTATTGTTAGATCGCTATCTCTTCATGTAAAATATGTGAGCTATTAATGGATGATTTTAATGATTTTAATGATTTAGTTCAATCAATTGTTGCGTGTTGTAATATTAGGATTAATGGACTCGATAATTTGTAATAAAATTTGCACATCATGCAAGTAGTCGTAGCTAGAGTTGAAGTTGAGTTAGTTTAATAAATTGTCAATGCTAATTCTCACACTTGCATATTGATGGAGTTGCTATTTGTTGAGTATTCAGTGTTATTGTTATCTTGATCTTGTTATTCACTCATTGAGATTTATTATGACTATCTTGCTTATAAATGTTTATTAAGATGTCTAGTTATGTTGGCTCAAGGTTAAATTTATTTGGTGAATTTGCAAGCTATGTATTGCAGGTGAGCTCAAAGATGTAGCTTGTGATTTTGTACCAAGCCTTACATTTAACTTAACCATAGCCTTTGTGTTTATGTGTTAGTTTATTCTACTTTGTATGTTTACTCTACCCAAGCTTTGTTATTGTTGTCGGGCATAGTCGGTCGTCGGTCGTAGTCGGTCATAGTCGGTTGTAGTTAATTATATTTAAATAAAACTATAGTTGTAGTATGAATAATTAATGTAATAAATGTCATGTCTACTCGGGTAATTAAGTCCCGATTAGTGGTCAAGGGTTGTTATGAAACGTCATGACGGTTGGTCGTTCAACCATCGCTGAGCGTTATATGTACGGAGTCCTTGTAGTCGGGAAGAGAGGTTAGGATTGATGATATTGTGACATCCATATTATTGTACATGTTGGTATTTACTGGAAATGAATAGAAGCATTCCATATTTCAAACATCTTGTGTTCTCAAATATGTAGTTTTGTTCTATGTTCTATGTATACTCTAGTTTACTTTTGTACTACGTTGAATTACACCTAGTGAAGTAAACATTTGGCGCTGTTGCCTAAGCGGACTAGAGAATCACTCGACAGTATGATGGCGGCATGATGGGTCGACCGACGGAAGAGCCTATGGAAACTAATGAAGAAATGGAAGACCAGTTGACACAAGATTTGATAAATTTGTGGAATATATCACTAAGAGATCATGTACGGAGGGAAGCCCTTAGGCGATAGATCCTTGAGGCAGTTATCTGGGATAGAATGGAAGTGAACGACGAGGTTGACCACCTACTCAATCGTTTGCCTAGATTGTTGGCCCGCCATTTCATCATCTTGCAAGACCTTTAGGCGGAGGAGGATCAGGAACGCCGAAGGCAACAAATATTGCAAAGGTACGAAGAACGAACCGAACAGGAAGAGGAGGAACAAGACACTAGCCAAAGACGAACTCCCGGTAACCAACAATGATTGTCTGAACGACTTTTAATGCCCATACGACCCAACAAAGACAAGAACTGAATACCAATCGGGCATGAAATTGAGGAGAGGGTTCGGCGATCACTCAGACTAAGGCAAGCTGATAAAGAATTTAATGAAAATCTAATTGAAATAAACCAAAGTATTAAAAGAGCACATGAGAATCTTGAGGAAATAGACAAATCCATCGGAAGAGCACATCAAAGTTTTGTTGAAGGAAGGGACGAAGGACTCTTTAGCACCCCATATGTAGGAAGGTACAAAATCACTGAAAATGAAAATGAATTAAGTGAAGAACTTGATAGCAGCATCTGACGCATTCGGGAGTTGTCCATATCGGACGACGACGAAGGGTTGAGGATTGGAAGATTTGAGCCTAAGACCCCTGGGCAGAGGGAGTGCCGGAGTGAACCCCAGGAGACTCAAGGTGTCGAGGACGTTGACGGAGGATGAGGCAGAGACTCGCACGGGGCCGAGAGTGCAAGTGACACACTAGAATGTAGTGGGAAAACCGGTCCAGTCAGGTCCAATACACAAGGAGGGTATCGGGGCAGGATGGCGACTCCGCTAGGGTAGAAGCTGCCGAAGTTTACAGGGAATGGGTCATAAGATCCAGTGCGGCATTGTAAAACATGTGAAACAATTTGGATAGCCAACGGACAGGACGATCCAGATCACTAGCTGAAAGCATTTCCAACAACACTTAGAAACAGTGCCATTGACTGGTACTTAGAATTGGACCAACTGGCAAAGGGCATCATGGAGATTACTAAAGCAAGCATTCCAAAATGAGTTCAAATTTTTGAGGGATGATAGTGAGATTGTAGTAGAAATTTATAACACAAAGCAAGGGAAGCACGAGAGTGTGCATACCTATAACCAAAGACTTATAGATTTCCTGGGAAAACTGGAGGCACAGTTGACCGACGAGCTAAAGAAAAGGTAGTTCATCGAGGGATTGCTTTTGTCAATAAGGAAAAAAATGAAAGTCGTACCCCAGTCGTTGTACATGGAAGCGTACAATCGGGCGATGGATATAGAAAGCGAAAACAAAACATCCTCTCGAGGGAAAAACAAGACTGACGACGAGGAGAGTACAAATGACAGCGACGGTGAATCCAAAACCGTACAAGCACTTAGGAAAGATATGATGTGAATGATGCAAGAATTGAAGGCCGACAAAGAGAGTACGAGGGAAGCACGAGAACTGTGGTGTACAAAGTGCAATGGGGAAGGTCACACAAAAGCGAATTGTCCAAAGAAGATGTTCTGCGATATCTACCAAGTTATGGGACATTCCATCAAGGAATGCCCATACAATTTGAGAGCAAGGGGTACGCAAGTACTCTTCACTCAAGGAGAGCCGTCAACACTGCCAAACACACCACCGAAGCCCCAGTACAATAGCAATGCATCCCTTGGAGGTTACCGAAGCAACAAAAGTCTGAGAAACATGATACAATACAATGCAAAAGGAAGGCCCATGATCTAATGCAAGAAGTTCAATGAATGGGGCCACTTCGCTAGGAACTGCCAGGAAGGTCAAGGTTCGGGAGGAAGATTGTGTAAGTGGTGTGGACCAGGCGACCATGAAGACACTGGATGCCCAAAGCAGAAGGGTATCCATATGTTGGAAGTAGAAGATCAAGAGGTATTCGGCGATCACCAAAGCACAAGCAAAGAAGGCAACCTACCCAGATCCATGTACGGAAAAACAAAGGATGAAGGAAGCAAAATTCGAAGTGGAACTGGCGATGACAAAGGAAAACAAAACACCTCTGGAGAAATCAGGAACCTCTCGATAGTAGGAGGCAAAAAACAACATTGTACGATAGGTATTGCAAACCATTGTACCCATAGAGGTGACTGACCTTCTCCAAACTATGCCGCAGTTAGGAATGGCGATCACAAACGTTGTCGGGGATGGCAAGCAACCACGATCGGAGGACCGAAGGCAAGAATGGGTACCGGAACTGCCACCATACGGTGAACAAACAATCGACCTAGTATTACTCACGGCGAACATCAGGAAGATGCCGACGGTTGTGCAAATGGAGATCAAAGGGAATATCTTGACAAATGCTATCGTCGACAGAGGATCGGGAGTCAACGTACTAACCGAAGACACATGGAAGAGTCTCGGGAAGCCTACACTCTGGCCGCTGACATTCCGCTAGTTGGTGCTGATCAACATGGTATCAAGCCCTTGGTAATGCAGATGGTGCAAAAGGTGACGATCGGGACAACAATTTTTGCTAAATTTTGTCGTCATCCCATACAGAGGAAAGCGTACGATGCACTACTTGGGAGAGGATGGCTGATAGCCGCCAAGACAAATCATAATTGGAAGAGGAACACACTCTCGATTGAGAACAACGGGCAAAATTACGCCATCAACTTGAAGAACCAGGCCGTGAGCAAAGAATTGGCTTCCTCCGGATCAGAATCAGATGGAGGTGAGTCAGATGTGAACGAAGGAAGGAAAGCTATGGAACCGAACACCGAAGGCGTACTTGAACTCGAGAGTTGTTCGGAGGACAAGACAAGCTCGTTGAATGGCTTATTTCATTGGTAGATGGAAGACTATGAAGTGTTCCACCGAGAGTGTAACATGCTACATATCGGGGAAATCAAGGAAGAAGAGAAACAGGGCACGCCCAACCAGACACTTCCGACCGAGTACAGAGAATACAAAGAAAGAATACCAGAACCATACGATACGCCAACCCACAAGTCCGAATAGGTATGAGATGAAAAAGTTGTGTTGGAGCCAAAAAATGAAAAAAATAGCTAAGGAGAAAATAATGGAGTTAAAAAATGAAAAGTATGAAAAAATTAGAAAAAAGAAAAGAGATAAAGAGATGAAGAGAGAGAAAAAAGAAACAAAGAAGAAAAAAGACGGAGGAGAGAGAAATAATGCAGAGGGAGAAGAATAAAAGAATTAAAAAGGCAAAAGTATTAAATGAAGTAGAAAATATTAAAGTGAAGTGAAAAAATGAAAAAATCAAAAGTGACTAAGGAAGGAAAAATTAAAGTGAGAAATATTAAAATATTAAAGTTAACAAAAGGCGCACGACCTAGAGAGAACGCCTAGTATATGTCAAAGGAGATATCAGCATTCGGCACTCAGAGGGTCGAAGGAAGACAAACTTGCAAATTAAAAAAGTTAAGAGTACGACAACTTGATGAAGGAACGATACAACCAGGAGGAGAAAAAGAGGCGACAGAGCCAAGTATAATCAAGGAGCACTCAATCAAAACAGAGAAGGCTAGAATAATACGAAGAGAAATCCATACGACTAAGACCATCAGTCGGACAAAGCAAGGATAGGAAGGTCGTACGACTGGTAAGTAATGAACAAGCCGTATGCACTGGGGACTGGCAACGCACGGAGAACAGATACCATAGTCCTGTACGGAGGAGAACACAGGCCGTACGATTAGGGAAGAAGGTCATCGTACAGAAGGCTGTATGCACTAGACAGAAGCAAAAGTTCGTATGCCTTAAAAAGCAAAATTTTGTACGCGTTGAGGAAACCATACGATTGGTGAAGAGCAAGAAGGCCGTACGCTTCAGAGACTAGGAAAAAGATGAGGGTGTAGGAAGGCAAGACGAAACATCTGTACGAGGCAGAGGAAGGAGAAAGAGCATCGTACGAAGAAAGAAGATAGTCGCACGACCCCATGATGACTTAGCTGTACGAAGGAGGTACAAGCTAATATCCGTATGAACAAGAGAATTCATTACCTTATGAGTGCAAGGTGGAAACTTAGAACAAAGTTTACAGAAGTTCGTACGAGCCAAGCCATTTGCTGTACAATCTGAAGAGAGGAAGGCCATAGGGTGCAGAAGAGAAGGTCGAACGGTATCAAGAGGAGAATGTAGTACGGTTCCATGTGAAAAGAAAAATAAAGTTGCCAGTGCCAAGTCGACAGGGAAGGATCACATCAGAGATCAAACTCCTCATTGACAAAGTTGTACCATTCATTGAAGATAGTAAGCAAAAGAAGATTGGAAGCTGGAGGCAAGAGGTCGTACGTATCAAGAAGAAAGTCGTACGTACCAAGCAAATAAAGACCGTACCAAGTATCAAAGTTTGTAAAAGGCAGGCCGTACCAAGCATCGACCTGGAGAAAGTAAAGTCTAAGAAAAACAATGCAAAATCTATATTTTTTCGGTTTCGTCAACACTCTTCGGAACCTGTGGAAAAATCATAAAAATTAGGCGCGTGATGCAGTTTCGAGTGGTTTTAGAAGTGTTAAATTGGTCTTGGCAGCGGGGGTGCTGCCCCCGGATCCCATGAGGGGCATTGCCCCTCGACCCTGCTGGGGGCGCTGCCCCCAGACCCTCGCAAGGGGCGGTGCCCCTTGACCTTGTTGGGGGCACTGCCCCCAAACCTCCGCAAGGGGCGCTGCCCCTTGACCTCACTGGGGGTGTTGCCCCCAAACCCCCATTAGATTCAATTGAATTATCAAATCCTAGTGCAACCAACCACCACAATACAGCTAGAGCAGCCAACCGGGAGGATTGCAACTATGCAGTTAGAATGCAAAGGTGAATTCCTTTAGTGTTTTATCTTGCATGGGTGGCTAGGAGTAGAGACGCCCAAGCCTACCAGGCAAGGGTTGGTGGACTACATTTAGAAGTCACAAGAGTAGTTGGACGTCGAGCACGCTTGACGAGACATTGGTCGAGAGGTACCCCCATTTTTGTTTTTCGTCGTCTGGAAGACGACTACTTTTGTGGGGGGGATGATGTAGTCGGGCATAGTTGGTCGTCGGTCGTAGTCGATCATAGTCAGTCGTAGTTAATTATATTTAAATAAAACTATAGTTGTAGTATGAATAATTAATGTAATAAATATCATGTGTACTCGGGTAATTAAGTCCCGATTAGTGGTCAAGGGTTGTTATGAAACGTCACAACAGTTGGTTGCTCAACCACTGCTGAGCGTTATATGTACCGAGTCCTTGTAGTCGGGAAGAGAGGTTAGGATTGATGATATTGTGACATTCATATTATTGTACTTGTCGGTATTTATTGGAAATGAATAGAAGCATTCTATATTTCAAGCATCTTGTGTTCTCGAATATGTAGTTCTATTCTATGTTCTATGTATACTCTAGTTTACTTCTGTAGTACGTTGAATTACACCTAGTGAAGTAAACACTTATTAACTGAATGGCATTAGTTTGTAGTCGTAGGATTTGTTTTAATTCAAAAAGCATAAAATCCTTTGCTTAGTGTTGAAGGAGTGTCTTAGCCTTTGCCTCAAGCAAAACCAAAAATTACACATTTACGTTTTATTTAGCATGAATGTGAACTGCCCCAAAAACCATTGTAAAGATTGTAAATTGCAAGTACATATTGCCCAGCTTTAGGTTAGTTTTTAATTTATAGGGAGCTTCCTATTCTAATTTGAAAAACAGTTTGTTCTCTTTTGTGTCACATTGAAAGGTGGAAATTCAAACACTTACAATACTGTTGAGTCATTGCCTTGTTTATTAATGCTTTATAACTAAACTACTCAAGATAGAAATGGAAATGTTAATTGCCGATTCTCCAAGAATGCTCGACTCCAAATGATGTGGAATCATCTTTACAAAACATAAAAACTTAAAACATATAGGAAAAGAAACAAATATTGATTTATGTTCATAAAGAGATTAAACCAATAAAACATAGGATTCATGATGATATGAAAGTAGATAAAGTTTAGCAGTTCCAAAATTAAAACATAGTTTATAGGCGAAAAATACAAATCACAATCTAGAGAGTTTAGGGATAAGACCAAATCATCAAGATCATGTGCAATTTGTTAACTTGCCAAGCTATGTTTGCCACAAATTCACAAGATATGTCCTATTGGTTATTCAGTACCTCTGTTACTGAAACTCAACATACATGGGCTGATTTGAGACATGCAATACAAAAAATTGTCCCATATATCCTTATACGGAAGAGAATGTGTGAATGTGCAAATACTATCTACATAGTCTTAACCATCTTATACAGCATATATTTCAAGCATAAAATATTTAGAGAACTGTTATAATTTCAAGAGCTTATCCCACCTATGACAATACATGTAAATGAAAAATTCAATGGGCAAGCACACAAAGCACAACACAAAGATTTAGCCTGGAAATAAAAATGTGGGGAAAGCCAAAATGGAAATGGTTCTTATGGAGTGCAGTACAAGAATGGCTCTACTATGATATTTGCCTCCTTCTTGTGCTATGGAATTTACTCCTTCACCTGCTATGCAAATGCATTCTTCCCCCTCCCTATATGTTCTGATTTATACAAGACATATAACCATATATACATGTAGATGCCTCTCCTTTCTGCAGAATATCTTTATTTGCAAGACCGACCTAGTTTCTAGTTTTGCTCCAATTAGTTAGATTCTTCCTCAGCAACTCTTTACGAAATCTATATGTAACTGATATTATATGCTTATTGAGAGTTTATGATAATGTGGAAGCATTTGAATACCTTGTTCAGCTGTCCTTATTATGTTTGGATACCTTTTTGGTGTTATTTCAACTCAAAATTTCCAGTTTATTGCCTGGACTTTCTTTTTTAATTGTTTTGGTTGACAAAATGGATAAAGTTTGAGCTGATTTTTGGTAGAAATGTGGAGTTTGATGGCAATAAACTACAGTTTCAATTTTGGCTTTATTTGATGTACTGATTGTTGGGCATTTGAGGGGTCAAATGGGTGAATCTCGACTTCAACATTTATGGAGACCTTACAAACATCACGGGAAACATCTTTACAAAAATTCAGACTAATCCCATAGTTTATGACCAAATCGTGGCTGAAATATGCTCATCAGGCCCATGTACATGACTAGGCTTACATGAACATATACATATATGTATACAAATATTTGCAAGGATGCATTGGAGAAGCACGTCTCTTCCACGAGCTTCTACATTATCTTAATGATCATTAGATCTAGGTACTGCCACAATTACTACTATGTGTTTCGTGTGTACAAGTCCCTTGCTCATCATTCATTTAATAAATCCAGATACTTTCTTTCCAAGGATACTCCCAAAGTACTTTTCTAGCAACAATTTGTGCTATTAAATACTCCTGTGAAAGATGATCTGAATAGCATATACAGTATACTAAATGTGACATTGTATATACTATTCTTGTTTATGCATTCCACAGGATTTTTATGTATTTCTTAAAGCTCCACCTGCTGAAATCTGCAAGGAAATAAGAAATTATGTAGAAATTGAAGTGAGATTTGCATTTTATAATTCTTTTCTAGTTTTTTTTAGACTCCTATAATTACTTTCTCACTGTACCTTGTTTCTGATGAAAATAGGTCATGCGTTGCTTGTGGATGTGCCCAGAGACACAAACATAACAGGTAATTAATTTAATTTCAATTTTAGCTATTATTTCATTTTCATTTTAGTGGATGTGAATGAAATTTGTTTTAATATCAAGGATTTGGTACATGAGCAATAGAAAGTGGTGGGCTATGTTCACTACTTTTCTGCAAAGTCTAGAATGTTAAAATTTTTTCATTGTTTCTTCAGATCTTCTTCCTTGTTCTTTTCCAATTTTTGTCTTTTGGATTTAGGATCTCCTTGCTATTCACTCTAGGAGTTGCTTGCTTAGATGGGATGTAGTGGTAGTCTCATTATTTCACTCTGCATAGAAGCCATCGCTTGCACTTTGATTTGATGCATAGTGTTTAGCCAAAGAAAATGCTGCCAAATACATAAGTAATCTGAAAGTGTATGAGAGATGTAATAGATATATTTTTTAAACTTTTGTAGAGTGTAATTATTAGGGCTAAGCTAAATGGAGTT
This sequence comes from Sequoiadendron giganteum, assembly GCA_007115665.2. NCBI lineage: Eukaryota > Viridiplantae > Streptophyta > Pinopsida > Cupressales > Cupressaceae > Sequoiadendron > Sequoiadendron giganteum. The sequence continues at coordinate 519,021,429 of CM021109.1, forward strand.
CATATTTGTGTTCTTTATGGTAAGAATACATATCTAGATTCAATCTAAAATGGATCTAATACCAAATAGAATAGCATGCATAGCTTTCCACTGTTGTGGATGTAACTCATAACACAACCTCTCATCAACTACTTGATATCCAAGATTATAAGTATGAAAGGCTACAAATAATATTGCAACTGCTGGGAATCATCTTTCTCACAAACAACTCACATATTACTTTCACCTTAGCGGAAATGATATCAAGCCTTCACATGATTGTGATAGGTAAGCTTTGGGATGCACCATTGGCGTTATCCTTGTTCTGAAAGTACCATGATTTTGGCATCTACCATTTATAATCCTCCAACCTTTCCTCCCCTTCATCATTTTATGCATTCTTCTTGTCAGTGGATTTTTGAAGCTCCCATAACAAAATCTGTCACTGTTACATGCTTTACATAGGACAAGGAATTGTCTATTGAATCTGAGTAGACATCATGAATGAGTTGATAGGGATCCAATGTTGGCTCAATTTTTCCATTGTCATGTTGCTTTTATCTGCTAATAGATTCAACTATGTTGGACAGACAAGGACTAAGTCAAGTCTGATAGATGCTACATGTAGTATTTTCAAACATTCTTCCCTATCTTGCATGTTAGGAAAGTGTGCACTAGTTTAACTTGACAGGGAGAAAGAAGGAAATAAATTATATTAACGTCCACAAATGACCAGCATAGATCAAATGGAATGAAATGTACAGCAACTACACTAGCAAAGGACTAGGGCAGATGGGACCCTAGACATAAAGCAAAAACAAAAAAAGTGAGAAAAGTCAGCAAAATATACTCGCAAGGGTCAACCCAAAAAGAATAACCCCCAAATGTCTACCAATCAGCAGAAAGTAATGGTGTTTTGTTGGGAAATAGATTGAGAAAGTGCTTAATGGGTGTTGGTGGGGAAGACAATATTTCGTGGCCGATACAAAGTAATTGTATTTGTTGGGAAACCATCGTCATATCGTGCTTGCTGAGATACTGCTTTGGTTTGTCTTGCTCATGTGCCCATCATATTACTTTTGATGTTTAGAGTATTTTAAAAAATAAAAATAATCTTGAACCTTAAGTTTTCCTTGAATTTTTGTTAACACATTATGATTTTCGACACAACACAATTTAGAAATGCAGAATAATTGGCATTTAAATTTTCTCCATTTACTCTTTGATTGGTGTATATTTTGCTACCACAAAGCCACGTCTTTTATGTATTGCATTCCTTAAGGGAAAAGAGTTTTAAAGATTTTGGGGGAAAACTTGACATCCATTTACAATATTCATAGGCTTTACAGACTAGGAAATTGAGTTTCCCAAATTGTGGATCGAATCCCCCAAGTACTATCAAAACTCTGTATGATTCTTTGTCATTTTAATCTACTAATTTGGCTTAGTAGACCCAAAGCTTTTTCATGAGTACGATTTTTTTTCTTTTGTCTTTCTCTTTCTCACACTCCTTTATCCATATGTTTTTTTTTATTACATGATCTTTCTATTCGCTTATTAGAAAATGGACATTTTGTTCCTTGGTTGGCAAATTCTTGGGTTACTTTTCCAATGCTTTCTGATTGCCAATGGAAATTTCTTGTTCTTCATTGAGCACGTTCAATTGATTTCAGCTGTATTGCATAGTATTTATATGGTCAAATCATCTTGCACATTCTTTTCTAATGTCAAGTTCTCAAGCCTCTTTATTTTTCTTTGTTTCTATATGCACAATTTAAATTTTTTACAATTATTAAGGTCCAATATTAAGACTTCAAATATATGATAGTTGATAAAAAATCCCATTTACAGTGTCCCCATTCCCACATAAATACAAATTCCTAGAATTAAAATACATGTTATAAAATAGAAGAATGACTATTACTCTATTAATATCCATTATTTAACATCACAGGCCAAAAAAACGATGAGAATGTTAAATTTTAAACAATCAGAGAAATGGTAACACCTAAATCGTTTATATCTACTTGCAGTTGTGATGGATGGAAATACAAATTTCACGACAAGCTAGGTGGTATTTGAAGACAATCATCAAATGAGAAGCCTCGTACAACTTTAATGATATTAACAGTAAGGGGGTTTTAATGAATTAAGTAATTTGCATCACTTATCATATAATAAAAGTCACTTGTCCACAAATAATTTCAGTAATAACTACCATTTATTTTCATGCTAAAACACACAAGCTGCTCAAACTAGCCTTATTTACAAAATCCAGCTGTGTCGTCACAGACATTAAGTCATAGGGCCCTTCAAATTCCTCCTTGAAAGGTCTGGCAACCACACACTTTCATGTCTGCTTAAGGTACATCAAATTTTCTAAGTATTGCCACAAACTACTCCAATAATAATCTGATGTACCAAACTCCTCTTGGATTACTTACTTCCAGTTTGGTTCACTGATTCAAAGCTAAATAGGAGTGTACAATCTTTATAGGAAGCATGCAATACATAGATTTAATAAGATGGATGCTGTAAAATAAAAGAATAGAATGTGTAAGGTTCCAATCTTGTGGATCTGACTCCCTAACACTATTTCTCATTTACAACTTGATATCTAAGTATTTATATAAGTATGTGTTTCCTGCAAGTTTTGTCTTTGTCTCTTCTCAATATTTTTGGTTATTGTGGTGTCTTGTTGATTCAGTCATTATCAAGTCTTAGTGGGAAGGAGATCCTCAAGTGTAAAAATTTCTAGGTCCTCCCACTTTGTTGGCAATTTTGAGTCTCCTTGAACATTTTAGCCTTTTCTAAAGTTAGCAAACTTTCCAAAAACTTGCCAACTTCTTCTTATTGGTCTTTTCCCAAGTTCACTAACTCTGCAAAATTGTGACAAGTTGTTCTTGTCAGCAATTTCTTGAGTTCGTGAATTCTCTGAAAACTCAACAAGCTCTTTCATTGGCATTTTTGTTAGTTTTAGAATTTCTTGTTTTCCTGATAAGTGCTCTTTCTTTACATTTGATGTTCATTTCAAAGGTTTCAAAACTTCCCAAATTGTTGACAAGTCAATTGTCAGAGGTTTTCAAGGTTCCTGAACTTTGGAAATCCATGACAAAGGTTCTCTTTTGGCTCAAAATCCCAATGGAAGTTGTTCAAGTTCTCGGCATCTGTTAGTTCACAAGTTCACAAACTCTTTGACATGTTGACAAAGGTTTTAGTTTGTGAAAAGTTTCGCCCAAGAAGTTGCAAAGAGGAAGTGTTGGTTGGTTTGTGAGTTCTCAAAATCATTGAATTGCCCATAAGGTTTCAAAGTTTCCAAAAGTTCGGACAAATGGTAAAATGATCAAGGTGTTGGCATTTTGTAGAGTTTCAGAACTTTATAACTTATCGAAAAAGTTAGGTGCAGCTCCAGAATGTCAATTTAAAGTATTTAGAGAGGTTTCATAGGCTCAATTGTCACTTTCATCCATTCAAATGATGAAGCCCTATTATGTAATCCGTTGCTGCCAACTTTCTCTATGATCACCACCATCAATTTTGCTCTACATTTTGAGGTAGGCTGACTACATCTTCTATTTGAGGTGTTTTATGTGTAAAGTTGTTGGTCTCGAGTCTTTGCTACTGACTACTATTGAAATTGCTAAGTTTTCCTAATTTCATAACCTGCATTTAATGAATTGCATTCACCATAGCCATTGCCCATTCCCAAATAAAATCCTTCCTTCTTGCAGCTTATCAAAACCTCCTTGAGACCGTAGCTCACCTTGTTTGGTTACTTTCTAAACCCCATAAGATGAAGTACAAATATCAAGGCTATGAACACACATCAATTCTCCATAATTTGTTGGTGGAGGTAGAGATAGTAAACTAGGGCACATCAATCTGGAAGATTTCTAGGATAGAATGAGGCAGGATCCTAGAACCCCTATGGTAGAGGCAACTTTCTTGAATGGCCTAGCTCATACAGGGGGTTTTCTTGGAGGACATTTCTGACATAATCACCCTATTGAATAGGGTAGGGGGGTGTAAAGAAATTAGTACCTTTGAGTACTAGATGTGTTTATTATTGTGATTGGTTTTGGTTCTCAGTTTATTGATTGGAGAAAGATAATAAGTGATCATTTGCATGATCAATTGGTAAATTTTTAGAATAATCAATTCTTTTACATGTCCTCCTACCTCTTTTATGCAATTGCAATTATGAAGGCATGGTTTGGTTTGCAGTCCTAGGGAGTTTATGACAATACTATGCAAATTTACGATTTATATCCTCAACTTCAGCTGGAAATCGGCAACAAAGATTTCAAGAGAATTAATAATGCGTTTGGTATGTTGACTAAGAGAATTAGGATATTTTGGGTGGAGAATTTCCCTGAGACGACACATTTAATCACCCATTTTGGAAGCTTTATTCATTAAATATTTGAGGTTTTCCTTACAAGTTGACTCTCTATGTAAGTGATTACCTCATTCTCATTAGGGTATGTAGACAAATGGGTGTAGTAAGTAAGAAGTGCAAGGAAAGGAAGAAGGCAGGGTGTCCCTTCTTGTGAGCCTAAGCTACTATACTTACAAATCCTCTGCAGATGCACAGAACATAGAAAGGTTACTATCAAAGATAAGTCTTCACTTTTATAGAACAAGATTGTCCCTTGATAGTAATAATTATGTCAGAGACAACCTTCACCTTGGGCCGACATACAATCATGTTCCGCATTTGGAGGATTTTTGGGAGGACTGCTCTAATGATTATGAGGTCAGGAAAAGGGATTGGATGAGGTTGACCATAGACCAAATTGAAGCCTTCAATCTGCAGTTGGACATTGAGGGTATAGAGGATGATGGTTTTGACTTGATAGATCTAGTTTTTGTTTCTTCAATCTAAATGTAACCTCTTCCTCTTTTCAGTTGGGTTGAGAAGGAAATAACTGAAATTAGAGAAAACATTTTTTGTGTTCTAGAAAACCATGAGGTGGATAAAATTTAAAGCCACCGAGCATATTTCCAGCAAATCACCTACAAAGGATAGTGTTGTGACCTTTTCACACATCGCCCCATCCAAATGGGGACCCCCAATTTTTGCTCCATTCTGGTCTTTTGGCTTTCGTTTTCCGTCTCTCTCTCTCTCTCTGATCGTTCTATCCTTCCGAGATGTCCTTGTTCTTTGACCTAATTTGAAATTTTGGCTAAGACTGAAGTGAATCTGTGAAGTTAGGGTTTTGTTCTTCAGGCTGGATTGAGTTTAAATCAGGTTGGTAAATTGACATCTGAGCACAACAGTACAGTCAGAAGGCTCAAGGCAGGATCCCACTGAAATTTCGTTGACAACTTACTATTTTTAGTAAGTACCTAATTTGAGGCTTGTTCCTCAGGATTTCGGGATTCTAACTACTTCAACACGTTCAGACAGCTTCAGAGTGCCTGTACGATAAATTTGAACAGATTCAGACAACTGGCTATTTTTAGCAGTTCGGCCTTCATAGGCCATTTTCAGGGTTTAAACGTATGATTCTCCAATGCATGATAGGAGAATTGATCTGGGTTTTTCAAGACCTTCGCGATGGTGTAACATGCAAACCGAGATGGTGACTTTCAGAGTACAGCCTTCCGAGGCCATTTTTAGGGTTTGCATGCAGGAATTTTCAATGCATGTCCGGATATTCCATGTGGGTTTTGTGAGAGCTTCTCAGTAATATGACATGCAAGTGGAATGGATCAATTTTCAGGGGCTTACTATTTTTAGCTAGTGCCCGCATGTTGACCAGTTTTCTGGGTTTTTCTAGGTTTTTTGAGATCCCACGGGCACTGTGACATGCAAACTCATCCGACATTTGGTTGACCACTTTTCGGACACTTACTATTTTTAGCAGGTTCGCTCCGGCAGCAACCCGACACTTCAGTTCAACAGGCAGAGCAGTATGCAGTAGAAATCAAGTCAAACAGAGACCATTCGAGGCACATGCAAGTCAGATTAGGGTTTCCAGCTTCGATGCCTAAAAAGAGGGGTAAAAAGCCAGAATTTTGGAAAACGAAGATATCCCACTGTGATCAGCATCCTTCAGGCAATCTACTGGTGAAATTTGGGCATAATCCGGACACTTACTATTTATAGTAAGTCGCCTACAGAACACGGCTATAAATAGCAGGTCAGAGCAAGAGATAGGCGAAAACAGGTTCATCAAACTACAAGGACCACGTGGTGAAAATTTCAAGTCAAACGGAGCTGTGGAAGTTGGAAAATCAAGGGGTTTACTAAAAATAGCAGGCAAGCTAAAGATAACAAGTAAGCCTGAGCGACAGGTATGAGAAGGCCAATCAGGCCACGGAGATCACATCCACCAGCTTCCGATTCAAAATAGCTAAAATTCCACGAAAAGCCGCAAGCCTTCGAAACTTACTAAAAATAGAATGTGAGGGCAAGGGTAGGCAAAGACTTGGAAAATCCTCTAAGGCGTGGAAAACAGAAGCTTCACCTTCAAAATGCGCCCAAAGGGTCATGAGGTTAAGAAAATCTCTAAGTGTGGAAAATAAAAGCTTGGCATGTCAAATGCGCCCAAGGATGAAGTGCCTTCAAAATTCTATTAAGGCATGAAATGCAAGTAAGACCACCTAAATGCGCCCACCTCAAGGATGAAGCTTGAAAAGTTTCTAAGTTACAAAATAGAAGTACCACCTCTAAAATGCGCCCATCATGCAAGGAGGTGTTCAAGGAATTTTCTAAGGCATGAGCAAAATAGAAGCTCATGGGCTGAAATGCGCCCAAGGTTGAGAGGATGTTGATAAAAAAAAATTGCTAAGTATGAAAAGTTCCTCTCCCTACCTCAAATGCGCCCACAAGGATGAAGTCAAGGCATAAAAAAAAATCCAAGTGATTAAAATGAAACTTCACTAGGCCAAATGCGCCCAAGGTGTGGAGTTGTGTGGAGAAAATTTCCCAAGGCAAGTAAATGGAAGCTCCTCCATCAAAATGCGCCCATCCCAAGAAAGGTGCTAGGAAAATTTCTAAGGCTGGAGAAATGGAAGTAGGGGTATCAAAATGCGCCCACCTTGAAAAATGAGAGCTCACCTAGCAAAAAGCGCCCTCAAACAAAAGCACATAGGCTAATTTGCGCCCAAGGTGGTAGAGAGGCCTCAAAAAGTTTCCAAGGCATGAAATTAAAAGCTCCAAGGGTAAAATGCACCCAAGAAGAGATGAGGGAGGTCATAAAAATTCTAAGTGTTGGAATTAAAAGCTGAAGCTATAAAATGCGCCCAAGGTAGCTTGCTAGTTGAAATAATTTCTAAGGCTGGAAAATAAAAGCACAAACCTCTAAATGCGCCCTCTAAGGAAGTATGAAGGCAAGACTTAGAATATTTTCTAAGTATGAGGGAAATGAGAGTTCAAGGGGTCATATGCGCCCAAGGTAGGAGGAGGTGAAAGACTTAGGAATTTGTCTATGGCATTAGAATAAAATGCCACTGAAGGGAATACGCCTAGAGAGAAGGAAATGCTGAAGGAATTTCTAAGTTAGAAAATGGAAGTAGAAGACTTCAAATGCGCTCCAAGGAAGTTGGGACTTGAGAAAAGTTGCTAAGTGTAAGGCAAAATTCTAAGGCGTGAAAATGCTTGGGTGTTAAGAAATTCTAAGTAAGGAAAGATGGAAGTGGATACATGAAAATGCGCCCCTCAAGGGTAAGTTAATAAAATTTAAATTTTTCCTAAGGCATTTTCAAAGATAAAGTGGGAAATATGCCTGGAAGAGGGAACATTTAAAAAATTTCCAAGTGCAAGGTAATATACGCCCGTGAACAGGAGGAAATTTCTTCAGCAAGCCAAGGAAAAATGCCAAGGTAGGAAAAATGAAGGTTGCAGGTGTGAAGAATGTCCAAAACTAAAAATGAATAAACCTTAGCAAATTTTATTATTTTTCAAAAATAATAAAAATTAAACTTACCCCTTCGTCTGGATACACATGAAAACGATGGGTTCCGAGGGGAAATTTCTTCTGGGTATTGGATATTTCCCACTGGGAGATGATTTGAATTTTTTCCACACCTTGCTTGCATTGTTTTGACAGATATTTTAGCCTGGCGCCTGTTGATGAATTTCCTAGGCGAAAAAAAAATAAAAATTCTCTAAGGCAAATGCGAGAAATGTTTCTACAAAAATGCATTGGCTTGTGATGTCAAAATAAGCGCCTGGATTACAGTGACTGAGATTTGTAAAGTAGACAAGATTGTCTAAGGGAAAATGAAACTACAAGAAGTCAAGCACTCTCACAGAGATGAAATTTGTCTAAGGCATGGAGGGATTTGAAGATGAAATGAAGCTCAAATATCAAGCATTCGAGTACGTCCTCGAGATGAAGTATTTTCTAAGACAAACTCCAAGCACAAGGTGGTGAATGCGCCCTTGAAAAGGACCTCGTGAAACGAACATCGTACACCCAGTTGCTGAGAAGTTATGAAAATTTGCTAGAAAAATGATAAGCTTTATCATATCTAGAGGTCAAGCAGGCCCTGGAAGTCAAAATGTGGGAGTAAGGTAAGTAGAGTGAATTTAGATTATAAAGTGTTCTGATGCTCTTCTTTTGTTTTGTAGGATGAACATTGAAGCCAAGGCATTAAGAACTCGATGCAAAAGAAGCTAAATGCGCCTAAGGCAGTGAGCTGAAGAAATATGAAAGTTACAAATACCTCCAGGAATGGAAACGACAAAAAGGATGAATGTGAACGACTGAGCAGACGAACTCTGGAGACAATCTTAGAGACTCTTTTACCCTCCTCCTAGTGCAACAGAATTGGTAGGCAGAACAGTGGGAACGTGTTTCCGGACGAGAATCTTATAGAAGAAGATAATGGGCATTAATTGCAGATAATGGTTCCTACAGAGGAGTGGAGAATATTCTGTGCATTCATTGCCCCACGCCTCTCTGTGGCAGTTTTTAGGGCAAAAAACCCTAATTAGGGCATAAATGGCTCGATCTGAGCCCTTCATTATAATTCAATCCGAGTCGTCCGTTGGACTGGGCCAACTATAAAAGGGGCATCCCCCCTCATTTGTAATGGATTAGAAGTAGATGTTAGATCAGAGAGTAGAGAAGACAGAAGTTAGAGTAGATAGAGAGATAGCTTAATTTGAAAAGGAAAGAAAACTTTCCCCTTTGAAAGTTTTGTAAGAGGTTGTTGTGGAAAACTCTCATAATACAAAGGTTTATCATTGCATGGTGGTTCTATCTTTTATTGTGAATAGCTAGCAAGGCCTTTTCATCTTTCCAATTTAGATTGATAGAATAGAGTAGACTTTATTTTATGCAAGTAGTTGTTAATTGTGGAGTGTGGCGTTTTGGTTGAGCATATCTTCTTTCATCCATACCACTATCGGGCTTGCTGATAGTAAGTTCGCCTTGCATGGTCAACTGGAATATCAGTACCCAACTTCGGTTGTGATTCGTGTGTTCACTTGCATCGTTGTGACGGAGTGCACATGTTGAATCACAATTTGAACATCTTGCTCATCCTTTGAAGATTGCACCAACTTTGTCAGAGTTGTCCGAAGGGAGACGAAGCAAAGTCTGGTTTGAAGATTGTTTAAGTCGATCTTCGTCCTCCACCCTTTAGGAGTAGATGGTAGCATCTCTAATCCTTATATCCTTTTACATTCAGCATTATCTGGTTAGTTTAAGAACCCGAGCTTCATTGACAAATCTCCCGAAATTTGAAAATCTTTTCTTCTGAATGAGCAACTCACGTAAGTCCCCTTGGTACCCAGCATATTCACATCAACCAACTGAGTCTATTCGCAATATAAGGAACCTTGGAGTTGAACGCATGAACTTTCATGCAATCTTAGCATGCGGAATACTTTGATCAAGAGGGAATAGAGTGACCGTTGGACATTTTATTCTGTGTTGGTGTTGTCATAAAAAACACGTCAACAGATAGCACATCAAGAAAGCATAAGCAGGTTGGCTCCTCATCTCATCTACCCATCACAAATACATACTCTACTAGAATAAAATCAGCTATAGCTTGGGATGGTGATGATGAAGACCCTAAAAAGGGAATTGAGTTGAAAGGGTTATGTGAAGGAGGAAATAAGGAGCCAAGAAAAAAATTGGAAGTAAAGAGGCCACTTGTTCAAAGAGGTGAAGGTAGCTTGTTGGATCCCATGGATGAACAACCTTAGGTAACTTCTATTCCATCTTCTCCTTCACCATCTCCACCTCGTTCCTCTCCCATTCATCCACCTCTTCCCCGTTCACCCACTCCTCCACCTCCTTCATCACCACGGCCAAGTAACACCAAAGTTGATTCAATCCCAAGGACTACTTTGCCTCCTATAATAATCAGGTCTCAACTGGTATCCGCCATCTCCATGGCTCAAGGATGTGGTGCCTAATGTTGACAAAATGTCTTAGCCTATCACCCTAGAAAAGTACCAAAAACAATTTATAGATTATTGCCAAAGTTAATGGTCTAGATTGTATATGTTAAACTACTAAAGATATAGAGTAATAAAGGACATATAAATAGATGATATGGGGGTCAATGACTAAGCCCTAGTTGCAAATGTTGTAACTGATAAATTCATTGGATCATAGAGGTATTTGACTGAACCTACGGTGAATTGAAGGGGGTGTTGCTTGATTTGTGTGTTTAGAGGATCCATTTGCAGGTCCTTGGCACAACAAGAGCAGCAATGGAGACTTTATTTTACAATTTCCAAGTATGCTTAATGAGTGCAATAAGAGATCGAAAAGAGATGGATGTTAGAATATTTTTCAATGTAAGCACTGGTGAATGGGTTTCCCCCATTGTGATTAGTCTAAAGGAATTCATTCATGTTTCCATTTGTGCCAACTTTACTAACTTGAATGTTGCCACTGATTTTTTTTTTCCTGATTCCCATCATTGTTTCCATTTTGGAAGAGGTGGTAGGAATGAAATTTAATCTCCTCTCTATCACATCTTTGATTACAACCAAATAAACATCACAAAGGACCAATTAATGACTTCCTTTGTGATTGAGAATTGGATATATGGATACAATAAAATGCCTTCCAAAATTTGTACCTACAACATTCCAATGAATCATCTTGCTTGCATTTGAGAAATCAATAGTGAAGTACCTTTATCCTTTCTTGGAAATTGGTCCATCTATAGTGCCAAGCAATCACCTAAAAGCTTTCTCTCAGCGTATACAACTATGTAGTGAGGCCAAGTTGGCACACGACACCAAGAAGTGTTCCAAATTATAATCATAATAATAGACATTGTACACCAACCACATAAAGGAATGGTGATTGAATTGGGCATGGTAACAACAGAAGGCCTTGGACAAATGTAAGTGCAGATGATCAACATGCCTATCTTGGTCTATTGGGTTGAATAAGGAATTCCTATTCCACGTGGGCCTCAAGTTTAATAATTAGCTGCATGCTGGCACAAGAAAAAAGTCACGGGTTGAGCCACTCAGTTTACCTATGAGCCAATTGCTGCCCTAGATAATAGACCAAGTAGAGCATGATGGAAATTCCTATGTATGGTCTATTAAAAATACGAAGTATCAAGATTAATAACTAGAAAATCAATAACCAAGCTCCTGTATATATGGTCAATAGTCTTGTGACTCGTGGGCTTTTTAATAGATGGATGTTGTATGTATTAGAGATTAAAATAAAATTCAGAGTGTGACAAAAAAGGATCCTCGTCACTGTAGAGAAGATTTCAAGGATCAGGTTTGTAGAACTACATCTGGGATCTAGGATGGCTCTCCATATGCACATTTATTCTAGATAGAAACTTTGCCATCTTTATACAAGAATATTGGAAACTTCTTGTTGATTGTATCTTTCATGAACCATGCAACCTATTGAGAGGAAGATCCTATTGAAAATTAGTATTTTCGAGATGATTAATGACATATTGTATCACATGGGATTAGATTATGTGTAGAGATGTGCAATGCACAAAGAAATCAACGACATCCAATGGGAGGTACATTGCATCAATTGGGACATATCCCCTTGTACCCATGGCATTGTTGGTTGGCCTACTTACTTCTGCAATACCAAAGAGTAGGCAGACACATGTGATGCATATCAATGAATAGACAAATCATTGAAGAGCGACTTTCTGGCCCTCTAGCTATCACAAATACATTTCTCTGTGTGGTGGGAAATCAATTTTATTGGACCTTTTAAGATTTAAGTTAGTTCCACTGGTGTAGGTATATTGTAGTCATGATAGAACAACTGACCAAGTGGCTAGAGGTTAGAACCTTGTAAGCCATCAGAATGGCAAAGACTAAAATGCATGCTCTCATAGATTGATCCATGTATATACACTAGTGAATAGCTTCTTGTAAATGCTAATTCTCTAATTTCTATCTGCTTTAGATAATCTGTGATTGGCATGATATAATTTAAAGTGAAAATACTTGCACACAGTTTATTATTGAGCTTGTTTTATGAATGAATGGAGAAAAACTAGTGAACCATCCAAATAAGTTTTTTGTGCTTGACTCTTGGTATATTGAATATTAGAACATAACTGTCTGTCCTTGTGGATTTGATTTTCAGCAAAGATTAATATTGTTTGGATTTCTTTCTAATTGTAGCAAAGGTAATGGAGGCCCTGAACATTCCAAGAGGTGTCCGGCGTGTGATTTTTCGAACACTCAATACTGATAGGTACTGTTAAGTTCTAACAATATATATTTGCATCATTCTAGTTTCAATACAATTTTATTACAACTTGATACACTTGCAAAATGAATTTCCAAAGTCTTTTTTCCCTCTTTTTTTCCACTCAATCATATTGACTTTTGGTAATAGGGGTCTTGCCTTCGGTAAAAAATAAGCTGTCCTTAGGCCCATGTAATATGGTGAATAATTTGTTTTCCATGAAGTAGCACCAGTAGTGACAGATGCTTCAAGAATGAAAGGACTGATATATAAACTTTAAAATGGTAGTTTTGTTAACCAATATATAGAAGGCTTGGAAGTTTGTCTTTTACTGTTTTTTCCTTAAAACTATTAAGTTTTAATGATACAATCCTACATAAGCTTAATTATACTTAAGGGAGAGAGCATTACTGATTTTTTCATTTCTTTTTCCTGTACCTATATTCATTTATAAACACATAATTGTTATGAAGACCAAGAGATGGATTTGACAAAAGATCAGGAGACAAGATACTTACTCTTTAGTACTATTGAGTCATTGACCATTGCTATTTGTGTAGTTATTAATATTACCTGGGATTTTAGTATACTGATTTTACCTTGCAAAAATATTTGGATGGTTTAACTTTAGATCATAGCAGGAAAAACTTATGGGGGAAAAATCAGACTAAAAAAAATGTAAAAAATACAAAAATAGGAGGAAAACCTGCTATTTTTTAAATTTAAAGGAATTTTAATAGCATAGAGATATAGAGAGAAAATAAAATTGAGAGTTTAGTCCATGAATTGTGGAATACAGGTTTTTTTCATTTATGTTCATATTTGTAATGTCCCCTTTTCCTAGGCAATTATCAGTTGCAGACGTTAGTCCATCACTTGGTCCCCGTGGACTAACAAGGTGGTTAGGGGGCCCTTTGAGGGCGTTTGTGGACTTGGTCAGTCAACCATTTGAGCTCAGTTGGTGTTTCCTAGCTCAACGTTACTAGGGTTTTTGCTGTGTACCTTTCAGAGCTTGATTTGGACACTTTGCCTATACTATTTTTTAGGAAGTCAGGGGGTCAGCATCCTGCTCAGTTGGTAGTATTTCTATATCAAGAAAGTTGGCAGATTCTCACCATGAAGTTATCCTGGCATTTATCATGGTCATGAGCATTAAATTTAAATAACGTTAATAATAAAGTTAAATTAAATATTTAACTTATTGCGTGGTTTATATATTTTAATGACTTGTGATAAAAAGGCGTTATAAGGAGTTTTAAAAGATTATTTTATAATATAAAGTTGGATGCCAATTTAAGGGAGATATAAGGCGGGAAAGAAATTAAATAAAATAATTTAATTTGCCGACTTGGGCGTACGAATTGGAGGGAAATATAAAAGTCCATTTGTGAGCTTATTTGCACATTCATGTTGAGAAGAAAATTGATAAGGGTTTTACTAGTTGGACTGGAGAGTCTGAAAATCTCGGCTTCATTGAGGACGAAAAACCCTCATGAGGAACAGTATGCTACAGGAGTGAAAGATCTTCAAAGGCTACTTGCTGATAGCTCCATTTCATGGGCATTGCACATTAATGTATTCAGGAAAGCATCAAGTCAGGGTTTGAAGAATTTATGAACTTGTAGGGTTAATGTTTGTAGAGGATATTGAAATCTTTAGTTTCATAATAGATTCAAATGTATCTTTCTTAAGTGCTGATCGATGGTATTAAAGAGGTGAGTTTGAATATCAAGGGTGAATGTTGTAATGTGACATGGGGTTCCTGGAGCAATTTTCCAAGCACAAACTTTACTTGGGCAGCCTAAGTGATTTACTTTATTACCTACTGATATATATAATTATTGCTGGTTTGAGACTGGACGTGGGAATACATAAAGTTTATTTGTACTGGCAGCCAGCCTACGTGGGAACCAAAGAGTCAACTCCAATGTGGGTTTGGAAGCTGTGAGACTTTCTTCACCTGCCGGTCCTCACTCTATGTGCTTTGTGAATTTCTGTGGGAGTTTGGAAGACATCAATCTATTAGCGAATGAATTGGCCCTTATTACATTTCAGTATTTACTCTCTAGCCTGACTTAATAAGGTCAATATCACCAACAACTTTGGGAAGATCACAATTTCATTTGTGACTTGCCTCTGAATTATTACCGAGGTACAACTTCCTCAAAGATTGTGATTAACCATTATAGGATACGCTTTTAACCAGAAAGTAGAGAAAGGAAAACAAACAATGACTTATAAATACAAAATCAATGCGGCGAACAGAAAGAAACCACCATTAACATCCCAACGCAAAGACTAGAACTATGATAGTTTATGAATGTAACTCAAATAGAATCGATCTCACAGGGGGTCTAGTAATTGATGATATTCCTCAGAGTCTTGAATGTTAGTATTAGAAACGAAATTTCTGGGAGACTCAAAATGCATTGTATTTCTAGACCTTACTTGAGGAGAGAAATCTTCTTCCTCACTTGATGAACTTGAATCTTCTTCATTTCCTTCAGAGTTCAAGTTGTACACTTCGGTCTCCCAAGTCTGACCTTCATCCATCTCATTGTCTGTTACATACTCCCCAAAGTGTTCAGGACTGAAGATGGCGAGATTAACATTCTCAGCAATAGGGTGGGAATGATTCACTGAACCTTGAAAATTCAAAATCTTTTATTTCCGTGTCTTACGGACTGGAATGTGTTTCTTGACATAATTTTGTTTCCATACCCTAGACGTATTAAGTCATCCTCAATATTAATTGCTTCTAATTGTGCTTGTTCAATCCTACACACCTTATTCCTTTTCAAAATAAACCGAACATCATGATGTAAAGCAAATGTAAAAATGTGAAACTGAATTTCTTTACTTGGCTGCTCCACAAGGGGAATCCGTTGCAAATCTTTGTTAAATCGATCCACAAAGTACTAGATGGA
Organism: Sequoiadendron giganteum; assembly: GCA_007115665.2. Taxonomy (NCBI): domain Eukaryota; kingdom Viridiplantae; phylum Streptophyta; class Pinopsida; order Cupressales; family Cupressaceae; genus Sequoiadendron; species Sequoiadendron giganteum. Next base: position 519,037,003 of record CM021109.1, read on the forward strand.
TTCTCTTTCCTTCTCAATCTGGAAAAATTGATAAAGCAAAGCAACAATCCACGTCCTTAAATCTTCTGAGGAAATTTTCCTCCAAAACACTCCAACCAGTAATATACCCATGTGGTAAATTCCAAAACCATTTGGTCGCACCCTCAATGAGACTATCAACAAATATCCTTACAAAAACATCCTCCTCTTGCACTCCCAAGACTCCACATGCAACAATCAGGGCTAGAATATGTTCTTCAGTGTAAAATCCCCTTCCAAATTTGAACGATATTTTTCGATTGTTTCAATTTGACACATGTCATGTCCCCAAAATTGTAGCATTGAAATATAAAGCATCAAAAACAAGATGAACAAAATACATATTAAAAATGTTAACAATTTAATATTTCTATTATAATTATGAAAGATAATATTATAATTATAAATATAAATTAAATATTGTGAATACCAAAATATAGATATTAAAATTTATAAAAAGATAATATTGTAATTATAAATATTAAAAATAGTATTACAATACAAAAAAATAAATATTAAATATTAATGAGAAACACACAATATATATTAATATAACTATCATATAAAATAGAATAATTAATATTTATGAATATCATAATATTCATAAAATAATATTATATATATATATATATAACAATAAATATTTAAATATACTCCAGCAATCCTAAAAGCAGCAATTATCCCTAGGGCAGCGATTCCTAACAAGTTCTTAAGGCAGCGACTTACTAATCATTAGCAGCAATTATGAGAAGGAAGCAATGCATTCTAAAGCATCGGTCAACCCTCCTTGACACAAGAAGTATGAAAACAAGGATTATACCTACTTTATCATAGTTGAATGTGCATTGAATTAATAGGGAGAAACTAGCAATTAATATGGATAACAAGACATGCGATTAAAATAAAGAGACATGACCTTGAAGAAAGAGACGTGCCATTTGGTCTAGTGGGGGATATTAAAGGAAGAATGTTAGCAAGCAATGGAGGGGGGAATAGGAATAGGGAATGAAGGAATAATACATTGAGCAGCAAGTTTAACATATATATATTAATATATTACTTACAATAATGTTTTATAAATATTTATTAGGAATAATGATGTATACATATTTAAATAGAATATATATATACATATTCATATAGAAATACTTATATATATATATATATATATATATATATATATATATATATATATATATATATATATATATATATATATATATATATATATATATATATATATATATATTGAAGTCAATTAGAAATGATGATACATACATATATATATAATATGTATGGATAAGTAGATATGTGAATCACTAGTGAATATACAAATGATACATGCAGCAATTATTAAGCCTTATAAGTAATGATGACTCTTTAATATAAACATAAGTAGATTATGTATATTTATGAATTGTCCTCACCCTATGATCAATCCAGTATAAGGTTGAAGGAGGCGAGTAAGGAATCAGAAAATGTGGAGATAGAACAACTCAGGTGAGACTACTCACTTAGTTTTAATGTTTAGTTATCTTCAATCTGACATAACCATGATGCATGAACCTTGTTGCCCAGCCGATCTATGTACTATTAAATGTAACCAATAAACTCTATTCATTGGAATGCACATAGTCACTTCTGATGTGTTAGAACCATGCTTTCTTGATAGTGAATCTGGAAACAAACTTCACTAGATTGGAAATCAACAGTGTATTTAAGTGGACTATGTAGTCCTTGATTGATCATAGGCCAAATGGATTATCTTCTATGGGTATGGTTCTAATGATGATCAATTTGCATTTATATTCGATTTTTGCAAATATTGGACTTGTAGGATGTATTGAATTGCAAAAGAACATAATGAACATGTAGACATGAATATTGCTTAATTTAGTTTTGTATTTTGATATACCTTCATATTAGGATTCAAGGAACTGTTTGATCATATTAAATATTCTTATTGCATAATATGTGTAAATACAAATGAGGTACTAATGACTGCATATTTGGTGACTGCATATCAATTGTCTGAATTGTGATTGTAGTCCCGCTAGGAGAGTTGAGTCATGACTGAAGTGGTTTGTCTAAAAACCTCACCTAGGTTCTGCCCCACAGGTCCATAGCAAGGGTTGGGCAGTCTGCCCCACAGGCCCATTGCAAGGGTTGGGTCATGGAGGGGTGAGGGTTCCACCTAGGCTTTCTGCCCCACAGGCCTAAGATAAGGGTTGGGCATTGAAAGGTGGTAGACCGTAGGCCCCTTAAGAGTTCCCCTCTCTTGATGGGTTGAGTGACTCCTCTTATGTTTATCAATCTGTATTTATGATTATGTCTGATTTTGGATATCTATATATTAATGCTAACAGGAATGTTGTTAATGTGATGAATACAGATTCTAATCTAGGGTCATTGTATTAAAAGGACATTCATTTGGAAAGAAGAAACCCTAAACCTAATCAACAAGCAAAGTCTAGGGCAGACAAACGGATTTTAGGGCAAGTCCGAGTAAGGGACATTACAACACATGTGCCATTTTGTCAAACAATATGCATTTTAATTGAACTGTGTATTTCAGAGGTTTTGTGGCTTGCAAATTCATAGAATGATAGCTCAGAAAATAGATAACTTCACACTTTGCATTGTTTCAGACGTGAGAACATATATTGCATTCAATGACACGTAAACTCAACATTTACATGTTAGATTCGCAATTTTCTGAGCAAACAAATAATAGAGCTTATGCATTTACATATTCAAAATCACATTACATAACATAGAATACTTGTTTGCTGATTCTTGAGCAAGCGCTATGGCTGTTGGTGAGAGTTAGGTTGATATATGAAGTCCAAACAACAAACATTTTTGGAAATATATGCACAGTTGTAGATGACCATGTTAATAAATAGTTATATTGTAATCGACCATACTAATTAGTTATATAAATGTTTTAGTCGGCCGTACTAGGAATAGATAATAATAGTTTAAATAATACATGCATAGTTTAAAGTAAAAGTTGGATTAGTTGTCGGGTGGGTAGTTAGGAAGAGTTGTTGACGGTTGGTATCTCAACCAACCTCGGCCATCTATATATGTATCTTGTCATTTGTAGTTGGACACGGACAATTGCTATGTACTATTGATATACTTCATGAATGAAATCAATCCATTTTGTTGTGCAATTACTCTTACGATTGTTTTGTGATTCATATTCTAGTACGTGCATTACGTTCGTGAGTTATTCTCGTTTACTCCCATAGTATGTTGAACATTACCCGGTGAAGTAAACATTTGGCGTCGTTGCCTAAGCGAATCCTGTAAACACCCAGACATGAGAATGGCGTTGTGATGGGGTAGCTGACTGAAGGGCCGGTACAAGCAAACAAGGATCGTGAAGACGCCTTGACGGAAGACTCCCATAGTATGTTGAACATTACCCGGTGAAGTAAACATTTGGCGTCGTTGCCTAAGCGAATCCTGTAAACACCCAGACATGAGAATGGCGTTGTGATGGGGTAGCTGACTGAAGGGCCGGTACAAGCAAACAAGGATCGTGAAGACGCCTTGACGGAAGACCTTTGCAGTCTGCGGGAAATCTCGTCAAAGGATCATGTACGGAGGGAGGCTCTCAGGCGAGAGATCCCTTAGTTGGTCATTTGGGATAAACTGCATGACAACCAAGAGGTCGACCATCTTCTTACTAGATTGCCGAGATTGATAGTGCACCACTACATTATCTTACAAGATCTCCGGGCCGAGAGGGATCGGGAATAGAGAAGGCAATAGATACTGCAACGGTACAAGGAGAGAACTAAGCGGGAAGAGGAGGAATGAGATACAAGCTGATGACGTACGCCTAGAAACTAAGGCCCATACGATCGACAAGTAATGCCCATACGCCTCAACAAGGACAAAAACCAAGTATCGAGAGGGCAAGAAACTGCTGAGGAACAAGTACGAAGATCATTAAGACTCAAAGAGCAAGAGAGCCGATGGAGGAAATTAAAACAAACCAACGAAGGAGTAGATGAAGACTAGAACAAAATAAACCAAAATATTGTCTACCCTGGTGGAGAAACTAATGAGAGGAACTTCAAAACACCATATAAAATAAATGAAAATGAAAATGAAGTGACAGAAGAACTTCAAAACAACATACGTCATATGAGAGAGATGTCCATAGTAGATGACCAAGGGCTGAGAGTTGGAAGATCTGAACCTAAGACCCTAGGGCAGAGGAAGTACCAGGCCGAAACCTAGGGGACTCAAGGTGTAGAGGACGCCGACAGGGGATGCGGGGAAGACTCGTATCGTGGTCGAGAGTGCAAGTGACACATTGGGATGTAGCGGGAAAATCAGTCCAGTCAGGTTCGACACACAAGGAGGGCATTGGGGAAGGATGGTCACTTTGCCAGGCGAGAGGCAGAAGCTGTCGAAATTTATAGGGAACGGGTTAGAAGATCCAATAGATGTGCAAAACAATTTGGGTAGCCAACGGACAAGACGATGTCGACTATTGGCTGAAAGCATTTCCAACAATGTTAAGAGACAATGCCATTGACTGGTACATAGAACTAGACCCAACAACAAAGCTATCATGGAGATTACTCAAGAAGGCCTTTCAGGACGAATTCAAACTCTTGAGGGATGACAATGAGATTGTAGCAAAAATCTACAGTACGAAGCAAGGGAAGCATGAGAATGTGCGCTCATACAATCGGCGACTCAAAGACTTGTTGGGAAAATTGGAGGTTCAGCTAGCCGACGGGCTAAAACAGTGATGGTTCATCGAAGGCTTGCTTTCGTCGTTGAGGAAGAAGATGAAAGTCGTGCCTCCGTTGACGTACGCTGAAGCGTACGATCGGGAGATGGATATAGAAAGCGAAAACAAACATCCTCCCAAGGGAAAAAGAAGACGGATGACGAGGAGAGTACGAATGACAACGACGGTGAATCCAAGATTGTACAATCACTCAGGAAAGATATGATACGAATGATGAAAGAATTGAAGGCTGACAAAGAGAGTACAAGGGAAGCATGAGAACTGCGGTGTACAAAGTGCAACGAGGAAGGTCATGCAAAAGCGAATTGTCCGAAGAAGTTGTTTTGCGATATCTGCCAAGTTATGGGACATTCCATCAAGGAATGCCCATACAATATGAAAGCAAGGGGTACGCAAGTACTCTTCACTCTGGGAGAATCGTCAACATTGCCGAATACACCACCGAAGCCCTAGTACAATAGAAATGCATCCCCTGGAGGTTACCAAAGTAACAAAAGTCCGAGAAGCAAGATGTAGTACGATGGTAAAGGAAGGCCCATGATACAATGTCAGAAGTGCAATGAATGGGGCCACTTCGCCAGGGATTGCTAGAACAGTCAAGGTTCGGGAGGATTGTGTGAGTGGTGTGGACCAGGCGACCATGAAGACAATGAATGTCCCAAGCAGAAGGGCATCCACATGTTGGAAGTAGAAGAACAAGAGGTATTGGCGATCACCAAAGTGCAAGTGAAAAAGGCCACGTACCCAGATCCACGTACAAAGAAACAAAGGATGAAGGAAGCGAAAGACGAAGTGGAACTGGTGATGGCGAAGGAAAACAAAACACCTTTGGAGAAACCAAGAACCTCTCAGCGATCGGAGGCGAAAACCAACATTGTACGACAGGTACTGCAGACCACCATACCAATAAAAGTAACTGACCTAATCCAAACTTTGCTGCAATTGGGACTGGCAATGACAAACATTGTCGAGTATGGCAAGCAACTGGGATCAGAGGACTGAGGGAAAGAATTGGTACCAGAACCGCCACCGTACGGTGAGCAAACCATTGACCTTGTACTACTCACGACAAACATCCGGAAGATGCCAGCGGTCGTGCGAATGGAGATCAGAGGGAATATCTTGAGAAATACTATTGTTGACGGAGGATCGAGAGTCAATGTACTACCCGAAGACACATGGAAGAGCCTCGAGAAGCCTACACTTTGGCCACCGACATTCCAACTGGTTGGTGTTGATCAACATGGTATCAAGCCGTTCAGAACACTCCTGGTGCAAAAGGTGATGATCGGGACACAACAGTTTTTGTTAAATTTTGTCATCATCCCATTACAGAGGAAAGCATATGATGCACTACTTGGGAGAGGATGGTTGATAGCCGCCAAGGAAATTCATAGTTGGCAGAGGAACACACTCTCGATTGTGAACAACGGGCCGAAGTACGCCATTGACTTGAAGAACTAGGTCGTGAATGAAGAATTGGCTTCCTCCAGATCAAAATCGAACGGAGGTGAGTTGGATGTCGACAAAGGAAAGCTATCGAATCGAACACCAAAGGCGTACTTGAACTTGGGAGCTGATCGAAAGATCAAACAAGCTCACTAAATGGATTATTTCATTGGCAGATGGAAGATTATGAAGTGTTCCATTGAGAGTGTAACATGCTATAGATTGGGGAAATCAAGGAAGAAGAGAAGCACCGCACGTCTAGCTAGGCACTTCTGGCGGAGTATAGAGAGTGCAAAGAGAGACTATCAGAATTGGATGATACACTAGCTGACAAGTCAAAACGTGACAAAGTACGAGGTAGTCAGAGAAAGTTAGAAGAAAGGAAGAGAGAGGAGAGAGAAAATGAAGGAGAAAAAGTGTAAAAGGAGAAAAATAATTGAGGAAGTATTGGAAAAAGAAAAATTGAAAGAAAAGAGAATTAAAAGATTATAGAGATGAGAGAGAAAATAAAAACAAGAAGAGAGAGAAAAGAGAAAAAGGAGAGGAAAAATAAAGAGGGAAAAAATGATGAAAAAATAAAAAATGGAAAAATAAAAGGACGTGAGACATTAAAAAATAAGAAAAAGGAGTTAACAAGAAAGACTAGGTGGCTAAAACTGAAAGTTGCTAGGACAAAAAGAACCATCCGAGTTAATGTTGCCAAGGTCGTACGAAGATCCTTGGAGCCTAATGTACGAAATAATGTTGAAGAGGTTGTAAAATTTTTTAATGAAAAAAAATGATGATATATAATCAAAAGAGTTGTATGATATGGCAATAAGAAGACCGTACGATATAAAGTAAGGAAGGCTGTACGAGTTTTCTTGGAGAATATCAGGCAAGTATCAATTAAAAGTTCCATACGAAAAGCATTAAGGGTTGAAATAAACAATCTGGAAAGTGCCGTACGATGTATCATTAAGGAGGATGTATGAGAGTACATTAGAGATGCCAAGAGTGCTGTACGAAGTTGCCTTGTTAATGTTGTACAAAATTGGAACAAGAATGACGTGCAAAAATTGAAGGAGGTTGCTGTACGGATATTTGAATACACCACCGTACAAACTTATGGTGAAATCGTTGTACAATTTTGGAGGAAGATTGCTGTATGAGTATTGGAACATGTTGTGCGAGTTTGGGAGAAGATTGCCATACGGGCCATCAACAAAATTGTCGTATGAGTTTATGGTGATGCTTTAGTATGAGTTTATGACAAAAGCTTTGCTGTACAAGCATCGAATGGAGGTGCTTGTGAAGGTGTGAAAAAGACCATATGATTTGTGATCAACAAAACTTGTGGAAATTGTTAAGCCGTACGAGGGGAAAGTCACATAGGTAAAAAGGTCGTACAAGCCAAAGTCGTCTAGAGTAAGGGAAATTGAACCAAGGGAAGAATAAATCGACCAAGCACATACAAAACCAAGGCCGTATGAATAACCAAAAGGGTTGCAGTAGACAATCTCAAATCAAAAGTTATGGAAAGGAGGCATTCCATATGGTTAAATATGCCAAAATGGCTAATTTTGGGCTTGGTTAGCAATATTTGGAATCTCGTGAAAACTCATGGAAATGATATGGGCGATGGAGTTTTGTATGGTTTATGAAGTGGTAATTTGGTCTTGGCGGTAGGGGCACTGCCCCGCGACCTCGCCATGTACTGCGATAGGGAGTGTGCCAAGGGCGTTGCCCCCAGAGCCCACGAGGGGTGTTGCCCCTCGACCCTGCTGGGGGATGCTGTCCCAGACCCCCGCAAGGGGCATTGCCCCTTGACCCCGTTGGGGGCACTGCCTTTAAACCCCCGTGAGGGGTGCTGCCCCTTGACCCTATTGGGGGCGTTGCCCCCAAACCCCCATTAGATTTATTGGAATTTCCAAATTGCAATATAGACAACCATCATAGTATAGTTACAAAAGAAGTTGGTAGTCGAGCAAACGAGAGTTGCAGCTCTTGAGGAGAAGTTGGCGGAGAGGGACAAAGTATTGGGTGAGTGTGACAGTTAGTTGGCAGAGAAGGATCAGCTATTAGCAGAGAAGGATACCTAGGTGGCCGATGCGCAATGACTTTCAGTAGAGAGGGAGAGTCAATTATAGGAAAAGGACGAGGAGTGGGCTACCACCAAGCAGGAGCTCGAGTTGGCATTTTTGGTTTTCAGTCATTTGGAAGATGACTACTTTGTGGGGGGGATGATGTAGACGGCCATGTTAATAAATAACTATATTTTAATTGACCGTACTAATTAATTATATAAATGTTGTAGTCGGCCGTACTAGGAATAGATAATAATAGTTTAAATAATACATGCACAATATAAAGTAAAAGTTGGATTAGGTGTCGTGCGGGTAGTTAGGAAGAGTTGCCGACGGTTGGTATCTCAAACAACCTTGGCCAATATATGTATCTTTTCATTTGTAATTGGACACGAACAATTGCTATGTATTATTGATATACTTCATGAATGAAATCAATCCATTGTGCTGTGCAATTACTCTTACGATTGTTCTGTGATTCATATTCTAGTACGTGCATTATGTTCATGAGTTATTCTCGTTTACTCTCATAGTACGTTGAACACTACTCAGTGAAGTAAACAACAGTCAGCCTAGAATGACAATCATGCCCAAACTAGCATAAACACCCTCCATAGTGATTGCGACTCCCTTGGAAAAGCCATCCAAAGCTCAGTATGCATCCAGTAGCACTCCAAAAACAATAAAAGCAATATATAAAGGTAGGAAATGGTTGTTTGCAGCTGCCTATACCATACAATCACCTCTAGCACATAGGAATAATGTTGCAGCAATAAGGGTGATAGATACATGGAAGATTTGCTCCTTCTAAATGCAATATAATACCTTACTAAAGTCCCATGGCCCACAGTGAACAGTAACTCGAGTTTTAGTGGCAAATATAGAGGCCACGTAGGAAGAATAAACAACAACAAATCCTGAAAACCCTACACACAACCCAGGTACTCAATAAATGCAATGCTAGCAATAAAGAGTCCTCCAAATCATACTCCAATTTGAAGCATGAACAACTAAAGTCTGTATATAACAAAATGCCATGACCAACTTAGTCCTTCTTGAAAATGGCGGCCAACTGACTTTACAATGTCCTCCAAAATTGAATAATAATCTCCACTTTCAATATGCTAGGAATGTGTAATGAGCCTTAATCTGATCACACACAAATTAACAGGAAACTGGAAATGACAGAACACTATAATGACAGATGAAATCACAAATTTATGCTCTTAAGATGCTAACAATCAGGTGTATATTATTGTGCAATGTAGATATAGAGTGAATACATGCATAAGATCCGTGTCTCACCATCAAAGGTGGCTGCGGCTTGCATCTACAAGATACCTTGATTATTTTGTTATGCACCTACAATCCTGTCGCTATCCAGAATATTGCCCAGACTTGAAAGAAAAACTCTATATACTGATAGGAGCTCGGGCAATTACAATCGATGCAAGACACACTAGTATAACGATTGGCACAGCTTCGCATGGGATTAGCTCGACACTAGATATTACTTCCTGCTCAGGAGAGAATGGATCAGTTGGGAGCCCAATCATTGTGTTGACTCTTCCCATGGGGCCACAAAGATCAATTTAGAGTGGCGTCTCCAAATGAACTTGTGCGCCCAAACATTCTTTCTCAACGATTGTCTTAGGTTGTTGCCGTCCACGAGTGCTTGCTGATGTATTCTAGTAATGAGTGCTTACTGGTGAATGATGTCGCCGCCACCCAAGATGAATGACAACCTTCTCGGATATTCATCAAGCCATGAACCAACACTCGAAATGGCACTGAAATGTTCGCCTTAATTTTTTTTTGATTTTTCAGTTCACATACAATGCAATCATGCACCCGTTAAGATTAGCTCCAAACAAAATGATGCTGAATTAAACTCTAACCAAGAATGTGCCCTAAAACCACTTAAGGAGGAGGGGCGGGCATATGGTCAGAGGATCCCTAGGATCTAATAACTCAATAATTGACTTGATTACAATTGAAAAAGAGAGCTAAACTCAACATCAAGAATGTGCACACAAGATCCTTTAGAAGGCGAGGTGCTAATCGTTATCACTGTTTTTAGTTTCAGCTCAAAACAGGTAGAGCTGAATTACATTCAACTCAGAAAGGTAAAACTAAAATTTTACTGCCTACATATTCGTCACATTCTGAGATTTTATTAAAAATGAATTCAAGTGTTATTTTGCAAATTCTTGTAACAGAGAAACTCATAACTTTGCAAAGTAATGCTATTTTATTCATTTTAAAAGCTGAAGTCCCACACAAGCCGTGGGAGTAACCTGATTTGATTTCTTAATCAAATGTTGAATACATAAAGGAAGTGAATAACACACAACTGAAAATAAAGTAAGAACAAGGAGAGAAGGTGATTCGTCATTGCCTGGAATGACGAATCATTATTGAAGCTGTGCTGATATTCATCTCCAGCTTTGGTGTCACGTTCAGCTTCAGCTCTAAGATTTTCTGCAAAATTGTGAAGGGTAGCATTAGAGCAATGAAAAATCAAATTCTACCTTATCCCTACGCTACCAACAAAAATGTAATCTCATTCTATCATGCATTCACCAGATGATTTACTAAGAAAAGTAGAGCATCAAAAGAGCAATTAAATCTATCATTTTTACTAACTGGTTTGTGTCATGTGCAGAAACAGGAAATACAATATTGCTATTTTTTATCAGTTTCAGAATGAGTGGGGTTAAATGTGGCTCCCACAAGGGTTGAGCCCAACTCATCAAAAGTTAAGCAGTATGCACATCATGAAAATCTGTTTTGTATTATGCAGATTTTTTGCAAATTTCATCACAAAAGGTATGTAAAGAGTAAACAACAGCAGTGCTGCAAATTATTTTCATTTCTAGAATGCATTGATTTCAGTTTTCATGAAGACAATATTATGCCATCTTGCTGAGTTTTGTGAGATGATATCAAAACATATAAAAAGAGAGCAGCAAACATAGGAACAAATACATATTTTTGCCACTCATACCCACTATGTTACAGCCAAGCTGATGAAGGTCACAATGCTAAGTTGCTGAAAGAGCAGAAAAAAATCAACACATTTTGTTTGCATCAGCTACAACTAACATAATGATGTCTTTTCTTTTTATCATGATAGAAATAAATAAATAAATAAAAAGGCAACATTATGTTGTTTGCAGAACATGTTCATAAGTCAAAGCTCAGAAATGGAATACAACCATGATTTGTTTTGCAAAATATAGAAATGGGAAGATTCTTTCAAATTTATAAAATACCCACATACAAATTTCCACTCAAAATGCAGATTTTTCTTCATTTAAGGAAATACCCAGCTGGAGTTTCATTTCTATTTTCAAAATGGTGAAAGATATTCCGAGTTGGTTTCATATATGTTTGAGCTGAATAGATAATCAAGAAAATGAATAAGTGAAATACAAATTTTCTTCAAAAAGATCATTATCAGAGCATGAAATGGTGTGACCTGTGTAATGGCCTGCCAAGTTTACCAAAATAGAAGTGTTTTTTGTCGAGATAAATTTTCATAAGCTCAGTTTTGATGGTGAGAGCAACACAAAAACCCAAGTCATAAATGTAATGGCGCGGCCAGTGCTTGGTCTGCGTTTCACATGGTAAGAACATAAATATTTTCTTTCATTTAAGCTTTTCAAGATTTGTTTCAACTAGCAAAAGGAGAGCTCACCTTATGATGCCTGGGAAGGAGAAGAGAAATTGCGCCCAGCTCTTGGAGCTCACAAATGCAGGGTCGATCTCATTAATGGTGCCCAAGGAGAACCAAAAAACATAGAAAACGTAGAGAGACAGAGGAAGACATGAAAAATACAAAGCACAACAGTAAGCTCAAGAAAGGAAATCAAGAGAAATGGAAGATTATCAGAAAACATATAGGCCGTGCCCAATAGAAGCCTCTAAAGCTTGCAAATAAAGGAGAAAATCTCCAGATTAGAACAAAGCCAGACTTACCATGCATACAAGTTTCAGAAAATGGCATCCAAAGCAAAATCTTCAACCCAGAACCTATGGTTTCCTCATCAATGGCGGCACAACTGGGAGAGGTAAAGGATGAAGTGAAATGAAGCTCATGCATTCGAATTAGGGTTAATACCCTAAAAATTTTGATATAAGAGGCATTTTTTTTTTGCCTTATGTTTTTATTTTCACTTCCTTCCTTCATTCGTGGCATTTGATGTGCCTTTCATTTTCCATCTTCTCTTAATTTTTGAAAGTATTTTCCTAAGACTAAATCATGCAAAGCCTTTTGGCTTCATTCAAAAGCTTTTATTTTACATTTTTTCTCAAATTTAAATAATTTTATTTAAGTGATTAATTTTTAACCACTTAAATAAAGTTATCAATAAAATGTAAAATAGAGCTAGGCATTTATTTATTTTTGTATTTTAGTCATATTGTAAAATATTTATTTAAAGTGGTAATTATAAATCACTTTTAAATAAATATTGTTATTAAATGCAAGAATAGAATTTCAAGTGAAATGTATTTCATTACTTGCATCAAATGTAAATCTTTATTAAAATGATAAATTATAAATCATTTTAATTAGAGATATTTAAAATGCAAGAATGAAGTGTCTTAGATATTTATTAAAATGATGGATTAGGAAGTCCTTCTACTTGCATGTTTTGTCAAATTGTAAAGCTTTATTTTAAAGTGATAAGTTATAAATCACTTTTTAATAAATGTTTTGAAATACAAGTTGAGGTCACATTTAATGACATTTATTATTCAAAGACTTAGTGCCAAGGATTATAAAGATATTTGAAATGCAAGTTGAAGTCATTTAATGACATTCAAAGACTTAGTGCCAAGTAGTCAAGTCCAGCATTAAAGCAAGCTTGCTCAAAGTATGCAAGTAGTGGAGACTTTGGTGAAGCCTTGTTCAAATCAGGGGGTAGTGGAGGTTTTTTTGGCCTACCTTGTTTGGAGGAGATTTTGACATCACATTGGATTTTGGACCCAAAGTCCAATTCCGAATTTTGAGAAGGCTTTTCCTATAAAGTCTTGTTCTTCATTCATTGTAAAGGAGCTTAGGGAGTTCTTAGTTTTAGAGATTACAGAGGCATGTTTTTCAGACTTTGTAACTCATGATATTTTGGTAGATGTAATGAAGATCCTCATTTTTCCTCAATAGAAAGTATTTTTCCTTCACCTACTTCTCTTTGTTTCTTAGTATGGGTTGTGAGTTGCAAGATAAAATTATGTGTTATCCTTTATTTTATTAGATTCCTTCCATGTTGGATGCAAAGAAAGTTTTATGTCATGATGCAGGTCTATGTTAGTGATCTCATTTTAGGCTTCTATATTTGTGAAAACATTGTTGTTTT